>CM067359.1:32440353-33040353 GCA_034401795.1 Chaetoderma sp. LZ-2023a
CACGACACGACGATGTTCCTCCTTCTCCTCTCTCAATCCCGCCTCCTCCTCTTCCTCCTCAAACTTTTTCTCTTCATGCATCTCCTCTCTCAATCCCGCCTCCTGCTCTTCCTCCTACTCTTCATCTCTCTTCTCCTCACGCACCTTCTTCTGCTCCTCTTCCTCTGTCTCCGCCTCCTCTCCCTCCTATGGAGAATAATAGTAACCTGTCCGATAGGAAGTTTGCTAAGTCCCGTCATCAATCGCATAGCAAGGGCCTGTGGAGGATCCCCAGAATCACCAAGAAGATTCTGATGATAGGGTCCTCTAATCTAGCCCGAATTGATTTAGACGTCCATCCTGACATCCAGGTTGAGTGCTATCCTCGTGCCGCATTATCACATTTCAGAACAATGGCTATGCGACACCAGGATGGCCCTAGACCGGAGAAGATCATCTTGAATATTGGCATCAACTCCAAAAATGAGCATCCAACCAAAGCCTCAAGCCATTTACGGTTCATGGCTCGTGAATTTAAAAACACCTTCCATAACGCGGAGTTGCACTTTGCTGAGATTAACTTCTCTGATAGCTTGTCAGACAGGCAAAGGTTCTGTCTCAAGCGTATCAACGAAGCAGCAAGGTCCAACTGCCACGTTGATAAGGTCATCCCCAAAATTTCTGATGCCAATTTTCATGTTGAGAAGGATAGAATCCATTGGACGAAAGAAACAGCTAATTGTATTTATAACCATTGGTTGACGGTACTTAGTTTAAACTAAATGTGGGTCAAGGCAATAGCTCCCCTAACATAGGATTAGGAACAAACCTTGTCAATTTAGCAGCTGACTATGATCTCTCACCATCTGAAAAATCAATTCTCGATCGTGGTCTTACTTTTGTACCAACTCCAAAACCAAAAACAGGATTAGATTTGCTTTTAGACACAGGTCTTATTGAAGTAGCTAATTTTGGTCATTCAGTAAAAATAGCCCATCATTTTCGAAATTTAAATGGAGAGTCAAAACCATTCACTGGAAAATCAGGTTGGGACCCGCCAGATAGGCTAGTTGATGACAATATTAAAGCAACCATAAAAACGGTTGCTGGTATAGCCAGATCATTGCCAGTTACAAACAATAAGCAAAACCTTTCATTTCTCGAACGACAGGCTATCAACAAATTACGTAGAAATCAAAATATTATTATAAAACCAGCCGATAAAGGTTCAGCAACTGTGATTATGTCTAGAGAAAACTACATCCGCGAGGCCGAAAGGTAGTTAACTAACACCAGGCATTGCAGAAAACTTGATAATTTAATTTGGCCTCAAAACCGACAAAATTTCATTGAAATACTTAATTCATTGCATACAGATAAGTACATCGATAAGAAACAGCTAAAGTATCTGCTAGGTGAGAATAATCCACAAAATCGGACATTTTACATCTTGCCTAAAATCCATAAACCTATCAGCACCTGGTTAGATCCATTGACACCACCTGGACGACCCATCATTTCAGACTGTGGCAGTGAGTCTTATGGCATTTCAGAATATATTGATTACTATTTAAAGCCCATTGCTAATAGACACAAAAGCTTTCTCAAGAACACAGAACACTTTCTTTCAAAGTTATCCAAATTGTCAGTTCCGAAAGATGCATATTTAGTCACATTAGACATAGATGCAATGTATACCAATATAGATATTGATGCTGGAGTCAATGCTATTAAGAATTCTTTTGTCAAATTTCCTGATCCAGATCGACCAGACACGGAAATTCTAAAATTATTAGAGCTAAGTCTTAAAGGAAACGATTTCCAATTTAATGGTGAAAATTACCTTCAAATCTGTGGATGCGCAATGGGTAAACGATTCAGCCCAAATTTTGCCACGATTTATGTTGCGGAGTGGGAAGAGGAGGCACTGAACAAATCAACCAAAAAGCCTCTTCTTTACCTCAGATATCTAGATGACATCTTCATAGTTTGGCAACATTCAGAAGAAGACTTTTGGGAATTTTTTCGCATTTTAAATAACCAAGATTCAAACATCAAGCTAAAAACTACTATTAGTGGAACATCGGTTGACTTTTTAGATGTCACGATCTATAAGGGTCCTCAATTTGATTCCTCAGGAAAATTAGAATATAAAGTATTCTTTCAGCCAACAGACTCACATCAGCTGCTTCACAAAAAATCATTTCATCCTCCACACACATTTAAAGGTTTGATCAAATCGCAAATCATAAGGTTTTTTCGAAACTCTAGCAACAGGCAAAATCTGAATAGTGCATGCTCTACTCTGTTTGATGCTTTAAAAGCACGAGGCTATTCAGCCCGTTTTCTTCGAAAAATTAAAGCAGACACCATCAATGAGCTTGAAAATCTAAAACCTCATAGCGGACCCGAGTTTGAACCTGTCCAAATTAAACACAATAACCAATCATGTGCGATGGATCAATTTCTAAATGCGACAAAAATAGATGCAAAGTAAACAACTATATTGTAAACCAACAAACATTCCTGAGCTTTCAAACTAAAAATGAATATCATATCCGAACTAATATGCATTGTGATTCTGAGAATGTAGTCTATTTGATCAATTGTGCCCTTTGCCAGAAACAGTATGTTGGTGAAACAAAAAATGCATTTAGAGTGCGTGCTAGACGCCACGTTTCTGATATTAACACCTCAGCAGATACGCCAATTGCTCAACATTTCCACCTTCCTGATCATTCAGTTGAACATCATTTTGAAATCATGCCAATAGAACAGATTCCGACCTTCGATAGTGAGGAAGAAACGAGTTCGTTTCGCAAAATCCGAGAGGGCCATTGGATTAGAACACTCCAAACAAAAGCACCATTTGGAATAAATGTAGATTCGGGAATATCACAAAAGAACAAAATTATCCCATTTCAACTCATATACAATAGACGTAATGTTGAATTAGCGAAAACCATGAAAGACGAATATTCACAGTTGCAATCTAAATTAAAGGAACCGATCAAAGCACGACCAGTAATAGCTTACAATAGAAATCCAAACCTGAAAGATTTGCTAGTAAGATCAAAGTTAGACCTTATAGTTCCTGATAACAATGACAAGGTTTCATCCCTCCGTACCTATTCTTAAATAAATCTAATCCCAACTAAAATCAATGGTGGGTCAACATGAAATCATATCCGTAGGACATCTTTTAATTATGTGTCTGCAAAAGTGTGTGAGTGTGTCTGTGTGTGTATGTGTTCGTTCGTTCGTTCGTTCGTTCGTTCGTTCGTTCGTTCGTTCGTGCATGCGTTCGTTCGTTCGTTCGTTCGTTCGTTCGTTCGTTCGTTCGTTCGTTCGTGCGTCCGGGCGTTTGTTCGTATGTGTGTATGTGTGTGGGTGTGTGCTCGTACATCCGTACGTGTGTGCATCTATACTTGCGTGGGTGTATGTGTGCGTGTGTATGTGGCTGTGGGTGCATTAATTCGTACATTAGTGCCTTGGTGTGTGCGTGCATGCATTCGTGCGTCCGTTCGTGCATGCGTTCATGCATGCATCTTTGCGTGCATTCGTGCATGTATTACTGTGTGCATGTATTATTGCATGCATTCGTGCATTCATGCATTCGTTCAGATATGTGCGGGCGTGCGTGCGTGCGTGCGTATGCGTATGCGTATGCGTATGCGTATGCGTATGCGTATGCGTATGCGTATGCATTCGTGTGTGTGATTTCTCTATAATGTAGGATCAATCCCAGCCTTTACCTGTTAAAGCGACCTACTGATTAATTCACTTTACCCCAACTAATCTCAAGGGGGGACCACTCTAAGTAAATCTAAACTTGGTCTCGATAGGACAAATTTAGGCAAAGAAATTTTTAATTAAATTCCTGTGCCAATGCGTTTTTTTCAATGTAAAGACGGACAGAACAGACATACAGACAGACAAACAGAAATTTTCAATCTTTTAACCACAGCGCCATGGTGGTTTAAGCAGGTATATACTTATATCCGATTGATTTAATCAATTTTATTAGTCACTGGTGGGTTCTGAGTTCGGCAAACTTGGCTCATATTAAGTTTTTCTGTATTAAAGGAGATTGTTATGTATTATAATAGTTCGCTAGTTGTCTTTCTCAGAAACCGCTTCTTGGGATATCTCGTTATTGTCCAGGCCATATATGGATCATTCCAGCTGGATCTTCTGCTTCCGTTTATAAGTCATTGGGACTTCTCCAAAATCTGACTATCTTTACTGGACTCGATCTCTCAGTGCTTCGTGCACTATAAAAACGGTCACCTGCTTGATGAATCTCTGGAAGAATCTACTGCTATTTGAAGGGCTAAGAACTCGGTTCAAGGTTCTTAGTGTTAAATCGCTGAAGGCAAGGTCATAGGACATAGGTAGATATTCCGGAGAGATTAATTCATCATTGATTTCCTTGTCTCTTGGACATTATGATCTGGTAATCAAGCGAAGTGGAACAGAATTCCGTCCTTCCACGCAGATACTATTACAACAGAATGGGGTTTCTCGATCTATAACATTGATGTTTTGAATATTATTATTTGTGCCATTCCACAATGGCTACTGTTCACATCTTGATCGTCCTCCGAAATACTCAGTCTGCATACTCGCAGATATCAGTGGTACCCTCAGCCTAAGTAACAGTTCTAAGAACATCTGTGTAAAGTTCAGTACTTCTGAAAGCATCTGGAGTTGTTACACTGCTATTTTTTATTATTTCATCCGTGACAAGATCGTCAATCCAATGCATTCTTTATAGTCTTTTGGTATTCCAAATTACAAATTATTTCTCCAATCAATAAATTTGCGAGAACGTCATCTGCTCAAAGCAGATATAACTATGAGAAATTATACAACTTACATATCTACACCAAGTTAGCCAGCTATTGGTAAGCACAGTATGGAATACCTAAATGACAAGTTTTATTTACACAAATGGCTTTTATCATTATTATTTTATTATTTACTATTGCATTGCATTGAGTACCTTGTCAACCACGGATCTGAGGTTTGTTGTCTTTGTATGTCTCTCGACATTATGGATACGCCATCTGAAAGGTCTGAGTCAGAAGAAGAAGGTAGCTTTTACTTCCGTACCGCACCCCTAGATTACCTATCGTTCACCCAATGCCAGGATGGTCAAAGCAGAGCTTCAGACGTAACAGTTGAGATAAACCCTTTGGGAGCAAATGTGCGCTTGACTCCATGGGAACCAAGAAGTTCTGCCATCTCAATATGCAACCGGCAATTGTTTGTAGACGACCAAGTCCCGCCACCTCCCTACTAGACCCCGAGATCCTTGCACTCCATCGAATGCCAGTGGACGTGCGGGTGGGCACATCGCTGACAGCAGTGGTGGACAAAGGTGGTCCACCAGGCAGTGGTGGTGTCAAGGGCACATATGTGCCGTGCGGCCGAAATAGTGATTGGGGAGAATGGGCGAGGGCGTTGCAGGCCCGGAACGCTACAAAACATATCCAAACCGGCTATAATTCATCTACAGTCCGCACTACCCATCTTTCTGACCACCAGATCTGGGTTTGGACTCACCTTCCCTTTGTATCTTTATCCAGTAACAATAGACCATACTGAAGAATCCATTTACTGCATATGGATCGAATCTTTTAGCTTCTATGTACTGAATGTTGTCAATCACCACCACCCCCACCCCACCCCACCCCTCTACCCCCACCTCCCCGTTGTCTCTTCACCCAGGTAACAATATATCTATGTAACAACCCCTAACCCCACCCATGGGTGTCATGCCTCATTACACATGCCAGTCATCAGAACACGCCAATACATCGACGAACCAAATATCTGCGACTACATAGGTGCAATTCTGATTGGTCGAGAGCTAATCGAGTGACCTCATTTGGATACTCCCCCATCCATTTCACATCTTGTTCCACTTGCCAATCATTAGGCGTTAGGCATGTCAATAATCAGAACACATCAATAGATCTACACACCAAAAGTCGGCTGATCATCTGTGCGCAAATCAGATTGGTTGGAAGGTTTGTGGTGGCATCTCATTTGCATATTAGGCCACACCCAATAGCTATATATATAGTCATGGGGGCATGGCCCTTAAATATTCAATACTGATAATAGCAACGTGTGAATACACTAAATAGCTAATTCGCAAATTCATAGCCATAAGCTCTCTTTGATAAACGCCTATCTTTACTGGCCACCTGCCATGAGTGATCACCTGAAATTAATTACCACCTGCCAATAGTGACCACCTGATCTTTTATGACCACCTGTCTTTTGCGACAATCTGTCCTTAGTGAGCACCTGTCTGTAGTGACCACATGCCATTAGTGGCCACCTGGCATTCATAACCACCTGCCATTAGTGACATCCCACGATTAGTGACCACCTGCCATTAGTGACCACCCGTCTGTAGTGACCACCTGCCATTAGTGACCACGTGTCTGTGGTGACCACCTGTGCTTAGTGACCACCTTCCATTAGTTTCCACCAGCCATTGGTGACGACCTTCCATTAGTGTCGACCTGCCACGAGTGACCACGCACCATTAGTGACCACCTGTCATTAGTCTGCCAATATAGTGACCACCTAGACTGTAGTCACCATATAGTTTGTAGTGAGTGAATTGAATATGGGAATTCATAACCACAATCTCTCTTTGATAATCGCCTATCTTTACTGGCCATCTGCCATTGGTGATTACCTACAATTAGTGACCACCTGATCTTTTGTGACCATCTGTCTTTTGCGACCATCTGTCCTTAGTGACCACCTGCCATTAGTGACCACCTGTCAGCAAGGAACACCTACCATTAGTGACCACCTGCCTGTTGTAGCCACCTGTCATTAGTGACCATCTGCCTGTAGTGACCACCTGCCATTAGTGACTACCTGCAATTAGTGATCACCTGCCATTAATGACAATCTGTCTGTAGCGACCACCTGCCATTAGTGGCCGCCTGCCATTAGTGACCACCTGATCTTTTGCGACCATCCCTCCTTAGTGACCACCATTTCAGTCATATTGTTCTCAAAATAACTAATAACGATATGCCTTGTCGAAACAGTGATTCATTTCTAACTATGCCCCGCCCATTTCTAGCTAAGCTCCACCCAGGCTTGGCTGGTTTTTAGATTGATTTATATACTTTGAACACAAAATTCGTAGAATCCCATTTTTACCGTAATTCTCCAGATAAGCTGTTGAATATTTTGAAATTAATTTCACTGGGGTCTGGTGCTGCCAAGGCAGCAAAAGCGACCAGACAAATTAGTTTCAAAATATTCAACAGACTATTTATTAAACAGTAAGTCCCTCATAGAAATACAATTCGCACACTTGACGGATTTTTAATGTTCATGACCGAGCTGGATACGCCACTTGGTATAGTGACATGAGTATACGTGTGACGTAATTGAGTATGACATCATACAGTAGAATGACAGATCGGATCTTTCCATTAGAGTGATGGTTGCGCGTACGCTCAATGTAACCCGATAACGCAGGTTACTACCACGGTACTGGGTCAATAGTAGTCCCAGCAACCTACGTTGATACCGAGTTGGATACGCCACTTGGTATAGTGACATGAGTATACGTGTGACGCAATTGAGTATGACATCATACAATAGAATGACAGATCGGATCCTTCCATTAGAGTGATGGTTGCGCGTACGCTCAATGTAACCCGATAACGCAGCTTACTACCATGGTACTGGGTCAATAGTAGTCCCAGCAACCTACGTTATATTCAATGTACTCTTGTCATCCAGATATGATATTGATCCATTGAACAGTATCGTCCGGTTGCTTTAGTGTACTGAACGTCTGCAGGTGTATGGACAAAGACATTGTTGTCCGAACACCTAGGTCTATGAATGGAGATCAGTGAACAGAAATCTGCCGTACCTTTGGAAACAGATTGAACAGAGAATGGATATATTCTATCTATAGCTGTATTTGTCGATCAATCTGTTTGTCTCGTTGTCCGTCCGTCTGTCTGTTGTTGTATTTGGTTGGCTTACTGCCTGCTAAAAATTAAATGCCTATAATATATTAGACTCGCAAGGCCCCCCCCCAACATCCCCCCCACCCCAACACCCCCACCCACCCCCACCCCGGCTGTTAGCCTAGAGGGGCTTGTCCCTGTAGAATTCACTACATGGAACTCCCTGTGGTAGCACTGACAAAAGAGGGCTATTTGAATGACTATCCCCGCGCCAAACAAATCGTGTTGAATGCTTCCTGAACATTGAATGAATAACTAAACCCCCACTTTAAATAGTTATGTAAATAAATATTCGAGGTCCGATATTATGTTATAATTCTTACCAAGATAGTTCATTCATTTATTGACTCGCTGCACATGTCTAAATAAACATGATTTTAAAATCCTATCGAAGGATATTTCATGATGTTGTTTGTATATCCCTCCAATGATTATGACTTTAGGATCAATGTGACGAGACACCTTGCTGCAAATCTTATAACGTGCTCTGCCGCCCGGGCCACTGCACCCGCTGGAGCAGCCACTTTATAATTTGCTTATTTACATGCTCGATATGTCATATAGAATGAGATATAATTATTGGCATTGTCAATATGGTTCCTTGATAAAATTTAAACTACCGTTTGTATTCAATTAAAGGTCGCGGTTTTTTTAATGATTGCTTAAAAAGCGTACGCGTCCTGTATACGAGAACATAGCTTTCACATCTTTTTTTTCTCAAATTTCCAAATCAAAACGACATTTTCGGGATAGAAAATGTCACGAAAACAGCACCTCGTCGAGTTGGGAAACATTTTTGCTATAGATTATAAATAATAACCAATACGTGGATTAAAATAGCTGACGGTATCATAATATGCAATAAACCTATTGTTTATACTCATAACCTCGGTAAATGTACTGTATATCATTTGTAAAATGAGGAAATAAAACACCAAAATCTCCATTTTCTTCGTCCTTGTTATCTCGCATCCATGATCACGTGATTTCCATCCATGATCACAACCACAGACATAATTGTTCATTAGAGTGCTTGCCGAGGGGTCGGCTTTTGTTACTGAGGTTAGTTTTAAAAAGCACGGAAGGTAGTTTATCATGTTCTAGAGGGATGAAAACACGTCCTGATTTCTGATAACCATTTGAGAATCATTTCAATGAAAACCATTTAAAGAAATAAATTAATTTTCACTCTTAATTAATATTGCAATATATAAATTTAAAAATAACATCCATATATAGTTATCTGCCGGGTATTATATTATTACTAATCTGCGATCTATCGCAGATTATTGGGTTTTTTCTCAGGATCTTTATTAATCTGCAAGCAGAGCTCTGCTCGCAGATTATTATAATTACTCAGGATCTTTATTTTTCCGCTTCATCTTATTATTATTATTATTATTGGTCACGATATTTTCAGTCGCTTCTTCTCCTAGAGATTACATCTCATCAGGTCCAATCTAAGCAATGCAATGGCATTTGGGCAGCTTTGTGCAGCTATTACTTTTAGTTTCGATCTGATGAAGTGTTTGCGAGAAATAACCCTTTTCATGCCACAAACGCTAACATTTTAAAACACTGGTTCTCCTAGAGTTTTGATCCGATTTTCGCATATCTTGGTTAATTTCTTTTCTTTTTCGGGTTCCCAAATTTTTCCAAAAAAATAAAGATCGACGTGCCCAGGATTTTCTTAGAATTTTATTTTATTTTCTGAATTCTGGTCCGATCGGTTCGCGCTTAAAACTACCTGAATCGGAGCGCCGTCTACATTATGAATCCGTCTACTTTAACTAATTTTTCGCTTTATCATGTAGCGTGGAAGGTAATGACAAGGGAGGCTACTCCTCATGATCGCTAACAATTCAACTCACAATTTGGAGTTATCGCCCCATAGTAAGCTCATACTGATAGCTTCTAGGATCACTATTTGAACTTTTGCATGGAGAGAGAGGGATGGAGATGAGAGTCGGGAGGGAGATGGAGAGAGAGAGAGAGAGAGAGAGAGCGAGAGAGAGAGAGAGAGAGGGGGGGGGGGGGAGGGGGAGAGAGGTCTCCAGTATTTAATGTGTGCCGGTTAACCCTTTCACTGATGAATTCTCTTTATCTCATTTTCGAAGCAACCATGTAGGGAACCTGTTGAATATTTTGAAATTAATTTAACTGGAAGTCATTGCTGCAATATTAATTTCAAAAAATTCAACAAAATAAATTTGTATCATAAAGAATTTACTTTTTCATGTATTTGTAAGGGCTAAGCCGTTGCAAAGTTATTAAGCCTTCAGATGGATGGAAGGATGGACGAACGGAGGGACGGACGGACGGATGGATGGATGGATGGATGGATGGAAGGCTTGGTGAATGGCATTGTATAACCTCATAATGATGTCACAGCCACAACCGCCATATTACGTCATGTGATGGATGAATAAACTGGAAAGGTCCATTTAGATCGAATGCTAAACTAGACCACTGTAGTCGCCATTTGGTCACTGTATTGTCACGTTAGAATGCGCCCTAATTCAACCAATGAATAATAGACGGATCCATTTCTAGATATTTCCCGCCCATTTCTAGCTAATCTCCGCCCACCTTTGCGCGTGTTGAAATCAATTTATATACTTTGAATCTTGAATTCTCAGAATCCCAATTTGAAGGTAATTATACATGTATGTCATTGAATAGTGTGAAACTAATTTGCCTAAGGCGTCCAGTCAAATTAGATTCAAATTATTCAACAGAATGCTTATTAAATAGAAAGGGCATACAATTCGTACACTTGATGCACTATTTAATGTTCATTACAGAACTAGATGCGTCATTGATTATGCATTTTACTTGTCACGGCCGCAAACATTTGACGTACTTGATTAAGACGCCATATACTTGAGTGACAGATCGGATCCATCCATAATGACCAGTAGATCTGCCAGTACATCTCCAGATAAAACTGGATTATTCCATATCATTGACCTCGTATAGGCTTGACATATGTTAATCATATTTATGATCACACTCATGACAACATTTGATTTATCAATAAGCCACATCAACATTACATTTTAGTAACGTGATTCATTCTATTTTTCAGATTTTTTCAGCTTGTGTACCGGCTGGCCTCGCGTGCAAAAGTCACGGTTGGCCTTCTAATTAAGATCTTCCTATTAATTTGGACTGCAGACGCTATCCAAGCTTTCACTTTGTGCAATTTCTTTAAACCTATTGGACTATAGTACAACAATGAAAGAATCAACATTTGTAGGTTCCGCGGAGACGGCTTCTTCCTCAGCGTATGGATAGCATTAACGTGGGCTATCCTACCATTTGTAACTACTGCCGGATTTCACTTCTCCAAACATTTAACTTTAGTATGTAAGAAATCAGAATCTGTAGCTATGACGTCATCAGGAGCATCATATAATGACCAACAGAGGCGTAAACAGACCGACAAACACGCAATTGCTCTGGTACTGATTCTATATCTCGTGTCCGTCTTACCGACGATAGTACAGCATTTACGCCGCAGTTTGTTTGATGTACCTCCAAGCAAAACGGAATCGAAAGTGGCAACCATATCTGAGTATCTATCCTTCATGAACTCGGCAATTAACCCCTGGATTTATATGTTTGCTGCAGAGTCTGTACGAGCTGATATCCGAAAAATGTGTGCACGTAGTCCGAAATAAATAATACACAAGCGGGCACCTATGAGAGAATTGCCCGGTATATTTGCTTGGTATGAATGCCCATCTGCAGGCCAAGAGAAGAGTATTTTTGAAAATTTACCGCTGGAATGACTGGCTCCTTAAGATGACTGTAGAGGCCGACTTTGGCCAGTTTCCCAAATGAAATAGTTAAATTCTATTAACCTAAGGTGAATAAACATTACGATCACCACACATTAAAGTGACAATATGCACTGTTTGGATACAATTCTGTTTACTTTTATATATTATACATTTCTAAGGATTTCATTTAGAATAAACAACCATTTCATGGATATAGTCCCATGGCACCGTTATCCGCGATTGTTTTGTAGTGGATCATGCTGATTATGTCTACCAAAGCTGTACATATGCTAGAACACTGGCTCAACCGTGTTACCATGAACCTGATTTATATCACCATGCTTGAAAGACAACAGCAAATAACAATTAATACAATAATTACTGATGATCTCTAAATGAGAAAACTCTAATATTACATCATGATACCTACAATGACGTTATCAAATTAAAGCAATTTCAGTAATACATGGACATTAATGAGACCTTTCAGAAAGACTATCAAATGCATTTTATCTACTTTTAATCAATTTACCATATCAACTAAGGACAAATTTAAGCGCATATTGCGACGGCTGACATTCCTCCAGATCTTGTTGGCAAAATGAGTTATTCTGAATTAAGTTCCGAGTTACAGGATCAGATAGATTGTACAATTTGTTGCACGGCGTGTACTCATGCCTATGGGTCGTATGACAGATTGTACAATCTATCTGATCGTGTAACTCGTAATTCTCAAGAATATTCAGTTTCTTTATTTCACCCAGGCCACATAGTGAGGCTGTAATATTGATGTATTGTAGCTCCGACGTCGCGCTGCCCCACAGTTCCTTCTCGGAATCCGACGAGTACTCGAGAACTACGACGCTGTTGGTTAGCTAGACTCGGGTACGGAGAATGGAGGGAGAAAGGAGCGTGCGCATCACCGGCGACAACAAAGACCGAGCTCTAGGGCGTTCCAGTGAGGCCGGGCGATCATTTCCGGCTGTGGCGAACACTACCGTGTCATCACTACTATTGGTGTAGCAGCTAAGTCTCTGCATTATTGGTTTCCTAAATTTAGAAGTATAATTGCACAGCGAGTCGAGTCGTAAGCCGGCGTTTAGCTGGAAAGATGCCGAATTAACAATAAGAAATCATTATCCACAATATGATAAAGTGACATATTGGCCATCTGTGTTATGTCTCGCCAAATACTGCCCTGTAGATGGGGCTTAGAATACACCTTCCGTATCCCCTGCATGTCGTAAGAGGCGACTAAAGGAGGTAAGGGTGAGGTAACCCTGACAGAAACCTCGAGTGCTGAAGATGAGGTTCCAGGCTGCACGGCGCACTCTAATAAACCATGGATCCACGCACTTAACGCATATGATCATGTCGATAGTCACTTACAGGACCAGCGATATGATCAGCGAACGAAAAGAAGAAGAAGTCTCGCCAAATATACCTAATCTATCGTTAGTTATATGGCAGGTACCGCTGTAAAGGAGTAGTCCTAGCGTGGCTAATTAATTTAATAAAAACTAACGCCTCACACGGGTCAATAAATTGGTTTTACGAGAGGAAAGTGCCTCGTGTGGGCCTCCATCAAAGGAAAATGCCTACAATGTCGAAGCGGAGGAGGAGAGGCGGCCCAAACCGTTCTCCCATCTGGATCAATTCCAAAGTGTGATACACTTATATAAATGTTTAATTATTTAGTGAAGGGTGCACGGTGTTTTACGTTGTGGTGGAGCGCTGGTTTCAACAGAATCCGGTACTGTCACCAATTGACTTAGTCACTAGTTCAGTCGACGCCACGTTATTTTTGCGGTCCTTCTTGAGGAGCTAGGCTAGCCTTTAGTTATTGGGTCCAAACACATATGGTTTATGCCTCAAATGGCTCAGTGTTTACCTAACTTTAATGACAGGTTGCCCTCCTGGCGGATTACCCTAGGCAACCATCTTGGCACGTACCCATTGGACCACTCCCTCAGGCTGGTGGCACATACATGTTGCCGGTTGATGATCCCAAAGCCGATGAGCGACTTCTAGCCACGTGTCAGCACAACCGCAAATTTTTTTCAGCCAACACCAAGTGTGTCGAGAGTGAACAACATGAGATTCGCTCCATGGAGCTAACATTTAGCTGTGTTAGGGTTATGTAATTGCCCTGAAGTCCACTGCTTGGCGCAGGGAATCCTACTTTGGCGTAAATACTAGCTAACGGTACTGGTGAAGGTACAGGGGAAGTGATTGAAGCATCACTGTTTTGGTTCTTACTGTCGAGAAACCTCTGTGATTTCTCGGGTTGGCGCTAACCAAACCAGCGAAGAGAACTACCAGACAATTAGTTGGCCAGAGGCCGGAGAGTCATAGGAAGAGACAGTTGCTCTAGGAATTTAGAAGGCCGTAAACTTGGTGGCCAAATATGGAAATCCGCCCGGCTATGATTATGGCAGCAGTGCCGGGAAAGAGGCTTTACAATAAACAGCACTCCTTCATTCGAGCAGTTGTCCATATCTACTCTATCCTAACAAAATATCTGAGGTTAATACTAGTTAGGATTAGTCATGGTATATCGAGCCGTTTTGGCGAGGCACGAGAGATGACTCTAGTGAAAAGTGTTGCCGTATTTAAGAAGGTAAGTGTTGTAGTTAGTGAAGCTGTATAGTATAAGTTTAGCGTTTGCGTGGTCTAAGAAAATATATGACTATTTAGCCTAACAAAAATTAATGACAAAGAAAAGTAATAATATCAAAAAATGGCTCACAGAAGGTCCCAGATGTTGGTGGATGGGAAACCTTCTTTTAATATAGCGTATTAGCTCCTGTTGGCACGGGGCTGTACAAATTGATCCGGCGTTCACGATGTGTGTGTGAGCCTCCGAAACGAGAACAGGAGCTGAAATAAGCTGCGTTGGTGTAGATTGCTAGAACAGCGAATGCTACGCAGTAAGCATGGATAATGTTCCTTGCGCCGGACGACACACGGTCCAACTGAGAAATACAAAGTTGTTGGTTTTGTTGGCGTCTATCGAGTCCCTGATTCCAGGTCCCATTCACGCCATTCTAGACTGGTTTTATTTCAGTCTATTATTGGTAACTTCCACAGTTTTTACACCGGTACCCATTTATACTCCTGGGTGGAGCGAGGCGACTAGGAGTGAACGAGATTGCCTATGTTTCCAGCGATCGTCAGTTGGCCGAACAGATACACGAACTGAGGAATACTGCCAGAGCGAGCCCTTTTATACTGTATGGTGACCAATCGACAGTCATCATAGCGGAGCTCAACCAATCATCGCGTACTTCATAGCGGGAAAGCATATGACGAACACGTGTTTATGACGTCACGCTACCAGCAAATGCGCGATGGCAATCTAAACCAACTTTGGGGAATTAATCAGACCTATTTCCTTTTACTGATATCTCTGCCAATACTGAACCGATTTCAAATCTGTAAAGAGATTCGTATTTCTCAACGAATCCTGGCGTTGATTCATACCAAGATAGCTGGAAAGGGTCCGTATTAGGGTTTCCCTCAATTTCTGATAATTATATGTACATAGGAATGCCATTTCCCACACTCTCAGCATAGCGTAGGTGAGCTATCTCTTATTGCCGCACATGAGCTGTAGGTGTTCTTACAGACTATTTTCAGCTCTCTCTTCAATGGCTACACACACTAGCCTACGGAACCGATTGCGGTGGGGCCGGAGAATCCCGGAGCGGGTCGAGTACTATAGGGGGGTTATAGACGCTATTGTTCTTTTCGTTGGAATGTGTTTTAACCAATCAAAACGCTCCATTTCAGTATGCTATTGTTTGGAGAACAATCGCGTCCAGCCACGCACAAATTTGTGTGTGGTTGGACGTTATTGTTCTCTAAACAATGGCGTCCATCCGCACACGTATTTGAGATCTTCATCACTCTGGAATGTTCTATTATTTTGAATTAGTTAACCCTTAAATGTTGTGTATTTTACGTTTAAATGTAGCGGCGGCGCTCCCCCTTCCGTGGTTATCTACCGTTGTAAGGTAAAAATAATAAGAGAGTAATGTAAAAAAATAGAGTTTAAGAGATGGTCTGATAATGGAGGTCTTATGAGTCGTATTAGTTGAGGTTGAGGATGTATGAGGAATTACGGTAGGATATTGATGTATATTTTGAAAATAATTTGACTGTTTCATCGCTAACGTTAATTTATTAGTAAACTATTTTGTAGAATATTTAGAGACTAATTTGCCTGTAAGCTGTTACTGTCTTAGTAAGCAACAGCTACCCGACAGATTAGTAACAAAATATTAAAAATAATCTTGTATTAATGGTATGTAGTGTTCGGTTGGAATGGTAACCAAGACTTGGTGGTGATGGATTCATAGGATTGTATCCTGGGTTAAAAAAGTTAACCCTTTCACCGATGAATTCCCCATATCTCATTTTCATCGATACCATACAGGAAAACTGTTGAATATTTTGAAATGAATTTGACGTTGCTAAGGTTAATTTATTAGTAAACTATTTTTGTTGAATATTTTGTAGACGTATTGACTTTTAGCCGTCATTACGCACAAATTGTTTTTTAAATACTTAATATTTCAATAACGTCAGTCGTTTTGGATGTTGTACGATGGTTAAAATGTGGTCATTATATCTATGAGGGTTCCATGTGTTTATAGAATTGTATGTCGAGCGTACTTATGCTAAAAAGAGTATTTGTTGTGTATGGCTTTAATTTAACCATTACTGACACATTAGCCGTGAGATCGGTCCTTAATCGAGTTACAAACACGGCACGTGTTAATAACGAAAGAATGTTAAAACACCACCCGTCTCGTTCTAAGCACAAGATATTACAATGTCCTCGCCGATAGTTTTTTAAAAATCGATAATAACGCCTACACCCGCTCACCGGCTATTGTTGTTTACCGACGCGTGACGATTTGGCAATTAAGAGCAACATTTTGAGCGTAGTCGCATAATCATAGATGGCTGTTTACTACAAATATAAATATATCCTTTTGGCTACAGAGCAGTGATACGTTATAATCATGTTTTTACTATATAATTCTGTCCTGCCCTAAGCGACCACCTCGTGTTGCACCATTACATGGACGCTAACGACTTTCTTAACCCATTTAACCCTCGAATTTCTTCAAGAAAATTTCCATTTTCTTCATATTCATATTTGTAGTACAAGAGAAGACTATTTTTGAAAATTTATCATTGGAATGACTGGCACTGCAGGCAATCCATTTGTCTAGACATTGCACCGGCAAACACCCCCCACCAACCACCACCACCATCATCATCACCAACACCCACCACCACCACCACCACCAACACCACCACCTCCACCACTACGACCTACACCCAACACCATGCATTAACTCCACTACCACCACCCATGCACCCGCCAACCCATAGCGAATTTCTTCATATTCATACTTGCATCTTTAGAGAAGGCTATTTTTGAAAATTTATCACTGGAATGACTGACTCTGACAGCTATCCATTTGTCTAGACATTGTGGTCTGAATGTGTGAGAGCGCTGTGTTTGAAAAAAATAATAAGAGAAGCAAATAACCTTGTGTCAGCCATGGTTAAGACTTGCAGCTGTTTTTTTGTTTTTTTGTTACTCACGCCACCGACGGCCAGCCTGAGTATTGAGATTGGTGCTGTCCCTCTGCCTGCTTGCTTACCTGTCTGCCTGCCTGCCTGCCTGCCTTTCTGTCTGCATACCTGTCGGGTTATCCGAGGCATATCTCTGGAATCACATGAGGTAGATGCGCCAAATTTGGCACATGCATTTCTATTATGAGTGGCTAAAACAGAGTTTTAGTATGGGTCAAAAGTTCAAAAGTCGACGTTACCATTTGTTTAGTGCATACAGGAATACACATTTTCGCCAATAACTATGCAGTGCAAGGAGGTAGAATCACCAAATCAGTAAGGAAATCAGAAGGAAAATTTATTTTTAGGTCAAAAGTTCAAATATCTAGGTCACGTATCTAAAAAACAATTTGTGCGTAATGACGGTTAAAAGTCAATACGTCTACAAAATATTCAACAAAAATAGTTTACTAATAAATTTACGTTAGCAACGTCAAATTAATTTCAAAATATTCAACAGTTTTCCTGTATGGTATCGATGAAAATGAGATATGGGGAATTCATCGGTGAAAGGGTTAACTTTTTTAACCCAGGATACAATCCTATGAATCGATCACCACCAAGTCTTGGTTACCATTCCATCCGAACACTACATACCATTAATACAAGATTATTTTTAATATTTTGTTACTAATCTGTCGGGTAGCTGTTGCTTACTAAGACAGTAACAGCTTACAGGCAAATTAGTCTCTAAATATTCTACAAAATAGTTTACTAATAAATTAACGTTAGCGACGAAACAGTCAAATTTTTTTCAAAATATGCATCAATATCCTACCGTAATTCCTCATACATCCTCAACCTCAACTAATACGACTCATAAGACCTCCATTATCAGACCACCTCTTAAACTCTATTTTTTTACATTACTCTCTTATTATTTTTATCTTACAACGGTAGATAACCACGGATGGGGGAGCGCCGCCGCTACATTTAAACGTAAAATACACAACTTTTAAGGGTTAACTAATTCAAAATAATATAACATTCCAGAGTGATGAAGATCTCAAATACGTGTGCGGATGGACGCCATTGTTTAGAGAACAATAACGTCCAACCACACACAAATTTGTGCGTGGCTGGACGCCATTGTTCTCCAAACAATAGCATACTGAAATGGAGCGTTTCGATTGGTTAAAAACACATTCCAACGAAAAGAACAATAGCGTCTATAACCCCCCTATACTACTGGGTCGTTCTGTACCCGGCTATCCCAGGCCATTCGTACCCGACTGAACGAGGCTCCCTCCCATATGCGCTGGCCTATAAAACCAATGGACGAGGGGTGAGAGTATCTCAAACTGGGTTGTTCCGTACCTGGGTAACGCGGGCTGGTTCGTACCTGGCCGAGCAATCCGCGATACAATACACAATGCGTGGTGTTTACATAAATCATCATCATCATCATCATCATCATCATCATCATCATCAATTATTTTATCATCGTTAATATGATTATCATCTTCGTCAAGGTTTTGGTTAATTTTGAGAGGTGACTAATCAGTTAATCAGCGATGGATTTACTCTCCTGACAATGACGAGGCATAGGTCCATGTTTCACGGCTCAAACACCTTGGGTAATCTGGTTCTCTGCATACTTCCGGGATTTCCGCTGGGAAAGGGATCTTCGAAGGATTGTAGCATTGAAATAGGATGACGTTTTGTATTTATTTCATGACATAATTAATCGCTCAGGTTTTTCAGCTGCTGACATGCGTAGTAAAAAGAGTTTTGAGTTGCATAATGGCCGGGCAATGTATGAATCCAGTTTTAGCCATGCCCCGTCCATCTTCAGCTAAGCAACAACCACGCGTTGCCTATGTTGGAAACGATCAATCCCTGCACACTCTGAATCTCAATTTCCAGAAAACTATTAAGGAAAGCTGTTGAATATTTTGAAACTAATTTGACTGGTGGCTGGTGTGGTTTATGGCAGCAAGATCGACCAATCAAATTAGTTCCAAATATTCAAAAAAATGTTTAGTAAATAGTAAAGACATACACTTCGTACAACTTGACGGACTATTGTGAGCTTAAGAAGGACCAAATCACGTGATTCATGACGTAATAGATTATGATGTCAGCCTACATGTGGCGTTGTTGATTACGACTTCATATGATTGAGCGATACACTAGATTCATCAATTACGGGTTTCGAGCATGACAATGAGGTCTGTCTGTTGGTACTGAGTGAAGCTGATCACTTGATGCAGTACCATGGCATCTGTGGGTTCTCTAACTGGGTGCGGGGGTGAGAGGGTGGAGGACGGAGGCAGCGTGCAGCCGGAGAGATTACATTGCACACAGACGTTGATGACAAAGCCCATTTCCTGGAGGCGGACCTTGAATATCTGGAAGAGTTGCACGACATGCGCAACAGGCCCCAGCTGGCACCAGGCCGGATGAAGGTGAAAGAGAAGAGGGGCCCTCAGAGTACAAATATGCGCTTACGCAGACTCTTTAATCAGAAAATCCTGTACATTACGAGATGGACAAGGAACCCTGTGATGAAGTTCACGAGGGTGTATACTGATCGGCACATGATCAGTCACCGTGGATGGAGCCATGCACCAAACTCAACGATGAGCTCCAGACACACGTCACAAATAATCACGAGAAGGATCTCTACGCGTTGAGGAACAACAACACCATGCTAGGCAAGGTAATTGAAAACCTACGCAAACAGTTTAAGCCTATGTGTTAAGCTGAATCATCTGGATGAACGCGTTGCGCTCTATTGTCTACTTAGGCCACATCTCTGCGAACGTATGCTATAGGTGGTGTAGGTTCATGGTTGCTCTGATACGCCAATGATTAGAAGCGTGTAATCTCTAAATGGACATCAAACAGACCATCTTTGCTGGCACATAGCTCGATGGTGGAGCTGTCAAGTAGGTGCTTCGTGACAGCGAACAAAATGGAGATAGTCGCCCTCCACACACAATTCAAATGAAGGGTTTCTCGAGGCCATTAGAGTGTCACCGGACCTCCAGCCAGAGGTATAAAAAATGGTACATGACAAAATCATGACCTACCATTGACCATGTGACCGCTATGAATGAGTTTTGCTGTTTGAACGCTGTGACATGTGGTCAGAGATACGACTGCTACCAACCTTGTACCGGAATAAACACGTCTTCGAAATTTAATACCACAAAATTGTTTATCTTCCGATATATCGCCAAGCTTCTCTATGTGAACGCGGCCTATTCCGTCAAAATTTGCCAGGTAGCGTTACTGTGAGCTTTGTCTCTGACTCTCTGGCAGGGAGCGCTACGATCAGTATTGTATCTCGCTCTCCACCAGGTAGCATCACCGTCCAGTCCGGGACTATCTTCTCGCAGTGTGAATGCAAACCGATATATCGGCTGATTATTAACCGACATAGTACACAAAATAGTTAAACAGGATTAGGCAATGAGAAAGAGGCCTTAGAGACAGAGACTAAAATTCTGGCTTACCATACGTGTTTTTCTCTCTGTGTTAATCATTTTTATGATTGATATGTACATTCCACACCAGAATTAATCCGTTAGCACTCATACCAGCCAAAACGGTTTCAGCAGTGGCCTTGAGAAATATCCATTTGCAGACCAAGAGAAGACTATCTTTGAAAATTTACCATTGGAATGACATTCCAGTGGTAAATTTTCAAAAATAGACTTCTCTTGGTCTGTAAATGGAGATTTTATATGAGAAAATTTATATTTCTTTGGATCAATTTGAGTGTTAAAGGGTTAAGAGGGAGTTGAAAGACGTGGTCCGTGAATATCTCAATTTTAGACAAAATTGACCCATGTCGAATTTTCAGTTTTGGCCGATGGATCTCAGTTTTTCAAGTTATAGTTCGTATAATATTTGGAGTACAAAAGATCAGCGAATAGTTAGAGAATGCCACCCAGTTCAAATCTGTTGATTTCAACCTGTGCCCCCACCCCCACCCATCCCATCCCGATCCCACCCCTCCTCACCACCCCAACCCCCACACACATTTATGAAGGAAACGAACATTATTATCTGCTGATTTCTTATCATTCGTGATCAGAATATTATCAATGAATGCAGGAATTCCTACTTATCCATCAATCATATGGCCTCATAATCAACTACGTGACGTGTAGATTGGCTTTATAATCAATTACGTCATGAATGACGTAGCTAAGTTCGTCACGTACGAATACTTGATGACGGATTAAGCGTTGTTGTGCGAGCTGTATATCTTCACTATTTAATAAACATTCTGTTGAATATTTTGAAACTAATTTGACTGGACGTTGTTGATAACATAGGCAGCAACAACACCCAGTCAAATTAGTTTCAAAATTGTCAGCAGCTTACCATATAGTTTTCTGGAAGCACAGGGATCGATTGATCCAAACACGGACAAAGCGTGGGTGGTGCTTAGCTAAAGATGGGCGGGGCATATCTAAACCTGGGTCCCTGCATTATCTTGTGAAACTGTTCCTATTCGTTGTTGTGTTTGGTTTTATATATATATATATATATATATATATATATATATATATATATATATATATATATATATATATATATATATATATATATATATATATATATATATATATATATATATATATATATATATATAGTAAGTGACTGATGTAGCTAGGTAGTTTGTAGACCACCCTAACATTCATTGCCATTGCCATTTTCAGTCTTTTTTATTTTGAATTAGTCGATTGAAACTGACATAATTATGCTCCGATATTAGCCTAGGTTTTGTGATATTTCTGTGTTTTAATCCAAACAGTATCAAACATTTAATCACTAAACTGAAGAATTTATTTTAATTGAAATTTGCAACATGGTATATATGAATATTGTATGAGTATAAACCTGAACAAAATTATATTCTTAATTTCTGTTTCTCGTGTTTATTTACCATACTGGGCTCCTAAACACTTCTGAAAGTCCATTGCTACGAATGTTAAATTAATCTGAATATAACTATGCCATTTACTGCGGCTTGATTTTAAACAGTAATAAGATTTGAAAGCTGATGCTGTACAGTATTTTTTTTTAGAGCAAGCTTTAAAATCAGTAAATATCTGGGGACAAGTAATACATTAGTATAGCCTATGCTAATGTATTACTTGACCCCAGATATTTATTAGTCGCATCTTTCTCCTGAACAGAATCAATACTAGTGATGATTTAGAATTCTCATTATTAACATTTAACGATTAAATTTGTTGAAAAAATTAAAAACATTACTTATTGAATGGCCATTTACAGGCTATTACAAGCCTTTTTTTTTAATCTGTTATCGAGCCAGTCATTCCAGTAGTAAATTTTCAAAATATAGTCTTCTCTTGGCCTGCAAATGGACATTCCCCAAGACCACTACAGAGGCGGGTTATGACCGGCTTCATACTTAAGGTTTTGTACCTTTTGCAGATACTTTTCACCTTTCCAGCGTATCCATCTATCAATCTGACGTCATATGACGTCATAATCAGCTAAGCGGCGTGAACGATGACGGCATAATCATTACGTCATAAATGACTCTATTTGGCCGTCTTTAACTCTTAATAGTTCGACACATTGTATGAATTGTGTGTCGCTACTATTTAATAAACATTCTGTTGAATATTTTGAAACTAATTTGACTGCACAACACCAAGTCAAATTAGTTACAAAATATTCAACAGTTTACCTGTATAGTTTTCAGGAAATTGATAGTTAGGCCATTCGCATTGTATTAACATACGCCCACTCACATTGCTTCTTGCAAACCCGCGATTTCTCGTTATCTTCTCTGCCGGTTTTCAGGTAGCCAATCAGACTTCTGCCTCCTTCAATCTCGTGCCAGTGTCGACGGAGAGCTTGCGAGACACGACTGTCAATCTATGTGATTGACAGTATATTAGTAGGATAATAATAACCGATCAATTTTATTAGGCGGTAGTTGACTGACATCATTTATGAAGTTTCGCGAACTTAGCCCAAACATCAAAAGCGCGCAAGCACGGGGCTCGACGCTAGAGCGTTTGTGGGAGGGCGAGACCGTGCGATAGGACGATGGGCTATTCGGAGAACGCTCAATCCTAACACGGCGAAGTGTGGATGGAGCTTAGCTAGAGGTTGGCGGGGGTATAGCTAAAAATCGAAAGGTCCATTACGTTGATGCATTTTAGTTGTATTGATCTAGTCGATGTCTGTGAATGTATTACCCCATAACAACATTAATATAGACATCACATACTTGCATTTTATCTGTTATTGTTTCTGTATAAATTAATGAGGTCGGGTAACTGGAATGAATGTATCCAGTGGGTCAGTCATATAACCCACTTGTCGCGTGAATACGTAATCAAACTTGATTCTATGAGCGCTACATCACTTTATAATACCTATAGATATTATGCCTGTTGTAGATATTATGTTTAACCACCGCTCACCAGATGAGTATAACAACGTATGTTTGGTCAGATCATGTGGAGTAACATAGTTATGGAATTTAAACTTGACCTATGCTTGACCCATAATTTCCAAGGAAATGTGTAATACAACGCCTCTGTCCGTAAAATGTCGCTAAGGGTGTAAGAAGACACACCAGCGCGGAGAGCCTTGGAATTCGCCCTATTGGGAACCAGCAAATACACAGCCAGGAGAGAACATTGCATAAATAGACCGCAAGAAATCAGGACTCGGTACACCCAAAGCAAGAATGGACTTGACGAAGATAAAGACTTGCTGAGGACGAGGCACAGTGGTCTAAAGCAAATAAGGACTGATTGCAGTTGTAGGATGTATCTACTACTACAGACGCAGGATACAGTAATCATACATACTACTTGACCATTATATTGACGCATCTTACACATATTTATGCTGCTTCGCATTAAAACAAAATATTCAGGAATTCTCTTGTTAATGCTGGCTGTATTTTCTTCACTCGATTTTCTACAATATCGTATTTCTTCTGGGGCAGCTAATACTGATTTGTCATTTCATAATGGTGCCATCATAGTCTGTGCATTGAAATGAGAGAGAACGAATAGTTATTATCAAATCGGATACAATCTTGCTTGATGCTCAGCCTAATTAAGAATGGGGGAATAGGCAGCCGATCAAGTATATGACGTCATATGCAAATACTTCACTGACGTTGCAATCATAATGACGTATATCTCCGTCATGAAATTGGCAAAATCCGTTACTAGTCTACGAATGGAATGTTGGGGTCGGTTGATCTCTGATCTTTCTGACTATCTATTTCCAGCAACCTATACATGTAAGATGTTGAATATTTTGAAATTAATTTGATTAGGTGCCGTTGCTGCCTATGTCAACCACAACGCCCAGTCAAATTAGTTTCAAAATATTCAACAACATGTTTATTAAATAGCAAAGACATACAATTCATACAACGTGTCGGACTATTAAGCCTGAAAGACGGGCGATATGGAATCATTCAATTCGTCATGATTATGACGTCAGCATACACGTCACTTAGTTAATTATGACGTCATAAGACGTCAGCTCATAGATGGATACTCTTGAAAGGTGAAGTGTTTGTCTTTGATAAATCTACAATTCAATAACCAGTCAGTTGAATATTTTGAAACCAATTTGACTGTGAGCTGTTGATGCGGAAATGGCCCCAGTCAAATGGGTTTCAAAATTCTCAACAGCTTACCTGTATAATTACCTTGAAATTGGCGTTCTAGTAATTCATGTTTCAAAGTAGGCCTATATAAATTGATTCGAGCACGTGTAAAGGTGGGCGGGGCTTAGCTAGAAATGATGGGCGGGGCTTAGCTAGAAATGGGTGGGGCATAGCTAGAAATTGACCCTTTGTTGATGTGGATTTACAATAATTATTATTATTTATCTATTAAACTGTCTTATAAATGCCCAGTAAAATGTAATGTTATACTACAGTACAGCTAAGACATAACGTAGAGCATTTTCAAAACAAAATAAAACAAACTGGTGGAATAGTGCAGGAGACAAAACCAAAAATATACCTTAACCTACAACAAATTCTCACACCATTGTTTTGGTCTAGTACAAAGACACCTAGCAGTAGACAATAGGCTCAATATTAACCTTTCAACACTCATATCAGCCAAAAACGGCTTCTGAAGTGGTCTTGAGGAATGCCCATTTGCAGACCAAGAGAAGCGTGCGTGTGTGCGTGCGTGCGCGTGTGTGTTTCCATCTAATTTCCTGCTATGACCAGCAGATTACTCGCTATGTCCAGCATATTTCTCGCTATGCCCAGCACATTTCTCGCTCTACCCAGTACATTTCCCTCTCATTTCTCGCTATTACCAGCACATTTCCCACTAAGGCCAGCTCATTTCCCTCATATTTCCCACTATGGCCAGCAAATTTATCGCTATGGCCGGCACATTTCCCGCTATGGCTAGCACATTTCTCGCTATGCCCAGCACATTTCCCACTAAGGTCAGCACATTTCCTTCTCATTTCCCGCTATGCCCAGCATATTTCTCGCTATGGCCAGCACATTTCCTGCTCTTCCCAGTACATTTCCCTCTCATTTCTTCCTATGGCCATCACATTTCCCACTATGCCCAGCACATTTCTAGTTATCGCCAGCACAGTTTTCCCTATGGTCAACAGATTTCCCACTATGGCCAGCACATTTCCCGCTATGGCCAGCATTTTTCTCGCTATGCCAGGCACATCTCCCGCTATGCCCAGCACACTTCTTGCTATGGCCACCACATTTCCCCCTCATTTCCCGTTATGACCAGCACATTTCCTGCATTGCCCAGCACAGTTCCCTATCATTTCCCGCTATGGCCAGCGCATTTCTAGTTGTGCCCAGCACATTTCTGACTATGCCCAGCCCATTTCTAGCTAAGCTCCGCCTCACACTTTACGTGTTTGAAGAGATGTTACCCGTATGAATATAAACTTTGAATCTTGAATTCCCAGACTACCAAGTTCAAGGCGACTATACAGGTAAGCTGCTGAATATTTTGAAACTAATTTGACAGGATATGGGTTCTTTCTGCAACAGGTCCAGTCTAAACAATTTCAAAATATTTCCAAAAATGTTGGCCCCGATTACAGGTTAAATGATAATAAGGAAACTTAGTTTCTTCTCCAGGTGTGGACGTTGTTTGAGTGTAGCTTTCATGACCAGATCGCTGCTCACATCTTCACCACTAATTGAGGATTCCAGTTTATCCATCAATCATATGACGTCATAATCAACTACGTGACGTGTAGGGTGAAGTCATCATCAATTATGTTATGAATGACGTAGCTAAGGTCGTCACCAACTCTTAATTGATGACGAACTAAGCGGTGGTATACCAATTGTATGTCTTTGCTATTTAAAAAAACATGCTGTTGAATATTTTGAAACTAATTTGACTGGGCTGCCATAGGCAGCAACAGCATCCAGTCAAATTAGTTTCGTATTATTCAATCTCTTACCTGTATACTCTATACTAACCTTGAAATTAGGAGTCTATGGATTCAGGGTTCAAAATATATACTTCGATCCCAGCACGCGCAAAGCGTGGCCGGAACCTAACTGGAAATGGACCGGGTATAGCTAGAGGTAGCTCCTGTAGCACGGATCGACCGGTCGGGTACGAGACATACCAGCTAAGCTGGGTACGCGCCGTCAGTCCTGGATTCGTTCCATAAGCACGCCCCCTGGGTAGAGCTAGAAGCATGTATAAGCATGTGTGGGAGGAAAGTTCGTTAAAACGCGTAGTGCGCATGCGCGCCCTAGTCGCTGTATTGACAGAGCACGTGTAGCGCGTCCAAGAGTGAATGGTTCTTTTAGTGTGCAGCGTAGTCACATCTTAATTTTTTCTAATTGATTGTTTCCGTCGCATCTGGTATGAATCAAGACCAGAATTCAACGGGCTTCTCAAAACTACAAACCGTTTTAAAATTGGTTCAGAAATGGCTGAGTTATCGCCGTTTTTCCCCGTTAAATTATTTTCAAAACGTTGCTGTAACGTCGTAATCGCGTATATATATATATATATATATATATATAGCTAAATAATCAGTGATTTGCGTACACGTGACGTACTACGTCATCTACACATCGATATCTATCATAATATTTAGATAGATGTGTACACGTCACGGATTTCCAGAACGCGGATTGGCTGGTTCAGCTAACAATGTCTCTGTCACTCACAGACGTAGAGAGCAAAGAGCTAAGTGATCACGCTCACCTGGGTGAGGAACGCCTCGGTTCAAATGAGACTGTTGCCCCCATCCCCTTCTTCGACTTCGATGACAAGGGAGAACCTCGAGAGATCCGAGGTACCATCCCAGCCAGAGATCTCATCGGAAACACTGACACGGTAGGACAATCGGCCCTCAACAAGACCAAGACTGTATACAAGAGGATGGGCATCAGAGACAGGGCAGTGATGCGAGGTATGCTCGGATTCGATGAAGCTGGTGCCATCAAGTTTATGGCAGAGTCCTATGCACAAGACGTGATCAAGTATCTCCTGAAACCATGGAGTTCATTCCAACAAGATGGGGAGGATCTCAAGGTAGGCACCATCAGCCTGAGCCATATCACGGTGGATGGCGAAGCGAATACAACAGCAACGCTCCAACTACCCGAGGTGAAGAAGTCGGGATTTTTGGCCTGCTGTTTAAGATCACATAATAAGCATGACTGCTCGAGCTTGCATTATACAGATACTCGAGGTGCTAGACACTGTGGGTACTGACACAGGTCCTCTGTGTTACTTTCTCAGCTGTTGTTGGGATTTGATGCTTGACGCCTCTATCACATCCTTCATATCCGCTGGTGGTACAACGCTACCCACACAGCAGGCAAAAGAGCTGGTACAGGAAGTACTGCCATTTAATCCCATCGATATAGACGAGGCTACAGCCAAACAGGTGCTCGCCATACTTCATGCGCATGTGCAATATATCAGTGCCATACAGTAGTAGACCAAACAATGCTGGTCAGGTGGTGCTGATCATTGCCCTGTCAGGACACGGGAAAAACATCTTGCTGCGGGCCCTGCTCGCATAACATCTTCCATCTCGATACATCCTCCTGGTGTCTGACTCTGCCACTGAGGCGGTCGACAATAATGATCAGTGGTACAATGGTCCAATTACCAAGATGCATGACCTGCAAGCACTGATGGAGAAGCTGCTCGCGTCGACGACCCCGCAATGGACCAGAGGTCAGTCACATACCTCAGCAACATCACCAGACGCATTTGGTACACAAAGATCACTGCCTTCATCCTCTTTCAGAAGTACACCCGTGAGATATCGCCAAAGACCTGTCGTGGGCACTGTCAAACTTCCGGCAGCGCATCCGAGTCAACAATTCCTTCATACTATGGGCTGGTGTGGTCTCCTCTATGGCAGTCAGTATCTCCGCATCAGATGGAGGTGGGACCGTGGCTCGCTCATGGATAATCTTGACGTCATGAAGTAGTCGTCTGACCCTGTCAATCGGCATGCTCTTTGGGAACAGGGTGTTGCCACCATCTGGTTTCTTCTTGGAGGCGGTGTGGCCACCAACTGGTTTCTTCTGCTCTCCAAAGACGATCTGCTGGAGAACTTGACCAAACATGGCAGTTAAACATGCAGCAGTATGTACAGCATCCAGATGGGGCGGTTGAACCTGTGACCTCGCACCACACTGATCCTCAGATGGTCTGTCTGACAGTCATTCAATCTAGTATCCATGATGCGAACCCTTTATCCACAGTGGGGAAGTTCATCGACTTCGCCCTCTCGGGACAGATCCATGAGATTAGGAGCATGACACTCAAGTTCAAGCTTAAGAGCACAGCAGCGAATGGGGTAGAGCTCCCGCAGGTGGTGAGTAGGTGGGAGATTATGCAGAGCAACAACATCCTGGACACCAGCTATGTGAACGATGAGTACCAGGTCCTGGCTCCACTGGCTCGTGGACCTTCCTATTACACGAAGGGGAAAGGGTAGTATGCCGTCGGATGTAATGAAGGCTTCACAGAATTCGACTTAAAAACCAGATGTAGAAATACCTGTCGTGGTGCCACTCTTCTCCCTCCTCGAGAACACACACGTGAGCCCGGCCTTGATGCAGGACAAGCTGTTCCTCCGAGTGTACACCGAACATCTTCCGGATGTAACGACGACCTCTCAACGACTTCAGGTCTAGCATGATGAGAACGACCAGGAACTAAAACGTGTGGGCTCTAGACAACGAATCCTTCATGTAGACCGAGAGCATCAGCAGGTCCAGGCCACGGCTAACCAGCATCTAGAGTTCACATTGCAACGAGGTGCCTCAGATTGCATAGCTGTAGCAGTCTTGGTTCAGAAGGGAGGGGTGGTCCAGGAGGTTGAAGAGCTAGACGACTTCAAACTGGTGGTGGCTGGGACCAACGTTCTCAGTGAGGTGTGTGATCTGGCTGATTGCTGTCTCTATCGACAGCAAACGAAGTCGTATGCTTTACTCCACCTGACCAGTGGCACCAGGGATCTTGAGTCGGCACTCGAAGGGCAGTACCACTTTGGAGGAAGGGACATCCCACCTAACCATGGTAACCAGCTAAGCTTTCATATTGGGAACCTGTTTGGAGAGCGAGGAGGCACTCGCCCGTGCGGAGTAACGGTACTGTACTTTGGATATACAAAGGTTTGTGTATCACACAACACTGGTATTCAGCTTGTAGCTCCGTGAGCCGTGTAGAGCATCGCTGCTACAGCAGCCACAGCTCCTATGGCAGACACTATGGTTGCGGCCGTCTACTGACCTCCTAATGCCTCATAGCCGAGCGTCGGCTCAGAGAGCTTTACAACCTCATAGTACTCATCAAGACTCGCATCAGCATCTTTGATATTCCAGATGGCTTGAGCCTTTTGTTGCCATCGGCGTGCGTCCTTTTGGTGCATATGCTCGAGTGCCTTACTGTACTCAAACTTCTCCTTAGATAGCCTCTCCATCACCTGGTTATGACGTTTTCTCTCTACCTCCGCCGTCTTATGGTCAGAAAAGATGAGACCCCAGTTCACCAACACAAACACGCCTGCATTCAAGATTGCGTTTAAATTCACCATATAGTCAGCAGGATCTACAAGCAATGTATGAACCAGAAGCTTTCGAGGATCCAGTTGAGGACTACGATGAGGACTATGATGAGGATGACTATAATGAAGACGAGGACAATGATGAGAATACCCTATGATGAGGATGCCTATGATTATGACGCCTATGATGGTGATGATGTAGAGCCAGAATTCCGCTGACTAATCCACCGAGCCAAGGGAATTTATCGTACCTACGTGAAGGACTCTCTTGGCCCACTAGCATCAGTTGGGGCTCTAATTGCTCTGTTCACAACAAAGGCTAGTGAGACGGTCTGGAAAATCGCCAATAATGCTCTCCATGGAGTTCAGAAGATCTATGAGGCTATTCCAGCCATTGCCTCATGGGTAGGCACACTCTTTGGCATTGCCGGTCCATGGATCCCGTATGTTGCGATAGCACTCACAGTCAGCTGGGCTGCTGAACATTTGAGACGTGCTATATATATATATATACGAGGTATGATAAATTCCCTTGTCTCGGTGGATTAGTCAGCAGGATTCTGGCTCTACATCATCACCATCATCGGCATCATCATCATAGCCATCCTATATATGGCTTCTCTGTATGACCTGGTCAAGTCCCTTAACTGGCAAACCTTTGTCGATAAGCTACACTTCAGTGACGGCGCCAGCACTGCAGAGATTAGAAGCAGTGTTCACAGGTACTCGAAGAGGTGTTCATCGATGGTCAAATGAATGACGGTCGTCTGTTCGTCTGTCTAGAGTTTGCCTGAGCTGTACAAGAGAGGACAGGTGTCGACATCAGAGATGAAGTCCGAGAGTTCACCCGCAGCATCCGATGCGTGCCTTGAAGATCTCTATTACTGGCCCAGCATCTATTGTGGCGAGTGTCACCAGCTACTCGAGGCTGCACGTCGTAAGGGTCATAGATTCAACTTGGAGATGGTTAGCCAGTGGCTTACAAAGCAGGCAATGTGGCAGATCTACACACCTCGTCTGCGGCACATTCGGTATGCACACTTCGATGAACCTGTTCCGAGTCCATCAGACTGATGTGCTGTTCCTTCCGCATAATCGGGTCTGTTCCAGAGTAACATGCAAGACCTACAAGTACGCCCTCACTATCGTCGATATCGCCAGTAGATACAACGCGGCAGTGCCTCTCACCGATAAGTCTGCGGGTCGGACAGGTTCCAGGTTCCAGAATATCTATGAGGACCCACAAAATCCCCTCCAGTGGCCAGAGTTGCTGCAAGTGGATGAGGGTTAGGAGTTTAAAGGTGAAACTGGCCCTCATGCAGAAACATGGTGTGGCAATTAGTCGAGGCGAGGTGGGACATCACAGTCCAGGCTATCATTGAGCGGTGTAATCAGACACTGGCAGAGAAGCTGTTTCCACATCAGTATGCTCAGGAAATGCCTGTCGTCGTCCTGACTGGCGGTCATTCCATGGTATGGCTGAGAGGGTTGCCCATTGTGGTGGAGAGATCCAACGCTCAGGTTACTAGGCTGATAGGACAGAAGCCTGTCAATGCCATTCAGTGGGCCTCTGTGGTCAAACCATCGGAACGACTATGCTCTGTTCAACAGTCGGAACGACTGTGCTCTGAAGACAGACTTCCATCCGATTCCCTGGTTCGGTATATTTATGAGCCTGGCGAGTTGGAGGGGGTACATAGGCGGGGGCCTGACCCCAACTGGTCGATAGGTGTACACAAGATTAACAGGTATGTGGATACGGCTGGACAGCCTACGGTGGACTACCTGGCACACCAGCGCGGAGTGCGGAGGAGCCCTAGGCAGCCGTTTGTGCGAGAGGAGCTCAGGCTTATCCGTACAGACACCCAGCTACCTCAACCAGGAGTGCTTACGTCGAGTAGACATCCTCCAGATCATAAGCACTTGCGAGTTCCTGCTGTTCCAGCAGTCTGTATTCTCCACATAGTAGCACTTGGAGCAGAGAGCAATACCACGAGTGCCTTCGAACTCGAGCTTGAACAATCCCGGAGTGGGGCCAGACCATTTGTCCCATGCCAACCAGTTCTGTTTGCAGGCCTCATACTCCATTCGCATCTCTGGGCATATCACCTCATCGAGGTTGGAGCCTGCTATGGTGATATAGGCAGAATCTGTGTCCATCTGCAGGTACTCGAAGCTATCACGAGCTACGTAGTGGTCGAGGAAGTCATAGTAGAACTCCAGCATTCGCAGCTTCGTGAGCTCGTGTACTGCTATACCCACCTGGAAAGGGCGAAGAATGGTGATTTTAGCCTTATGGCTTTGCAACTCATAGGAATCACTGATCTCCTCTAGATCCTTGAACCATGCGCTATGCAAGGCTCTGTCTACCGCTCGTTCATCCTTAGTGAAACTCGTGTTGGTATGACGTTATAATCCCTCGATCAGCTTCCCATATGTACTGTTGCCGAGGAGTTTGAAGAGATCAGCCAACGAGGCTTTACTGTTGTCAACATCCCCGGTATGACGTGCCTCAGTAACAGAGTCTACACACAATTCAAAAGGTTTCTGTGAGGTGTAGTCTATGGTGTCATAGATAGCAGTAATCTCCAACCCATGGGCAAGGCACCACTTGAGAGTTGGTGCATACAATACCCTCTTCTTACCAGAGAGTGCACCAACGAGCTTGCTAGTTGTAGACTTTTGTCGATCTGTTTTATCAAGGTATGCAAGTATCTCCGAAGGTATAGCCTCTTCTGGGATCTCATGATTATAGAAGATGGGAGACATCTCCTCGAACTTTGGCCATAACGCTTTAGGTACCTCAATGTCGACCTCAGCAAACACGAACCAACGATCCACTAGCAGATCCTCCTTAAAACATTCAATATCACTGCTTACACGAAAACCCCACCATCAGTTTCTTTACCACAAGGCATTGCTTGGGCCATGCTTGACAAATACAGAGTATTTGTGTCATAACCAAGGAGACGTTGCCATACTCGCTTACCTTGGTGAATTCGAGTAACCCCAGACTCGTGATATCTCATAAACACAATGCTCGGACCACCAACACCAGCACCCTTTACCATCTCGTAAGCTTCCTTGCCTGAAGAGTAAAGGCTAGTATCCGGCTCATGTTCAGCAGTACCACGAAGTAAGTACTGAAGCGACACACCAGGAAGTGACACTGCAGCCTTCAGAATATCAATACCTCATTCTGTGTAGAATTCTCGCCTCTTCTCTAAGGCTTCAATGAATGGGCTAACATCCAAATTGTTGTAATATCGCAACCAGTCAGCAAACGTCTTCATTCCCAGATCTCTGAAAGTCCGTTTACAAGCTTTCCACTCTGACAACTTAAGAAGGTAACAACATTTGAGCTTGGACCACCGCGCAGGATAATCAGGTAGTCCAGGATAGTCAAGCTTCTCAGTTGAGCCGAACCATTCATAAGGTAACCAGCTCTTCTGTTGCATTCAACCGTAGGCTTTGACCCATTTCTCATAAGAAACCACTGGGCCGAGGTAGTTGATTACATTGAGAAACCTTAGTTCAGGCGGAATGAGGAACATTGTCTGGCTATCATTCTTGGCGACTTTCACCATTGTTGCTTGTCCTTTGGACGAAGTAGTAAGCTCGTCTACGAAGTACTTCTTGATTAGGTTCAGGTCGTACCAGCCAGAGTTGAACGCGAGCACAGGCATTTGGTCACCCACTCGTGCATCAGACGTTGTTGTTGTGGAGCTAACTTGTCCAAGTATGCGGGTAAGTACTGCACCAAGACACATTCACGGATCATTGAGACGTGTCATTGGATCTCTCACATGAACTCTGAGATCAACATTTTAGGGTTAGCATTGCAGAGGTGAGTTGGCGAGCTCGCACTGTCTGGACGATGCTCTAAGGAGCAGCCGACTGACACCGAAGTTGATATGTGGGCACTCTCGATTGTGAGAGTCTCTGTAGGGTGGGACTTGATTCCCTCAAGAAGGGCTTAGAAGTCATAGACGATAAAGTGTGGGTAGGGTACCATCCGCACAAGGGCATGGACGCGTGGACAGCATATTATACAGCACTCCCACTGTACCACAAGCATGCGCCCAGATGCCCTCAGTTTCTCGTCTCTCGCGATCATCTTGTGGTATCTTTGTTCGGCATCTTCACCTCGCTGGTGTTGTGAACATCCATGCCAGTGACAGCCATGAAACTGGTATACTGTATCAGTTGGCAGATCATAACCATCTACGGGAGCCCCCTCAATCCAACGCTCACCACCGTGACCACACTTTGCGTTGTGTATGTGAATGCCTTGGTTTCTCGACTCATATTCAATCCAACGAGTAGCCTTCTAGTATGCTGACTGCGATGCCTCTACCGTCTCCCTGGGGCAATCTATGGTCGTTTTTCCCCCTGTACGACGGTCAGCATAGCGATGGAGACTACATGCTTGGGTGAACTGCTGTTGACAGTGCCCACAGTTGAAAATCTGGGCCAGCTTGGCGATGTCATTAATGAAGGAGGCATGCTGGTCATATACTCCAATGGTCATGACGCTCGGATAGTGAGCAGGTTTCTTGGTCAGATGCCAGATGCCCTCTTCAGTGGGCTCATAAACACGAATCCCTGTCTTCGCGAATAACTCTACCTTGTCCAGCTGGTCTAGGGACGTCTTTGGTACGTCAGCCACAGGTGTGTTCAGGCCATAGAACTGTTTAAAAAGCTCTCGTGCAGGAGCTGTACTTCTATCAGCTCTCACACCCTGCTGGACTGCAAGACATCTCCAGAGACACATGTTGTCTTTGTAGGTATCGAGTGCCACCAGTGCCAGGCCGGGAGGGGAACTGTCCATAGCAGAGGCTGGTGGTCGATGATAACCTTTACCTCAACGTTGATTGATCTGACGAAGGCCCACGCGGTGTTGGGTTGATCGATATTGTCTGGGTCGAGGCGGGCTTGCTCTCTGCCCTCTACCCAAGTCCGGGCCACTCCTAGTGTATTCATCCAGGGACTTCCTGAAGCATTATTGTGGAAGAGCATCACCCTACCATCCGCGATGTGGCGGATTCGATAGGTGTGGGTATACCGAAGGTAGAAGGCGATCTGTATGTGCGGGGACCGCAGCTTCTCCGTGATCCGACCTGTAATGTCGCCTTCTAGTCCTCTGAAGAATGTCCAGCATACTGTTCACCGTCCACTCTCCTCTGTCTCCCTCTCACCGAGACGCTCGTTGAGAATCTGCTGACCTTCTCGCCTCATACTCTGGTCTAAGGGTTCAGATCTCGGCCCCCTCATCAATCGTCTTCTAATTCTTTGTAGAAGAGGTAGGCGTTCTTGTGGATGGCTTGCCATCCGAGTTGCTACAGCTATGGCCCGTAAGCTGACAGTTGTCTCCTCATAAAACTGACTAAGCGCACGGAGCAGCTGTGCTTTATTGTGAGGGTTCCATGGATCCCTAAAGGTGAGCGCTGGAAACCTCCCTGTCTGTTGTGCTCGGGAGAGTCACTTTAGTCACTCCTTGGCAAAGGCGGGGAGTCGCTTTCACCACTCCTCGGCATCTGCGCGTGCAATCATCTGGAGTAGTTCAGCTTTGCATGCCTTAGAATACCTTCTAAGACCTAATTTTTTCGCTATCGCGCGTAATTGGATTACAGTAGGCATGTTGATCTTTTTTATGTTCAACGTATTCGATGTAGAATACCTAATGAATTTGTTTGTCTAAATGGTCGTTTGTTGATGTCAGCTTGTTTCATAAAATGTTTCATAAGATGTCTCATAAAATAGCTCATAAAATATTTTGTAAGATATACTTAGGAAGTCATTTCTCTAATACGGAATTTAGATGTTCATGTGCCCTAGAGATGGTGTTTTCTCTAAATGGATAGTACCTGCACCTATGGGGCCTAAATTGAGAGGGCGGTGGGAGCCGCAGATCATGGAACAGTTGCCTGTGGAGGGCGGTGGTATTTTTCTACTACCGGCTGTACTACTAATGGTCTGAGCCATAAAAAGTTATTGGTTTGATTGGCGTCTATCGAGTCCCTGATTCCAGGTCCCATTCACGCCATATCTAGGCAGGTTTTATTTCAGTCTGTTATTGGGTCCTTCCCCAGATTTTACACTGGTACCCTTTTATACTCCTGGATGGAGAGAGGCAAAGAGCGAAGGAGATTGCCCATGTTTCCAACGACAGTGAGATAGTGCACAGCTCAGGCGCGGTTACGTAGTCCTGAGTGTTAGCCACTACATCAAGCCGCTGTCTTCTGGTCGGTCTGAGTCATGGATTTCCCCACCATTTATGTGTGCAGTTGTCGAAGATTGGGATTATGGCTGCGGTTATCAAATATGGGCATGTTGGGGTGGTACAACGTTGGTTGATGGTAAAGGTTTGGTGGTTGGTTCTGATGGCGATTTTGGTGGTTGGGCCTGTGGGTGGATTTGATGGTTTGGTGTTTAGGCCTGTTGACAATTTTGGTGGTTTGGCAGTTTTGGCTTTTTCTGGCGCCATTCCCTAGACCCAAACCTTTAGTTATCACCATTTCTGGAAATGTCTTCACAAATGTAAACCCATAACCGTAAATGCGATTTTTATTGTACGAGACCACGTTGTGTTTAAAAATCGGTATTGGACGAAACGAGATGCCTTGGGTCAAGTTTAATACAGATTTTTAAACACAACGTGGACGAGTACAATGAAAATCCATATTGTACTCAGAAATGTTAAATGACCTATTTATTATACACCTATATATTGAAAAAATAAGAAAATAAACAATGCAACATGTTTATTGAATTTACTATATTTACCAAATGTACAGCACAAATGATAGAAATTGATGATCATTACTTACATAATAACGCAATGATGTAAAACTATTATGACGTAATGGTTGCGTGACGTAATATGTTCTTGACGTGATATCAGCAAATGATTATGACGTAACAAATAGCCTCGAGAGGCCAATGACACTTTTAGACAGAGTTCAATAACACGTTTTAGAGTCCAATGACACATTTAGAGTCCAATAACACCTTTTCATGGATGGTCACGTCGTAGAAATGCAGCCATTTCATTGGCTAATATATACAGGTATATAATAAGCTGCGTTATTGGATGCAAATAGTCTTGACTTGACAATGGAGGATTTCAGTTTGTCCATCAATCATATGATGTCATAATCAACTAAGTGACATGTAGGATGATGTCACAATCAATTATATTATGAATGGCGTAACTAAGTTCAGCACGAACGCTTAATTGGTGATGGACTAAGAGTTGTATAAATTGTATGTCTTTACTATGCGATATGAGATTAATATGACTGGAAGCCATTACTGCATTAGGCAGCAATGTCTTCCAGCCAAATAAATCTCAAAATATTTAACTCGGAATGCTTTGTTTCGTAAGAATACATTTTATCAGTGATATGTCATTTAATGGAGGAATCATGTATTAGCTAAGCCCTGCACATATCTATCTAAGCTCCACCCACCGCTCCCTAGTGATGGTCCCTGATCTCCCTGATTATAAATTTCCAGAAAACTATACATGTAAGCTGTTCAATATTTTGAAACTAATTTGACTGGGTGCTGTTGCTGCCTATTAGCATGTTTATTAAATAGTAAAGACATACAATTCATAAAACAACGCTTAGTCAATCACCAGTCATGCGTTCGTGACATACTTATCTATGCCATTCATGACATCATTGATTATGACATCATCATACATGTCATGTTATTGATTATGACGTCATATGATGTATGGATAAACTGGAGAGGTCTATTGGCATCCTACAGATTATTGTGATATTGCAGCTCACGGGGGTACGCGCTGGTCCGCCATGTCGCTGGTTAGCTGTGGTTCTCGGGGTTCCGGATTCCGTTTCGCATATCTCCAGAAAGTACAAAGACACGTTCCAGTGGGGCCGTGCAACCATTGCCGCTGAGATTGAACCACACAGTGTCGTCCCAACTGTTGGTGTCACCGGTATGACGGTCCATTCTAATTTAGAAACATGGGCATGATGGTAATAATTAAACAGTCACAAATTGATAAACTGTACAAACAATACCACTCGTTTGACAGTAATGAGCAAATAATACAGTACATAGAGCCATCCAGTGTTCTTTCTACCTGGTTTCGCCGAAGGAACCACACATATCCTTAAATCCGCAGAGGTATCCCCGTAAGGGAGCATCGCAACGAGGTCACTTGGTAGTTTGATATAAACTAAATATACCCCTAACACACACAAAACACTGTTGCTGCGAGAGGAAAGTGCCTCACGCGGGCCTCCGTCACAGGAAAATGCCTTCAACGCTGAATCGGAGGAAAAGAGCTGGCAAAAAGGGCCACTCTTTTGTTCAAACAGAAAATGCTAAGTGCTGGTCAATCTGAGTGAAGCCATAATTAATGTGATGCACGCTGGTTTACGTGAAGACGGGACGAACGATTTCCGAAGAATTCACAGGTCACCGTCTTATGTATGTCCAAAGTTAATGCATTGATAGTTGCTGCTTTATTTATGCGGGCCTTCTGCTACATTCTAACCTACCATTTGGTTGTTAGATACGAGTAAAAGCTTTGGCCACAAGTGGCAGAGATTCTTACCTAACCTTTGACATATACATCTATCAGGCGAAGATGCTCAGCTTCCCGTGGGTCGCCCTGCATAGCATCTACCTCCGAATGATAGCGTGTGTACATGTTACAGAGCAATAGCTCCCGAATCAAATAACGATCCAGTCACCATGGCCCCACAACCACATATAACATCACCAGGACAAGTTTACAGTTCACAATAGCAATCTTAGAAAGTGCTATATCATTTATGGTGGAGAGAAGGAGACGGATATCCATCGCCAGTGGCCTTCCCGTGAGTGCGTGGTGGGTTCTAAGCCCTCACCCAGACACTACAACTAATTGGATGGAGATCCGCATCTCATCCATCACCGCGTGCTATGGAATTAACATTTTACCTGTCATTAGGGTTAAGTTCCAGAAGGCCCAGAGATGCACTGCAGGCCAATGTTACAACATAATTAATTTGCTTTTCGCAATGCTTCCTACATGGGGCTGGGGGTGGGGTGGGGGTTGGGGGGGGGGGTGGGAGTGGTGGTGGTGGAATCTAACTAACTAGTATCCGAAAATACAAGGGGCGGAATGTGTAAATCAGCACATTAGTTATCACCGCTCGGAAACCTCCGATAGTTTCCCAGAGTCGGATCCTGCTAACGTGTCGATGGGAATCCAAACAATTATTAAGCCTTGCGGCTGGTGGATCGTGAAAAGAGACAATAACTCAATATTAATAAGAGACCCTAAGGTAACTGGCCAATTTTACACAACCTAGCCGGTGAGTGGTGCTACATTTCCACTACAACCGGAAAAGAGGCGTACACTATGCATCTCTTGAGGAAAGATTGTCCCTAACCACTTTAAACCTATCCTATCGAGCTAGAATAGCCAGGTTTAGCCGGTAACATGTCAGACTCGAGCAATTAGAGCATAATCAGCGACCTCAGTGTAAAATTAATGCTGGGGGAATAAAGTGATGCGGATATAATGTTGCTGTATAGTATTACCTAGCGTACTGCATCCTAGGTTTTTATAAATAAACAAAACATATTAACTAGGATGGCTACTTGCCATATGCACAACTATCTAATACAGTGTGAACGATATATATCACAGGTCATAGGACCTTACGGTGCTGTTAGTTGTGAGCACCCACAGAAAATAAAGATAATATATACAGTAGGAAACAGAAAGTATAAAAATCCGGTCTTAGGACCGGAATGGCACATATTAGTCATCAGTGCCTATTACGGAAATAATTAAATGCACAATGGTATAGCTACTTGAGTACCTATTGATCATCGGTACAGTAAAAGTTCATAAGTCACTGAAATTGATATGCTAATGTGACATTATGCGAGATGGCACGATCTTGACTGCAGGGAAGTTGTCCACAAGCTGGTTTCCGCAGGCAGGTTTCTGCAGGCAGACTGTTTATGCGGCTCACTCTCAAGACGGTGAAGAAGAATGGGTAATAAGATGTCCACTAGATAGTAAATTTAACTGATACATGATTTAAACAGTTTGTTGTAAAGGTTCCGTCCAGCGAAGGTAGTTTGAAAGTTGAGAGTTGCCCATTAACAGAGAGGGCTACTATTATGAATAATTATGCATGTACAATAACTGGGTACACAGTGTGGGATACGTCGCATAGCTCTCGCGGCGCACTGAGCAAAGTCCCACCAGACTGTGGTCTAAAAGTTAATCATCACATGTGACATGCAGCGCGGCAGTTTGAATCCACTTTTCAGCGTGGTCAGAAGATCCGGTGAGTTATCCACCAAGAATCACCGTCAGCTCTACATTATGTAGAATCACATCGGGCCCGAAAGACCGTTCCGCAGAAAACTCCTCTAGGAAAAGTTCGGGAAAGGGAGTTCTTACATTAATTTAACTTTTGCCCCTGGATGGCCGTCCGGGAGCATCCAAAATTGTTGTATCGGGGAAAGTCACTGTAAGACTGCTCACCGGCGCAGGAGATCTCAATTCCGAATGGCGTTGCTGCTATGTAGGAACCGCAGTCAGTTAGCAGTTCTCCGGTGTCTAGCACCGCGCTGGTCCAGCAGTTTTGTTGACGGGTCGGCTTCCACGCTGATGATGCTCTCGATCTTCGATTTTTCGTCCATTTTATACTATTCTTGACGTCAGAGGCAGGCCTCCAGCCAATCAGTGGGCGAGCAGTAGCCAATCACCGTGCAGCCAGAACCTTCCCCCCATGCGTTTACGACGTCAAAAGCAATATTTTGAAAATAATTTAACGGGAGTTTTATTGATAACTTGGCCATTTCTTCTCCGATTTTAAAATGGTAAAAGGTTCTGTGATCCTCATTTCATTCTGGTCCATAGGCCATGTTCATAAAGGTGTCATTAAATAGGCTGTTTAGCGATGTCGTTAACCAAGTTCACAACACCATAGTGTTACTGTTTACGACAGTTAGACAAAGGTGTCGTTATCTATTCGTTATTGCGTCGTCTACCTATTGTCGTTGGAAGGGGAAGCACACTGTCGTTGAAATGGCATCGACAAATCATGTGTAGGTTTCACTCTCGCCCCGTGCATGTTTTGTACCTGAATGCTGTTCATCAGGTCGAATCTTGCCACCATGTCGGATACCAGAAAGCGAAGGTCAAAATTTAGCTATGAAGAGCTGGAGGCACTAGTGGATTCTTTTGCTAATCGTCGACTAATACTATTTAGCAAATTCAGTGACACGGTCACCAACAAGGCAAAACAAGATGGGTGGTTGGCTGTAATGAATGGTGTAAATGCTGTTGCACCTGTGATCCGGACAGTGGACGAAGTTCGTAGAAAATGGAGAGATTGGTCTTCCATCATCAAAATAAAGGAACAAAATCGTCGAAAAATGCAAAAGAAAACGGGTTGTGGTTGCAAGGTGATTGTCCTTACACCGACCGTGACTAAGGTCATTGACGTTATCGGAGAGACGGCAGTTACAGGGATTGCAACTGGTATTGACACCTTATCATCAAGACTCAAAGCTGTTGTTTCGGATTCACCATCACTGTCAAGACCAACACCAGAATCACCATCGACAGCGGCATCGACATTAACATCAACAACACCATCAGCATCAGCATCTATAGAATCATCCACACTAGTATCAGCATCGAAATCATTATAATGTAAAATTATCGACGAGAAAACATGTATGAATGAACCATTTAAACAGCAACCCCTCGCCGCAATCGACGGTCAACCGCCAAATGATGACTGTCCACCGAACAATCCTAAGCAATCTGTCAGGTAATTAACTATAAATATCATTGCTGGCTCCGATTTCTTAAGCTTGCTTTTTACTAGCAAACGAACCCAAACTATTGATACACTTTTTATGAAGGTGGTAGTATAATTTGATGGGAAGCTGCTCGTGTGTGTGCATGCACGTGCCCGTCAGTCCGTTTGTTTGCCTGACTGTTTGTCGTTTGTTCAGTTACTCGGCATGCCCATCAGACAAACAGCCAGACGAACACGTGGACGGACAGAAGCGTGTATGAACACACATCTACGTATCATCTCTCTCTCTCTCTCTCTCTCTCTCTCTCTCTCTCTCTCTCTCTCTCTCTCTCTCTCTCTTGTTAATAATTGTTTTATTTAACATTACATGCTAATGAAAGCTATCACGTCGCGGTTATGGTAACGTAGTTAGCCGCCCAAATCTAATTGTCACGTCGGGATTCTTGCACTGGCATTTGTAGGTCGGTCCGCCCATCATGCCATTCTGCCACTGCACATACATACAGTGATAAATGAATTGGTGTGTTGTATTTTCTCTATATCATAGCAACAAGCGTAAATCATCTATGGTAAAGGAAGACCAATCTGATTTTAGTCTTAATCTGCTGGATATTGAGCGGAAAAGACTTTGCCTGGAAACCGAGCGACTGAAAAACTAGATGTCGAAAAGCAGAGGCTAGAGCTTGACAGGCAGAAGATTTCATTGCTCGAAAAGATCTTGAATCATTTGACGAGAGAGGGAACTTCTGAGAATAATCATGATTCAGATTAATTGTATATGATTTGATGCAGAAATATAAAAATATATAACATGGTCGCATACATTAAACATGAATTATGTTAAATGGATTTATCGTGTCTTTTAATATCAAGGTTAAGTTAACATTTTGCTCTTTAATATTTTTCGCTTAAACCAGTGCTACATGTGAGAAATAGACTCTTTATGCAGTGAGGTTCTTTTTATAATGCAACCACCACCTACAACTGTCGTGTCGGCCTGACATCTCATACGCAATACACACATTGCTGTTCCTCTCCATCCTATAATTTAGCATTCCTTTTCCATATACTCTGTCCAGTGATATTGTCATATGTACATGCATTGCTCAAAATATAGCAGTAATCGATAAACAGGATTTTTGGTAAGGATAGGAAATCCAATTTTCTCATGTACAGAGAATAGTCCATTTGCAGCCAAATGCAAATACAATTGCTCGTCTTCGGATGTTGCTTTAATAGGAATAAGTGTGCCATCCAATGCGCTTACACAGTTGGAAAGTTCGCAGGATTGTAAAAGGCCTCCTTGGTAGCTAGAATCTCTCTCTGCTCGAGTGGAAACTTTACATGTATTTCAAGTAATCTGTTCACGATCGAAAGGGCCACAGCGTGTACGCACCGGGAAACTGAGAAGCGACTAATTCCATGAACATCACCGGTTACTGCTTGAAAACTGCCAGTGGCAAAATATCTCAATGCAGCAACTATTTGTATAGAGACTGGCAATGCTGATGAACGACGTATAGGGTGTTGTAAGTCTGCCTCTAGTTGTCCACACAAATACAATATAGTGTCTCTTTCAAGACGATACCTTTCTATGAGAAGCGAATCTTGCATGAAGTCAATAGGATTCAACCTATCCCTGATTATTCTCGGCCTTGGCAGTGCTCTTCGACGCCTCAAATGTCTTTGAATTTGGAAAAACGCTGCTGCCATGACTGATAGTTATAGTATTCTGTTAGGTCTGGCGGTATATACGTATAATACCAAGCATACAAATGTACGATTTCACTCCTAACGACACGCCAACGACAGATTACAGGCCACCCTTAAATTAACGACGTCGTTGACGAAATTCTCTTTTAACGACATGTTTGTGATCACCCAATTTTTCTCAACGATACCATAACGATGCCGTTAAGGCGAACGACACCTTTGTGAACATACCCCTGATCCGTACCAAGAACGGCGAGAACGGTGCGATTTGAGAAAATCACGAGTACCAAGCTACTCAGGCGTCGGGTGAGCTAATAACTGATAACTAATTAAATTTCAGCAAGGCATTAACACTGTATATGATACCATGTTTGCTATGTTTGCTATAACCAGAGATTGTTAACGCATTATGTATTAGAAAGCCTTGTCACTGCATTACTATAGATAGAGTTTAAGAAGTTAAACCTAAACTGATAACGCAGCTAATACATTTCAACTAAGCAATAAATACATACCTTCCAATATAGGTCTATTTCCACTATAAGGTTACTAGTGCTACGTATTCTATCCAACAGTTGTATTGTGCTTTTAAAGTATTAAATTCAGTTTACATAATACAAACATGTATACACTAATGATCAATGCACTGGATTTCTTCAGACAAAGACTTAAATGTTCTGCCAATTTAGCAGGTCATGAGGTATACTTTAAATTCATGTCACTAACAGATGTTCGGGTATATCATAGCTCTAACTTAAAAGGTCAGACTTTTTCACTTTATCAAATTTCATATACATTACTAACATTCCTGTCTTTTCCAGGCTTGTCCTGCCTTATTTATTTACCACTTTCTGTCCGGGCTTTTCCCAGATATTCCACGCTTTTGAGAGCCAGGAAAAAGCTGGATAAGCCAGGAATGTTATTAATGCATTCAGTCCTGGGTTTGGAATCTGGGAAATGCCAGGATATTACAGGCAAGAATGTACCTGGATTGAATAGCTCGGAGTAGGCTCGGAAATGCCAGGATATCCCAGCTTTAGTGCAAAAGCCTGGATTTATTCTCACCAGGGTAATCAATTACATCACAGGTAGGGTGATGTCACAATCATAATTCATACTGAATGATGTATCTAGTTCTGTCATGAACATTGAAAAGTCGATCCCGTGTATGGCTTTGACAGATTTACTATTTAATATACATTCTGTTGAATATATTAAATATAATTTGACTGTGTGTTGATCAGCTAGTCAAATTAGGTTTAAAATGTTCAACAGCTGACCTATAGTTACCTTGAAATTGGGATCCTTGGAATCCAGGGTTCAAAAGTATATAAATCAATCCCAACATGCACCATATGGGGGGGCGGAGCTTAGCTAGAAATGGGCAAGGCACAGCTAGAAATGGATCACTCTATTATATGAGACTTATCAAAACTAATGATGATCCATCCAACATCCAATCATCGTACTAACATACGCCCACTCACATAGCTTCGCCGTTCAAGGCCGTACTTGCAGACGTGTGGATCTCTTGCTATGTGAAGTAACATTACGCTGGTGGGCTGGAGGCAGTCAATCAGATTTCTGCCTACTCCAAACTAGCTATCAAGCTAAAAATAGAGGCGTGGCTTCGTGCCAATATCAATGGAGAGCTCGCGAGACACGAATGTCAAACTATGTGCTTGGACATATATTAGTAGGATGATAATAACCGGGCAATTTGATTGGGCAGTAGTTGACTGACGACATCATTTATGAAGTTTCGTGAACTTAGCACAGACATCAAAAGAGTGCAAACACGAGACTCGATACGAGAGCGTTAGTGTGAGGGCGAGACCGCGCGATAGGATGATTACATCCAATCTGTGTACAAGCTAGCAGCTGTCGTCGTGAATATATTGTCAATGTGAGAGCTTCACGATCATGTGACACTAGATCAGATACATCATGCTTCTTTCTTTGATTACTTATTTAGTAAGTGGCAGGTAGAGGTGAGAATTATAATGCAGTATTTGTACAGATTTTCCTGTATGTCTAAATCCTGTATTTTATGTGTATACTATATGTTGCTGCTGCTTATCAATGGATATTTCCAGTTTATCAATCCATCATATGACGTCATAATGAACTATGCCATAATGAACTACGTGATGTGTAAGATGATGTCATAATCATTACGCCATGAATGACTCAATTTAGTCCATCTTGAAAGCTTAATAGTCAGACACCTTGTACGAATTGTTTGTTTTTACTATTTAATGAACATGCTGTTGAATATTTTGACACTAATTTGACTGGGCATTGTTGCTGCCATAGGCAATCAAATTAGTTTCAAAATATTCAACAGCTTACCTGCATAGGTTTCTGGAAATTGAGTCAGTCACGTAGTTCAGTGATCGATCGATCCCAACACAAGCGAGGTGTTGGTGGAGCTTAGCTAGTGATGGCGGGAATTAGCTAAAACTGGAAAGGTCCATCTTATACAACTAAATATGATAAAATGTTTCACTGATTGAGACTTCTATATGAGAAAATGTCTATATACATTTTAATGAAAAAGATGATGCCAATTCACCTTTCCAGAGTACCCACCCATCACATGACGTCATAATGAACTGCGTAGTGTGTATAATGACATCATAATGAATGACGTCATGAATGACGTCGATAAGTACGTCACGAACGCATATTTGATGACGGTCTATGGGCTGTTGTACAAATTGTTTGCTTTTACTATTTAATAAATATTCTGTAGAATATTTTGAAACTAATTTGACTGGGCGCTGTTGCTGCCTATGGCAGCAACAGCACCCAGTCTAATTAGTTACAAAATATTCAACAGCTTCCTTGTATAGTTTTCAGGAAATTGATAGCTAGGGCATTCGGGGATCGATCAATCCAAACACGGCGAGGTGTGGGTGGAGCTTAGCTAGTGATGGGCGGGGCATAGCTAAAAATGGAAAGGTCCATTGAATAACTACAGATATATTTTGTTATGATTATTTATGTAAATAAAACTGAATATTTTTCACATTGCGTACTTCACCCCCAGTTGTTATTTCTGCCTGAAATGCCACGGCTATGATATCCCTATAAGACAAACATGTGTAATCGTGCGTCTCAATGAGATTTTCACAAATTTTAGAACAGAGAAAGAACGTTTTCATGAACATGAAAAAACTAGAAAAGAGAGTTATGTATTGTGCATGACCAATATTTGTTTATAAATCCAGCATGCTGCTCTCTACCGTTTCTTTATGAATTGATTAAAGGAAACCTCACTTTATCTTATACAAATCATGTGATAGAATTTGCCACCCATAATCCATCCCTAAGACTTTTAGCTTTTTATCATGCTGACAACGAAATATATTCAGGCTTTAGTAGCTAAATGTTGATACATTTCTACAGCCTATGGTGGCTGTCATGATTTAATTTTCAACCAATCAGAAAAACCTAGCGTGTCTGTCTCTGTATATACGCTCAGTCACAGAGGTGACAGCTATAGTTTGGTAATGTGGCATAAAAGCAATCATACATGTAAGCTGTTGAATATTTTGAAACTAATTTGACTGGAAATTGTTGCTGCCATAGGAAGCAACAACTTCCAGTCAAAGTAATTTCAAAATAGTCAACGGGATGAGTATTACATAATAAAGAATGTAATGCATTGGCACTTACATGACATCACACACTGTCGCTTGAGGAGACAAAATGGTGGCGATCACTGTTCAACATTTACGCGATATTACAAAGCAGATAATTGTGATGCAGATACGGGAATGTGACAGGATGTGAATGACATGGAATCTATAAACCATAATCTATCGGCACAGTGCAACATTTTAGATTAGATTAGCATCTCATTAAAGGTAATTTTAATCAATTTAGGATTAGAAGACAATGTATTCCAGCTGTGGATCTTTGTCCAAACCATTTGAATGCGACATATGCAGTATCTGAAGTGTTGGAATCTTTGTATTTCAAGGATGGATCAAGCAGTCACTGCAACCCAGCAGTTGTATCACCTCAGAGCCGATTTAGCATTGCATTTCTGACAGCAAAACAATGATTATGCCCCCACCCCACCCCCACCACCCCATATCACTATATGGAGATAATATAGCAATTACTTTTTCCATCCTGTTTGTCCATTAGTCTCTTTGTCTGTCCAGGCGTTCATTTATGTGCAATAACTCAGGTTCTCCTGAAGGGATCATTACCAAACTTGTTTTGATGGCTGCACCATCGCCCAGTGAGGCCTGAAAAAAATATGGTGTTGAAAGTTGACAGGACAAGGTCACCATGACCTAATTTGTGAAATTAGTATGTGTTTCCATTTGATAACTCAAGTTCTACTGAAGTGATCTTCACCTAACTGGGTCTGTGTGTTGCCCTTGAAGGGCCTAAGAACCATATTATTTAGAGGTCGAAATGTTCAAGGCCATGGTCACTAAGTTAAGGAAATTGAATTAAGTTTCCAAATGATATTAACTAACGTTCTATTGAAGGGATCATCACCCAACCTGCCTTGTGTGTTGCCTCTCTGTGTGTGTGTGAGGGGGGGGGGGGTAATTAGAGAATGAAAGGTCAAAAGTCAAGGTCACAATGATCCAATTAAGAAAATTTTGATTTGTTTTAATTCTAATATGATGCCCTTTATGGCTAACAGAATGTCATCAGTACAGTACATACTTAAATACATAAATGAGCATGAAGACAACATGCTGTGTCAATTTCCTTTGACACTGCACTACTAGACAATCTGCATACTACATTGATCCATTGTGCGATGGTGGTGGTAGTGTGAGGGTGTGTGGGGTTTGATGCAGGCGGGGAACCACTGCAATAGTGTAATTGTGGCGGTAACCCCGTTAGTGATCGCATGCATTGTGGTTTTCACAAATGTCACAAACTGTCCAAGATACATAGGATATGGCTGGAAATCTAGAGTATCACATTCAGTTGGTGATTTGTTTGAGAATGACCTGGTCCACGACAGACGACAGTGGCAAGCGACCAAATTTATGTGAGTCATTTGATGATTGAGTTCTTCTTTCTATGTAAGGCATAACAGAAGCGTATGTGTATTCATGTCCTCGGGAATAAAGGGGTCCCCTGGGCACTCCAGTAATATATGTGTGAATGTAGCGGCATCTGCTTTAATTTTAGTAATGTCTCTAATCTACATGTCCTACATATGCCAGTATTTTCTGAAAATCTAATATCCATTGTATTCTGACAGTTTCCAGCGTTGGGAATGTGGCGATAAAATGAGTGCAATCTTCTACCCATCTATTGCAATGTGAGCAATCTGCTCTCAACGTGTACTGATTAAACTTACTTCTGTTGTATTGCAGTGTATGGGTTTCAATGAGGACTTTACATTTAATTGAAGCGCTACCGATAGAATAGCAATAATAACCAGCACTATCTTAAATTGGGTTTATTTGACCTATCTTTCGTTTGTTGATGTTTAAGCATTTTAATAATGTCTGTGAGCTTCTAACCTTTAATTGGTTCTCTCAGAATGTGTGGGCAGTCCTCCTATACTACGGTCTTCCACTGGTACTTTGTGGGTGGTTGTTCCAATAGTTTATAAGGAGATGCTAGGCTAGAGTGCGGCAGAATTTATGTTACACTGCCGAACAAACTGTATGAGCTTTTAGTTTTAGCGACAACCTATAGTTTGGCAATTCTTCATTCAATGGAATCATTATCCTTGATTATATTACCAAAGCCTGTTAGGTTTTTTTTGTGGATTTCACATTGGCCTAGAATTTGACCTACTAATAGATAGACAGTAGCATCTACAGATCTATGATAAGTGCTATAATTGATGTGAGAGTTGTTTGTGGAATTGGTCCCTCAGGTATTGGTAGCATAGTCTGTAGAATATATTGAAAACTAATTCGGCTGGGGGATGTTACCGCCATCCCGTCAGGCAAATTAGTTTTCCAAATATGTAACAGTCTGCCAGAGTGGGTTGTTTCTGGTCTGCGAGGATTAAAAAGGTCAGTGAAATTATTCATACATTCAATATCGAATTAACTGGTTTCATAGACAAGGACAATATCCTAACAGTACCTAAGGGGTCAGTTATTACTAGGCCTGGTTGCTCGAAAGACCTCGTCTGCCTATTGCGACCGCTAGTAGTTGGTTCTTTAAGATGATAGAGGGTCTTAAAGAACCATTGTCTCATGTTCTCAAAAAACAATCTTCTATCACGATTGACTTGAGCATTTTTGTTGTGTGCGTGCGTGCGTGCGTATGTGCGTGCGTACGTGCGTGTGTGTGTGTGAATGAGGTTTTGATCTAGGTCTAAGTTAGCTTGTTACTGGATAAATCGGCCTAAATTAAAACATTCTAATTATGGATTCCATAATTTATAATTGAATATAGACTCCAACATAGCATTTTGGGCCCCAAACAATGGTGGTTCTTTAAGATTAGTGGTCTTAAAACCATCAGACTTAAGCCATCACCATAATTTGATCAATAAATCCATCTATCTAACATAAAAAATGACTTGTAGTAAGAGGTCAGCTGACGTTTTTAATGAGCTCATTCTGAAGCCCCCTCTATGACTCTATAGAGGGCTTTGCTCTCTCTCTCTCTCTCTCTCTCTCTCTCTCTCTCTCTCTCTCTCTCTCTCTCTCTCTCTCTCTCTCTCTCTATCATCTTAAAGAACCAACTACTAGCGGTCGCAATAGGCAGACGAGGTCTTTCGAGCAACCAGGCCTAGTAATAACTGACCCCTTAGGTACTGTTAGGATATTGTCCTTGTCTATGAAACCAGTTAATTCGATATTGAATGTATGAATAATTTCACTGACCTTTTTAATCCTCGCAGACCAGAAACAACCCACTCTGGCAGACTGTTACATATTTGGAAAACTAATTTGCCTGACGGGATGGCGGTAACATCCCCCAGCCGAATTAGTTTTCAATATATTCTACAGACTATGCTACCAATACCTGAGGGACCAATTCCACAAACAACTCTCACATCAATTATAGCACTTATCATAGAGCTGTAGATGCTACTGTTTATCTATTAGTAGGTCAAATTCTAGGCCAATGTGAAATCCACAAAAAAATTAACAGGCTTTGGTAATATAATCAAGGATAATGATTCCATTGAATGAAGAATTGCCAAACTATAGATTGTCGCTAAAACTAAAAGCTCATACAGTTTGTTCGGCAGTGTAACAGAAATTCTTCCGCACTCTAGCCTAGCATCTCCTTATAAACTATTGGAACAACCACCCACAGAGTACCAGTGGAAGACCGTAGTATAGGAGGACTGCCCACACATTCTGAGAGAACCAATTAAAGGTTAGAAGTTCACAGACATTATTAAAATGCGTAAACATCAACAAACGAAAGATAGGTCAAATACACCCAATGTAAGATAGTACTGGTTATTATTGCTATTTTATCTGTAGCGCTTCAATTAAATGTAATGTCCTCATTGAAACACATACACTGCAATACAACAGAAGTAAGTTTAATCAGTACACGTTGAGAGCAGATTGCTCACATTGCAATAGATGGGTAGAAGATTTCACTCATTTTATCAGAAAATACTGGCATATGTAGGACATGGAATTAGAGACATTACTAAAATTAAAGCAGATGCCGCTACATTCACACATATATTACTGGAGTGCCCAGGGAACCCCTTTATTCCCGAGGACATGAATACACATTCGCTTCTATTATGCCTTACATAGAAAGAAGAACTCAATCATCAAATGACTCATATAAATTTGGAGGCTTGTCACTGTCGTCTGTCGTGGACCAGGTCATTCTCAAACAAATCACCAACTGAATGTGATACTCTAGATTTCCAGCCATGTCCTATGTATCTTGGACAGTTTGTGACATTTGTGAAAACCACAATGCATGTGATCGCTAACGGGGTTACAGCCATAATTACACTATTGCAGTGGTTCCCCGGCTGCAACAAACCCCACACACCCTCCCACTACCACCACCATCGCACAATGGATCAATGTAGTATGCAGATTGTCTAGTAGTGCAGTGTCAAAGGAAATTGACATAGCATGTTGTCTTCATGCTCATTTATGTATTTAAGTATATACTGTACTGATGACATTCTGTTAGCCATAAAGGGCATGATATTAGAATTAAAACAAATCAAAATGTTCTTAATTGGATCATTGTGACCTTGACTTTTGACCTTTCATTCTCTAATTACACCCCCCCCTCCCCCCCCCCCCCCCCCCCCCCCCACCACACACACACAGAGGCAAAACACAAGCTAGGTTGGGTGATGATCCCTTCAATAGAACGTTAGTTAATATCATTTGAAAACTTAATTCAATTTCCTTAACTTAGTGACCATGGCCTTGAACATTTCGACCTCAAAATAATATGGTTCTTAGGCCAACACACAGTCCCAGTTAGGTGAAGATCCCTTCAGTAGAACTTGAGTTATCAAATGGAAACACATACTACTTTCACAAATTAGGTCATGGTGACCTTGTCCTGTCAACTTTCAACACCATATTTTTTTCAGGCCTCACTGGGAGATGGTGCAGCCATCAAAACAAGTTTGGTAATGATCCCATCAGGAGAACCTGAGTTATTGCACATAAATGAACGCCTGGACAGACAAAGAGACTAATGGACAAACAGGATGGAAAAAGTAATTGCTATATTATCTCCATATAGTGATATGGGGTGGTGGGGGTGGGGTGGGGGCATAATCATTGTTTTGCTGTCAGAAATGCAATGCTAAATCGGCTCTGAGGTGATACAACTGCTGGGTTGCAGTGACTGCTTGATCCATCCTTGAAATACAAAGATTCCAACACTTCAGATACTGCATATGTCGCATTCAAATGGTTTGGACAAAGATCCACAGCTGGAATACATTGTCTTCTAATCCTAAATTGATTAAAATTACCTTTAATGAGATGCTAATCTAATCTAAAATGTTGCACTGTGCCGATAGATTATGGTTTATAGATTCCATGTCATTCACATCCTGTCACATTCCCGTATCTGCATCACAATTATCTGCTTTGTAATATCGCGTAAATGTTGAACAGTGATCGCCACCATTTTGTCTCCTCAAGCGACAGTGTGTGATGTCATGTAAGTGCCAATGCATTACATTCTTTATTATGTAATACTCATCCCGTTGACTATTTTGAAATTACTTTGACTGGAAGTTGTTGCTTCCTATGGCAGCAACAATTTCCAGTCAAATTAGTTTCAAAATATTCAACAGCTTACATGTATGATTGCTTTTATGCCACATTTCCAAACTATAGCTGGCACCTCTGTGACTGAGCGTACATACAGAGACAGACGCGCTAGGTTTTTCTGATTGGTTGAAAATTAAATCATGACAGCCACCATAGGCTGTAGAAATGTATCAACATTTAGCTACTAAAGCCTGAATATATTTCGTCGTCAGCATGATAAAAAGCTAAAAGTCTTAGGGATGGATTATGGGTGGCAAATTCCATCACATGATTTGTATAAGATAAAGTGAGGTTTCCTTTAATCAATTCATAAAGAAACGGTAGAGAGCAGTATGCTAGATTTATAAACAAACCTTGGTCATGCACAATACATAACTCTCTTTTCTAGTTTTTTCATGTTCATGAAAACGTTCTTTCTCTGTTCTAATATTTGTAAGAATCTCATTGAGACGCACGATTACACATGTTTGTCTTATAGGGATATCATAGCCGTGGCATTTCAGGCAGAAATAACAACTGGGGGTGAAGTACGCAATGTGAAAAATATTCAGTTTTATTAACATAAATAATCATAACAAAATATATCTGTAGTTATTCAATGGACCTTTACATTTTTAGCTATGCCCCGCCCATCACTAGCTAAGCTCCACCCACACCTCGCCGTGTTTGGATTGATCGATCCCCGAATGCCCTATCTATCGATTTCCTGAAAACTACACAAGGAAGCTGTTGAATATTTTCCATAGGCAGCAACAGCGCCCAGTCAAATTAGTTTCAAAATATTCAACAGAATATTTATTAAATAGTAAAAGCAAACAATTTGTACAACAGCCCATAGACCGTCATCAAATATGCGTTCGTGACGTACTTATCGACGTCATTCATGACGTCATTCATTATGATGTCATTGTACACACCACGCAGTTCATTATGACGTCATGTGATGGGTGGGTACTCTGGAAAGGTGAATTGGCATGATCTTTTTCATTAAAATGTATATAGACATTTTCTCATATAGAAGTCTCAATCAGTGAAACATTTGATCATATTTAGTTGTATAAGATGGACCTTTCCAGTTTTAGCTATGTCCCGCCATCACTAGCTAAGCTCCACCAACACCTCGCTTGTGTTGGGATCGATCGATCGCTGAACTACGTGACTGACCATCAATTTCCAGAAACCTATGCAGGTAAGCTGTTGAATATTTTGAAACTAATTTGATTGGGTGCTGTTGTTGCCTATGGCAGCAACAATGCCCAGTCAAATTAGTGTCAAAATATTCAACAGCATGTTCATTAAATAGTAAAAACAAACAATTCGTACAAGGTGTCTGACTATTAAGCTTTCAAGATGGACTAAATTGAGTCATTCATGGCGTAATGACTATGACATCATCTTACACATCACGTAGTTCATTATGGCATAGTTCATTATGACGTCATATGATGGATTGATAAACTGGAAATATCCATTGGTAAGCAGCAGCAACATATAGTATACACATAAAATACAGGATTTAGACATACAGGAAAATCTTTACAAATAGTGCATTATAATTCTCACCTCCACCTGCCACTTACTAAATAAGTAATCAAAGAAAGAAGCATGCTGTATCTGATCTAGTGTCACATGATCGTGAAGCTCTCACATTGACAATACATTCACGACGACAGCTGCTAGCTTGTACACAGATTGGATGTAATCATCCTATCGCGCGGTCTCGCCCTCACACTAACGCTCTCGTATCGAGTCTCGTGTTTGCACTCTTTTGATGTCTGTGCTAAGTTCACGAAACTTCATAAATGATGTCGTCAGTCAACTACTGCCCAATAAAATTGCCCGGTTATTATCATCCTACTAATATATGTCCAAGCACATAGTTTGACATTCGTGTCTCGCGAGCTCTCCAGTGATATTGGCACGAAGCCACGCCTCTATTTTTAGCTTGATAGCTAGTTTGAAGTAGGCAGAAATCTGATTGACTGCCTCCAGCCCACCAGCGTAATGTTACTTCACATAGCAAGAGATCCACACGTCTGCAAGTACGGCCTTGAACGGCGAAGCTATGTGAGTGGGCGTATGTTAGTACGATGATTGGATGTTGGATGGATCATCATTAGTTTTGATAAGTCTCATATAATAGAGTGATCCATTTCTAGCTGTGCCTTGCCCATTTCTAGCTAAGCTCCGCCCCCCCCCCATATGGTGCATGCTGGGATTGATTTATATTGAACCCTGGATTCCAAGGATCCCAATTTCAAGGTAACTACAGGTAAGCTGTTGAACATTTTAAACCTAATTTGATTAGCTGATCAACGCACAGTCAAATTATATTTAATATATTCAACAGAATGTATATTAAATAGTAAATCTGTCAAAGCCATACACGGGATCGACTTTTCAATGTTCATGGCAGAACTAGATACATCATTCAGTATGAATTATGATTGTGACATCACCCTACCTGTGATGTAATTGATTACCCTGGTGAGAATAAATCCAGGCTTTTGCACTAAAGCTGGGATATCCTGGCATTTCTGAGCTTACTCCGAGCTCTTCAATCCAGGTACATTCTTGCCTGTAATATCTTGGTACTTCCCAGATTCCAAACCCAGGACTGAATGCATTAATAACATTCCTGGCTTATCCAGCTTTTTCCTGGCTCTCAAAAGCGTGGAATATCTGGGAAAATCCCGGACAGAAAGTGGTAAATAAATAAGGCAGGACAAGCCTGGAAAAGACAGGAATGTTAGTAATGTATATGAAATTTGATAAAGTGAAAAAGTCTGACCATTTAAGTTAGAGCTAGGATATACCCGAACATCTGTTAGTGACATGAATTTAAAGTATACCTCATGACCTGCTAAATTGGCAGAAAATTTAAGTCTTTGTCTGAAGAAATCCAGTGCATTGATCATTAGTATATGCATGTTGGTATTATGCACTGAATTTAATACTTTAAAAGCACAATACAACTGTTGGATAGAATACTTAGCACTAGTAACCTTATAGTGGAAATAGACCTATATTGGAAGGTATGTATTTATTGCTTAGTTGAAATGTATTAGCTGCGTTATCAGTTTTGGTTTAACTTCTTAAACTCTATCTATAGTAATGCAGTGACAAGGCTTTCTAATACATAATGCGTTAACAATCTCTGGTTATAGCAAACATAGCAAACATGGTATCATATACAGTGTTAATGCCTTGCTGAAATTTAATTAGTTTTCAGTTATTAGCTCACCCGATGCCTGTCAAAAGATTACTATCTTTAATGTATGCTCCGAAAGTAGGAGGCCTTTATAGAACATTCTTTAGCTAGTTGATCCAGATTCAAGGGTAATTTGATGGCTATGATATTATATAGCCTGGCTCCTGAGGAGTCCCTTTTCCGTTCGAGATTGCAGATGAAATTTAGGAGTCCCTTTTCTGTTCAGGACTGCAGAGGACTCCTAAGATGCAGAACGTGTGAGTGACATATCACAATTTTTCAAGGAAATCAAGATTCACGATTCAAGATTCAATATTATTTATTTGCTTCTTGGATACCAATTTACATATTTTCAATACAGGTTGTCCGCCGAGGGCATTGCCTATGGTGGTGGCAGACACCTAACATTAAACATACATATACAATTACACACACAGCTTGATATAGAATGTGAGATATATGCTTATAGTGTATTGAGTAGCTTGGTACTCGTGATTTTCTCAAATCGCACCGTTCTCGTCGTTGTTGGTACGGATCAGGGGTATGTTCACAAAGGTGTCGTTCGCCTTAACGGCATCGTTATGGTATCGTTGAGAAAAATTGGGTGATCACATACATGTCGGTAAAAGAGAATTTCGTCAACGACGTCGTTAATTTAAGGGTAGCCTGTAATCTGTCGTTGGCATGTCGGTTTTGCACGATTGTGTCGTTAGGAGTGAAATCGTACATTTGTATGCTTAGTATTATACGTATATACCGCCAGACCTAGCAGAATACTATAACTATCAGTCATGGCAGCAGCGTTTTTCCAAATTCAAAGAGATTTGATGCGTCGAAGAGCACTGCCAAGGCCGAGAATAATCAGGGATAGGTTGAATCTTATTGACTTCATGCAAGATTCTCTTCTAATAGAAAGGTATCGTCTGGACAGAGACACTATATTGTATTTGTGTGGACAACTAGAGGCAGACTTACAACACCCTATACGTCGTTCATCAGCATTGCCAGTCTCTATACAAATAGTTGCTGCATTGAGATATTTTGCCACTGGCAGTTTTCAAGCAGTAACCGGTGATGTTCATGGAATTAGTCGCTCCTCAGTTTCCCGGTGCGTACACGCTGTGGCCCTTTCGATCGTGAACAGATTACTTGAAATACATGTAAAGTTTCCACTCGAGCAGAGAGAGATTATAGCTACCAAGGAGGGCTTTTACAATCCTGCGAACTTTCCAAATGTGTAAGCGCATTGGATGGCACACTTATTCCTATTAAAGCACCATCCGAAGACGAGCATTTGTATTTGCATTTGGCTGCAAATAGACTATTCTCTGTACATGAGAAAATTGGATTTCCTATCCTTACCAAAAATCCTGTTTATCGATTACTGCTATATTCTGAGCAATGCATGTACATATGACAATATCACTGGACAGAGTATATGGCAAAGGAATGCTAAATTATAGGATGGAGAGGAACAGCAATGTGTGTATTGCGTATGAGATGTCAGGCCGACACGACAGTTGTAGGTGGTGGTTGCATTATAAAAAGAACCTCACCACATGAACAGTCTATTTCTCACATGTAGCACTGGTTTAAGCGAAAAATATTAAAGAGCAAAATGTTAACTTAACCTTGATATTAAAAGACACGATAAATCCATTTAAAATAATTCATGTTTAATGTATGCGATCATGTTATATATTTTTATATTTCTGCATCAAATCATATACAATTCCATCTGAATCTTGATTAATCTCAGGTGCGCCCTCTCTCGTCAAATGTTTCAGGATCTTTTCGAGCAATGAAATTTTCTGCCTGTCAAGCTCTAGCCTCTGCTTTTCGACATCTAGTTTCTGCTTCTCAACATCCAGTCGCTCGGTTTCCAGGCAAAGTCTTTTCCGCTCAATATCCAGCAGATCAAGACTAAAATCAGATTGGTCTTCCTTTACCATAGATGACTTACGCTTGTTGCTATAATATATAGAAAATACAACATACCAATTCATTTATCACTGTATGTATGTGCAGTGGCAGAATGGCATGATGGGCGGACCGTCATATAAATGCCAGTACAAGAATCCCGACGTGACAATTAGATTTGGGCGGCTAACTACGTTACCATAACTGCGACGTGATAGCTTTCATTAGCATATAATGTTAAATAAAACAAGTATTAACAAGAGAGAGAGAGAGAGAGAGAGAGAGAGAGAGAGAGAGAGAGAGAGAGAGAGAGAGAGAGAGAGAGAGATGATACGTAGATGTGTGTTCATACACGCTTCTGTCCGTCCACGTGTTCGTCTGGCTGTTTGACTGATGGGCATGCCGAGTAACTGAACAAACGACAAACAGTCAGGTAAACAAACGGACTGACGGGCACGTGCATGCACACACACGCGCAGCTTCCCATCAAATTATACTAACACCTTCATAAAAAGTGTATCAATAGTTTGGGTTCGTTTGCTAGTAAAAAGCAAGCTTAAGAAATCGGAGCCAGCAATGATATTTATAGTTAATTACCTGACAGATTGCTTAGGATTGTTCAGTGGACAGTCATCATTTGGCGGTTGACCGTCGATTGCGGCGAGTGGTTGCTGTTCAAATGGTTCATTCCTACGTGTTTTTTCGTCGATAATTTTAGATGTTGATGTGAGTGATTTTGATGCCAATAATGATTTCGATGCTGATACTAGTGTGGATGATTCTATAGATGCTGATGCTGATGGTGCTGTTGATGTTAATGTCGATGCCGGTGTCGATGGTGATTCTGGTGTTGGTGTTGACAGTGATGGTGAATCCGAAACAACAGCTTTGAGTTTTGATGATAAGGTGTCAATACCAGTTGCAATCCCTGTAACTGCCGTCTCTCCGATAACGTCAATGACCTTGCAACCACCACCCGTTTTCTTTTGCATTTTTCGGCGATTTTGTTCCTTTATTTTGATGATGGAAGACCAATCTCTCCATTCTCTACGAACTTCGTCCACTGTCCGGATCACAGGTGCAACAGCCTTTACACCATTCTACAGCCAACCACCCATCTTGTTTTGCCTTGTTGGTGACCGTGTCACTGAATTTGCTAAATAGTATTAGTCGACGATTAGCAACAGAATCCACTAGTGCCTCCAGCTCTTCATAGCTAAATTTTGGCCTTCGCTTTCTGGTATCCGACATGGTGGCAAGATTCGACGTGATGAACAGCATTCAGGTACAAAACATGCACGGGACGAGAGTGAAACCTACACATGAGTTGTCGATGTCATTTCAACGACAGTGTGCTTCCCCTTCCAACGACAATAGGTAGACTACGCAATAACGAATAGATAACGACACCTTTGTCTAACTGTCGTAAACAGTAACACTATGGCGTCGTAAACTTGGTTAATGACATCGCTAAACAGCCTATTTAATGACACCTTTATGAACAAGGCCCCTGGACCAGAATGAATCACAGAACTTTTTACCATTTTAAAATCGGACAAGAAATGGCCGAGTTCTCAATAAAACTCCCGTTAAATTATTTTCAAAATATTGCTTTTGACGTCGTAAACGCGTGTATGCATTAACTGCATGGGGGAAGGTTCTGGCTGCACGGTGATTGGCTACTGCTCGCCCACTGATTGGCTGGAGTGCCTGCCTCTGACGTCATGAATAGTATAAAATGGACGAAAAATCGAAGATCGAGAGCATCATCAGCGGGGAAGCCGACCCGTCAACAAGACTGCTGGACCAGCGCGGTGCTAGACACCGGAGAACTGCTAACTGACTGCCGTTCCTACATAGCAGCAACGCCATTCGGAATTGAGATCTCCTGCGCCGGTGAGCAGTCTTACAGTGACTTTCACCGATACAACAATTTTGGATGCTCCCGGGCGGCCATCCAGGGGCAAAGGTTAAATTAATGTAAGAACTCCCTTTCCCGAACTTTTCCTAGAGGAGTTTTCTGCGGAACGGCCTTGCGGGCCCGATGTGATTCGACATAATGTAGAGCTGATGGTGATTCTTGGTGGATAACTCACCAGATCTTCTGACCACGCTGAAAAGTGGATTCAAACTGCCGCGCTGCATGTCACATGTGATGATTAACTTTTAGACCACAGTCTGGTGGGTCTTTGCTCAGTGCGCCGCGAGAGCTATGCGACGTATCCCACACTGTGTACCCAGTTATTGTACATGCATAATTATTCATAATAGTAGCCCTCTCTGTTAATGGGCAACTCTCAACTTTCAAACTACCTTCCCTGGACGGAACCTTTACAACAAACTGTTTAAATAATGTATCAGTTAAATTGACTGTCTAGTGGACATCTTATTACCTATTCTTCTTCACCGTCTTGAGAGTGAGCCACATCAACAGTCTGCCTGCAGAAACCTGCCTGCGGAAACCAGCTTGTGGACAACAGTAGTATAGGGTGGCGCTGGTCGTTATTGTTCTTCCCAGCAAGGGGTCTTCGAGAACAATGCGTTGTTCACGAGATCAAAGGAAAAGCTTGCGGAATGGAATGTTGAGAACAATGGCGACTATAACGACACGTTTTTCTCGATAACAATGACACACAGCCGCACACGTAGATTCACTCTGGAATGTTCTATTATTTTGAATTAGTTAACCCTTAAAAGTTTTAAAGTTGTGTATTTTACGTTTAAACGTAGTGGCGGCACGCCACCCTCTGTGGTTATCTACCATTGTAAGAATAATAGAGTTTGATGAGTGATAATAGTAGAGAGTAATGTAAAATAATAGAGTTTAAGAGGTGGTCTGATAAAGGAGGTCGTAGGAGTATGAGGTTGAGGATGTATGAGGAATTACGGTATTGATGTATATTTTGAAAACAATTTGACAGTTTCGGCGATAACGTTATTAGTAAACTGTAGAATATTTAGATACTGCCTGTAAGCTGTTACAGTCTTAGCAACAGCTACCAGACAGATTAGTAACAAAATAGATTTTAAGAGGTGGTCTGATAGTAAACTGTAGAATATTTAGAGACTGCCTGTAAGCTGTTACTGTCTTAGCAACAGCTACCAGATAGATTAGTAACAAAATAGATTTTAAGAGGTGGTCTGATAATGGAGGTCATAGGAGGAGGAGGTTGAGGATGTTGTGTATTTTACGTTTAAACGTAGTGGCGGTGCGGCCCCCTACGTGGTTATCTACCATTGTAAAAATAATAAGAGAGTAATGTAAAAGAATAGAGTTTAAGAGGTGGTCTGATAATGGAGGTCATATGAGGTTGAGAATGTATGAGGAATTACGGTGTTGCTGTTAGAAAATAATTTGACTGTTTCGTCGCTAACGTCATTAGTAAACTGTAGAATATTTAGACTGCCTGTAAGCTGTTAATGTCTTAGCAACAGCTACCAGACAGATTAGCAACAAAATATTAAAAATAATCTTGCATTAATGGTATGTTCGGTTGGAATGGTAACCAAGACTTGGTGGTGATGGATTGGATTGTATCATGGGTTAAAAAGAAGTTAACCCTTTCACCGATGAATATATAGCCCATTTTCATCGATACCATACAGGAAAACTGTTGAATATTTTGAAATTAATTTGACGTCGCTAACGTTATTAGTAAAACTATTTTTTTGTTGAATATTTTGATTGACTTTTAACCGTCATTATGCACAAATTGTTTTTTAAATACTTTGCAATAACGTCAATCATTTTAGATACGATGGTTAAAATGTGGTCATTATATCTCTTAGGGTTCAGTTTATAGAATTGTATGTCGAGTGTACTCATGCTAAAAAGATTATTTGTTGCGTTTGATTTAACCATACGTTTTGAATAGCCGTGAGATCAAGCTTAAATTGAGATACAAACATACCATGTGTTAATAATGAAAGAACGTGTTAGTACCTCAAGTCTCGTACTACATGATTTTTAGAAATATTCAAAATTACTATCGAATTATCGCCTACTCACTAGGAGATTTTACTTTGTAGTTGCGAATGTGTACAGCTTTGGTTTAAACATGATTTATTTTGTTCAGATGGAAGCATGATAAGACTTAGAGTCTTATGCCCGTGTCTCCCATACACATACAGATTATTCAAAACTGTTTTACAACAAAATGGCGGCAAATCATAATAGTTTAATTAATTGTAGTCTATTGGTGTGCATAAGTGTGTGGATGTTGAATGTGAGGTGCGGGAGAGTAGGAAGAAAGACCGAGATAGAGAGAGAGGAGGAAAGGGGGGGAGAGAGGGTGAGAGATAGAGAGAGTGAGGAATAAGATCAAATGGAAGAATAGCAGAGGTGAGCTTTAGGTGCTGCCTTCGCCCTGACCTGTACGTGTTGGGCTGCTGTCCATTTACCCCTTAAACTATAAGTTCGCGAACGGGAAGCTACTGAAAGCGGTTGGTGTTAATTATGTATTGACATACCATATTACAGATCAGTTTATTCATTTCCAAGTTGGCAGTGTAAGTCCCGTATAGAAGCTGGTTGACCGTAAGATTAGCAAGAGAAATATCGTTCAATGCAAGCTGATTTTGGAAAATGACTCTTTGCTCGTTAAAAAGGGCACAATGTAAGAGGTAGTGGTTTGTAGATTCATCATTGTGCCCACAAGAACAACTGGCAGATTCTGACAGAAAGTTGTCAAATAGATATCGGTTTAAAGAACTACAACCATGTCGGAGCCTGTATAGCATTATGTTGGCAAACCTCGGGCCTATGTAATACCACTCAGGGGGTTGTCGTATGGGTGACATAGCCTTGAGTTTGCTTTTAAATTCTAGAAGAGTGACAGAATCTCTCACCGGCACAGAAAGCATATTCCAGGTGCGGATCATTGCTGGGAAAAAGGATCCATAGAAGAGCTCAGTACGGCAGTGGAATGGAGTGAAGAAATTTGGATGACGGATATTGTAAGGATTTCGTGATTTGGATAGTGTGGGAAGATGGTTGACCAGAACCTCACATGTCATCCCGTTAATAATTTTAAATAGCATAGATAATCTATGAAATTCACCTCTGCTTGACAAGGTTTCGATGCCTGTTTCTAAGTACATGTCTTCAGTGCTCGCACTACGTGTCATTCCACATACCGTTCTGAGAGCATCTTTTTGGATATCCTCTAGCCGAATTACAAGATATTGTGGAATATTATCCCACACAACATCTGCATATTCTAACGATGGTCTAATAAATGTTTTGTACATGATCTCTAGACATTTATGGTCTAGAATATATTTTAGACCTTTAAGTAAGGAGAGTTTGTGTTGAGCGTTTGCTATGAGATTACTCACATGGTTACGCCAATTCCCTTTGTTATTAAAGGTAATGCCGAGGTGCTTATGATCAGTTGACGGTAGAATTTCAGAATCTTTGAAGTTGATTGAAAAGGATGTGGGCTCGTTGCGCAGGGAAAAAATTAGAGATGTAGTTTTCGAGGCATTAAACTCGACGAGCCACATGTTTGCCCAATGCATCATGGTCAGTAGATCGTAATCGAGTGTGGCAGTGTGTTCTTTTAGATCATCTGACATTACATATAGGAACGTGTCATCAGCAAAAAGTCTAATATTGTGAATTATATTGCTGGGCATGTCATTAATAAAAACTAAGAATAACAAAGGACCAAACACAGAGCCTTGTGGCACTCCAGCATGTAAACGAAGTAGGGTGGACTCATTGCCGTTTATAACTACTCGCTGGTATCAGTTTCCAAGATAATTTTCGAACCATGTAAGTAGATTTCCACAGACACCAAAATTCTTAAGCTTCTGTAGGAGGCTGCGATGCCATACTCGATCAAAGGCTTTAGATATATCGAAGAATAGAAAGATTATTTCCTTTTGATTGTCAAGGGCTTGAGTAATATCTGTGTAGATATCAAGCAGTTGATTTACTGTAGAATGTGATGGAAGAAAGCCAGACTGATATAGAGTGATATCATGTCTAATATAGTTATAGATATGTTTTAAAACGGTTCTTTCCATAACTTTACTAAGACAACTCAACAGTGATATTGGTCGATAATTTGAACATAAGCTCTTGTCTCCTTTCTTGAATATAGGAGTTACATTAGCGATTTTCCAAGAAGTGGGGAAATGCGCACTAGAAAGTGAGTAATTAAAGAACTGTGCTAGTATTGGGACCAATACTTGTTGGCTCTCGAATAAGAGTTTTGGACTTAATTTATCCACGCCAACAGCTTTAGACGTGTCCAGATTGGACAGTACATCGGAGATGTCAGTGTTTGATATTGTAATTGAGTGGAGAGTATTGTCCGTATACATAGATAGAGGTGGTAAGTTGGCATTAGCATCGTCAATATTGGCGATACTAGAGAAGTACCGGTTAAGGAGGCTTGCCTTTTCTAAAGAGTCATAAGAGAATGAGCCGTCATCGTGCTTCAGAGGCGGCAATTTGCTAAAATTAGAGTTAGTATCACATAGGAACGTCTTGCATATTTTCCACCACTCTTTAGAACCTGTGTGTCCATGCCTTATTTTTCAGCTAATTTATTCCTGAAGTTTTCTTTCGCTGTTCGGACTAATGTATTGATGAGGTTTCTCTGTTTTTAAAGTTGGCCACGTATTGCTCTCGGTTAATTTTTCTTGATTTCTTGAACAATTTTTCCCTGACTCTCATTTCATGCTTTATTTTGATGGACATCCAGACCTTATCGTTTGGGTTTATAGTTATAGTTTTATCTGGGATACTAATACTAGCAGCGGCGATAATGTTTCTAGTGATTGTCTGACACCAAATGTCGATGCCATTAACATCGGAGATGTTGTTCCAGGGTGCGTTAGTTAAGTGATCCCTAAATAAATCCCAATCAGCTTTCGCATAGTCCCATATATGGTGAGTGTATGTTTTACGTTTAGGTATGGAGGATGATAAAACCAAATATACTGGAGTATGATCACTACAAAATGGCGCAAGTACTCCACTCTCTTTTACTATTCTGGCACAGCTGATAATAATTGGATCAAGTAATGTATTTGAAATGGGTCGGATTGGTTCCTGTATTAACTGGTGGAAGCCAAACGTAGATATGATGTCACGTAGATGATGCTTAGATGGATTGAGAAGATCGTCGTTAATGTCACCGAGTAGGACAAGATTTTTGTTTGGATTTAAGTCGCGAACATTCTCAATATTGTCGGTGATAGTTTGCCATTTGTCAACACTTGTGTTAGGTGGCTGGTAAATTACACACAATAATAAACCAGGGCGGTCGTGAATCTAGATCCATATCATTTAAATGCCACGACATTCATATTCAATACGACGGGTAGTTGCCACGTTGTTAGAAATATAGACGCACATGCCTCCCCACGGCTGCTGGCAGTCCATCTGATAAGTCTCCTGGAAACCAGGTAGTTTGATTAAGCTATTGTTAACATTTTGGGTACGGTGGCTTTCAGTAATGGCAATGATGCCAAAGTTGGACAGATTAGCTTCAATAAGATGTATTTTATCTTTGAGGCCGCATACATTTAGGTGGACAACAGACATTTCTGAACAGTTAGTAGGGCCTGGATTAGTTTCTACATCGCCAGCCAAAGAAAGGAGAATGTAAATTATTAAACGGGCCAATACATTACTCAGGCAGTAATTAAGAAGGAGTGATAGGAGGGCTGTGTAAATTCCTTGAAGGTGTCCAAGTATTTCTCGCAATGGCGGTGGGGTAGCTCGATAGTGCTTGGGTTTGACAGAGTGGCAGTTAAAAAGCCCAATAGCCGCATGGCAACATGCCATGTCATTATCCATTGTCAATTGGGTAAATCACCGAAGGCCATTTGCACGTGCTGCAGTAAGGCAGAGGCAGACTTGAAAGATCAACATATAGAGCTCCATAGATAGTAGGGAGAGGGTGGTAGGAGTAAGAGATAGGACAGATAGGGAACATGGAGGAATAGAGGACAAATAAAGACAGAGTCATTAAAGGCTTAGGTGGTAAGGTACGGTGCTTGTGGAGTAATAGTGAGAACCATTTGCTGTGGTGGAGAATTTTTCTTGGTGTGCTGTGTTGTATTCAAACAATGGTTGGATTTGGATGATGGCCTAATCTAGTGTGGCAGAGTGGTTCAGGGCAATAATAAATATAAACTGTTGAGTATTATGGAACAGAGTCGACAGGGACCCGGTGCTGCATCAGGCAGCAAAGTCCTCCGATCAAAATATTAAACAAGAAATCAGTGTTGCACTGATGATATATTGTCATGACCCAATTGTAAGTGAAAAATTCTAACCACCAATAATATGATTCATGTATTCTACTGTTGAATATACAATCAAAATTCTGGAAGATGCCTGGTGCAGCCTCATGCAGCAACAGTCCCCCGACGAGTCAGTTCCAAAATATTCGTGTAATAATTCGAACATTTCCGTTGTAGGCCTGCAGTTACTAGTGCATACGGTTGAAATTGGTAGGCTGTGTTGTATTCAAACTAGGCTTGAATTTGAATGATAGCCTAGTCTAGTGTGACATGTAGTTCAAGGCAACAATAAATGTAAACTGTTGAGTACATGGAGCAAAACCAAAATTGGGTCCGGCGCTGCCACAGGAAGTCATGTATTGTGACTAGAAAATGTACACCAGATCGAATAGTGAGCCGGTGCTGTCCCATGCAGCAAAGGCTTCCAGTCAATATATTCAGTAAATAGCTCATAGCATTGTAAGCTGGTTGAATGCATAGCGCATCGAAAGAGGACTCAGCACTGGCACAGGCAGCAACGGCTTCCAGTCAAAAAATGTTCCGCATAATATTTCATGCATTGTAAACTGTTGAATATACAGAAATCAAGTGGGGACCCGATGCTTCCCAAGGCAGCAGTGGATCCCAGTCAAAACAATGTTCGACAAAAATAGTTCATGTATTGTAAGCTGTTGAATAAACAGTGAGAATTCTGAAGGGAACCCAGTGCAGTCCCGGACACCAACAAATTACATCCAGAAAAGTTGGGAATACTATTTCTTACATTGTAGTTTTACCGTTACAAGTATACGTACGAATGAATCGGGGTGCATGAAATTAAGGGAAGTGCGTTACCAGGCCATAGCATAAGGGTAGCAGTTTATGATTACATGAGTAATTTCATATTTAACATTATAATAACTCGGTAGTGTCAACCAGATGCGTATTATAAACACCATAATGCCAAGTTGGACAACCGAGCGGGCAAGGAATGTTCACCAAACAGTACAGAGTAGAAATAAATTAAAATTTAAACCCAGATTATATAAATCTGGATTTCATATACAAAGATGCATCAGATGTTCATACGCGATCGTCCCATGCGCCCGTCACTGATAGGACTGCGTTGCGGCTGCAATGGATGTTGCACATTCGTTTTACACTGTTCTATAACAATACATTTGAAGCATGAATACCTTCAAATTGATAATATATGAAATTATATAAATTGGTGATTTCATCCAGTTGCGTATTTGGATGTCTCACATCCCTAGACAACCGCGCAGGCAAAACATCTTGTACAAAAAAACCAGCACATCCCAGAATCAAGCAAGGGCATGCACAGCTGTGTGCTCTGGATACAATATCGTATCGTTTCCTAGTTCTTAGCCGAGTGGACATATGTGCTAATTCCCTTGGGTAATTATTAGAATATCACGTTTTGGTGCGCGAGTGCTTTATGCATATTAATGGTGTGTTCACGCATTACTCATATTAACATTAAACATGTCCGCTTCATTCGCTTTAAGGTCATGCGATGTTAGATTTTGTCAATGCCTGTTTCCTCGTGAACTAATAATGTTGTTGGTATGTACCACAACGAAAGGCTTCGCCCATGGTGGAATATGTGGTTGAATGCATCTGTATCGTTGGAAATCTGTTACTGACACATCATCCACAAGTGCGTCCTACTTTTTTTTCGCATACGTATCCACACACAGGCACGCACCTTATGCACCAACACACGCACGTACTGTGCATACCCTCACACATGTTACGATACACGCGTGATGACGCGCGCGTGGTTCTACGTGCATGCCCCTTGTCACCTGTGTTCCTTGTCCCCTATGCATGTACGTCGTGCGTGCGTGCGTCTTTTTTATGTACCCGTTTGTGTGTGGGTGTATGTAACATAATTTTGGTTTTTGGTGGCCCCTTAAAAAGAGGCCTATTTTTTATTTTTTATTTTGCTAACGTAAATATTTTTATCTCAATTAATGCAAACGATAACTTCTGTTTTGTTTGCACCACATACACATACAACAATCATTACGAAGTTGGTACTTCGCATGTAACCATTTGTTGTAATTGCGTTCGTCCGGATCCACTAGATATTGTCTCCAGTGGTTACGGATTTCACGCAATGACCTTGCAAATGGTTGCCATACTGGAACCTCTTTATATTGGTTCCATTCGATGCAACCACAATTAATAGGCATAGATCCTATCGTTCTCCATCGATCGCATAATTGAGATTCCATTTTACGTGTTTTGGCAAATTCAAAAAGCTGTATGCCTTACTAGTCGCGCGCATTTTGCTTTTATAGCTAAAATATGAGCTGTCAGTAAAACTATCTTTCCAATCTTATTTCGGTCACGTGTTTTTTCTCCACCGCTTAACATCATCGGTTTACAAAACATTACTATCGCCCCATGTTTGAATGACATTCCAGTTATAGAGAACTGGAATTGATATGCAGGGTTCAATTACAGAGCACGTCATATGGTTTCCTCTGTATTCAAATATGTCCGCATTTTGTCATTGTCACGATGTGAATACGATTAATTACGGATCTTTGGATCATTGTGGTATGCCTCGCGTACCTAGTGTACCATTAATTTTTTTTAATCAGAATAATGATAATTGGGGATGGGTGAGGGGTGAGAAGTGAACACGAAGAAATAATAACATATTTTTACAAAATAAATGTATTTTTTATTGACACGTGCATTTTTATGATAAATATTAGCGACATTTATTCACGATAATTAAAAAGAAAATGTAGTACATAAATAATTATACATTAAATATGATAATTTTTCTTCATAATCCTGTTTGTCAGACGTTTCATTGTGGTATGTAAGGTAAGAATAATAGAGTTTAAGAGGTGTTCTGATAATATGAGGAAGGAGTTTAAGAGGTGGTCTGATAAGGGAGGTCGTATGGTGAGGAGTAGGAGGTAGATGATGCTAGCATACTTGCTCAGTCGAAGTTGGTTTTGATGGTCTAGCGTACTTGTTTACAAGGCAATGCTCCATGTACGAATATTTTGAAAATAATTTGACTGTCTGTGTCAGTTGAGGCAGAATGATATAGCATTCCTCCTCAGTTGATATTGCTGGATGATTATGAGGGCGATGCTAGCGTACTTGTTTACAAGGTATGCACGATGTACGAATATTTTGATAATTTGTTGCTGAATATTTTGATAATTTGACTGGTAGCTGAATATTTTGATAATTGGTTGCTGAATATTTTGATTGGTTGCTGAATAAATTGATTGGTTGCTGAATATTTTGAAAACGATTTGACTGTGTAAATTTTAATTTCTTATTGGACGATGTTAGGTAAGAGAGAGGTGGTCTGATAACGAAGGTTGAAGGAGGGGGGAGGAATGCTATCTCGGCCACCCTCTGCTCAGCATTGTTCTCCACGCATGAGCGTGCCTTTATTCGGCTGGTGGTCCTTTAAGAAATTGCAGTTGGTCGCTCGTAGAGGTGTCGCGAGGGATGAGGAGGATGGCTGACGTATATGCTAGCATATTCGCTGAAGCAACGTCTTGCGCGATATCTCTGTACGAATATTTTGAAAATAATTGATTGTAAGCCACTGGCGGTTTAGTCACCATTAACCCCCTCCTTGGTTTAAGTCATTTTAAAAAATGGCAGTCATTTAATTATAAAATTTTCAAAATTGTTATGGAAATGGTCATCGTTGACGATCGATGTTGTATAATATTATATAGATAGTTTTATCTACCATATTTATGTCTTTAAAGCATCAATCATTTAATTATTAAATTTTTTTTAAATATGAACAAACTCCCAGTCATTTAATTTTCCAAAAATCAGAGCATTGCGTTACACAGGTTATAGTGATCTATATTTTATCCTACGTATTTAAGGCGATTCTTTAAAGTGGAAGTCATTTAATTATTAAAGTTTCAAAAATATGAGCAAAATGTGTTCCCCAGTCATATAATTTAAAAAAATCAGACACGTACGCAGTAAGTTTTCCTATGCTATTATATAGATAGTGTTATCTATCGTATTTATGTCTTTAAAATGGCAGTCATTTAATTATAAATTTTTCACAAATATGAACAAAATGCGTTCCTAGTCAATGGCAATGCATTAATCGTCCACGAACAATAGCGTACAGATGACCATTTAGAACAGTAGCATCCATCGACCACTTTTGACGGATCAGAATGTGTGCTTGCGTATGCATGTGTGAAGCGGGTTGTTGTGTGTAAAAACTTTATTACATTATTTTATTTTTTGAACAGATAAAGAGTTCTCTTTCAAATGATTTGTGGGCCCTGAAAAGGGCTGTGTTTTGAGATAGGTCTCAGTCTTCGCAGATCCGCACAGGCACAAACTGTGTCATGTTTGCTTTTTGTATATCAGTCGGAGTATCACCGATTACAGGACACCCAATCGGATACTGTTTGATTGGTAATAGACAATAGCACTCCTTGCAGGTGTACACCATCTCTTTAGGTTCTGTTTTCTTGATCATACGCCTACAGACCCTCTCATGTTTTGACCGTCAGCATATCATGTCGCGGATGTTGATGGAACACCAACGACATCGCACATACCCAGTGTCTGATCCGTCAAAGTTTGTACTGCTGGCCATTTTAGCCAAATGTACATTAACATTTACATTTATACCACATCGCTCTACTACAAAAAAAATATAAGGAATATCACGTGAGATGAAATCTGACTGCCTAAGGCTACCTAACTACGCTGCAGTCAGACATCCAGCCACTTTGCGATGTTTAAACTGGAATGAGAAAATGGATTGAATTTGTACCATTTATAGGAATATATGTACTGCGCCCGCAAATCCACAAATCTGCAACACGCGGCCCACATGCGGCCGCACATGTACGCATGCATTTTGGAATGTATGCGTGTTCAGGCATGTGCATATACTTGTTGCCATCTGCAACACGAGCCCACAAATCCGCAACACACGCCCGCATGCGGCCGCACATGTACACATGCATTTTGGCATGTATGCATGTTCAGGCATGTGCATATACTTGTTGCCATCCGCAACAAGTTAACAAGTCAACATCCATAACATGAGCCCGCAAATCCGCAAGACGCGCCTGCATGCAGCCGCACATCTACGCATGCATTTTGGCATGGGTGCGTGTTCAGGCATGTGCATATACTTGTTGCCATCCGCAACACGCGCCCACAAATCCGCAACACATTTTAGCCAAATGTACATTAACATATACCTTTATACTACATCGCTCTACTACAAAAAAAAATGTAAGGAATATCGCATGAGATGACTAGCATCCTATCAAAAACTGTCGCGTACTGGCCTCCATATAATGACACATACATGCAGGCGAAAATCTTGGATATGTTCACGGACTAGACGCGATGGATCAGTTTGTTAAATGGTTTATGCGCATAAAAATCTGTGCACGTTAAAAAAGTATCCAGGGAAATATGTTTTCTCTGACCACCTCGTTATTGTGCATAAAGCATCTATGCTTCGCTTTTAATCCTTCAATTTGTATGCAAACACGTTAACCTTCATCTAAAACTCTCAAACATGAAACTAAGCGGCTTCCTACCAGTCATTTAATTTTTTTAAAGAGAGCAAAGTACATCTCTATGCAGGTAATATATAGCTAAGCCAAGCGATGTTGTATGCATAATATTATATAGATAATAATCATGCATCTCGTATTTAAGGAGTGGTCTTTAAAGCGTCAGTCATTTAATTATTAAATTTTAAAAATTGTTATAAAAATGGTGGGAACAATGACCACCATCGTCATCGTTGACGAATAATGACGAGCACCCTTGTATCATTTAACGTATTAGGTGGTCGATGCGGTCCATCGTGGTTGTAGTAAAAAAAGTATTTTGAAACTAAGCGGAATTGTGGCTTACTATGTCAAATTGTCGCATTGAACAGCACTTTTTTAAGAGTTTGTGCACACGAAGGTGCTAGTGCGAATTGTAGCTTCCTATGTCTAATTAGTACCAAAACTATTCGATCAAACTACCAATGCGCCATGATTTAGGTTTGAAAAAATCAGAAAAAACATCCCTGGAATGAGTGTAGGGGTGGTCGCATAACTGAGGTTGAACGAGTGAGGAGGAGGAGGGATGAGGTATGCTATGCTATGCCTGGCACGAGGGATGAGGTATACTAGCATACTTGTTTACAAGGCCTGCAATGTGGATTGTACGAATATTTTGAAAATAATTTGACTGCGGTGTAAGTAACAACTTACTATCAAATCATTTCCATGATATTTAGAGATTATATTTTGAAAATAATTTGACTGTCTGCATCAATTTTGCTCAAATCGTTTCCAAAATATTTTGCTAGGAAGTAGATCCCTGGAATGTCTGAAACACCTCGCCAGTCAGCCAGTTAAAGGTAATAAAACTAGGAAAAATTACCATGTCCGGGTACACACAGTATGAATGCATTATGAGTACCTAGTCAATGAGACCCCGACAACAAAAATAATATAGTTGGCTAACCATTGTCTGGACATTGCGGCCGCAACCAGCTACTACCAATACTGACCATCATCACCATCACCACCACCATCACCATCACCATCACCATCCCTCTATCACCACCAGCACCACCACCCACTAAGCACCAACACCCACCACCAAGCATTAACCCCACCCCATTATCCACCACAACACCTATTTTCATCAACCGCCAACCCCACCGCCACCACCACTAAGTACAACAGCACTCCGATTTGTATATCGAGGGATGTGGGGGGGACCTGGCTGGGCAGCTACAATCATCAAATCAACACGCGCATAAAGAACCAATGTTTTATTTGTATCCATATTTTTACATTGAAGTAAATATTACATATGATAAAACGTATAGTTGCTGTAGCATAAACAAATAGTCAATGTTCTGGAGATCCATTTTATCGATGACTGATTCCTTATGGATCAGATCCATCACCATCAGAATCATCATCATTATCCTCAGCATCTGGATGGTTCCTTATGTACTTCTTGATCAGAAACTCTCTTTTTCGAAAAGCTGAGAAGACTGCTTCATCGTATGCGTACCCCTCGTCGATAAAATCTTTAATTTCCTGATGAATTATTTTAATGAGCGTAGAGTTCTGTAATCTTCTCGACTGGAGCATTATGTCTATACACTTTGTAACTAAAGCATCAGCATATACGGAAATAGGCACATTGCCTACACCATTTGGGTCTGTGTCCACCTCACCATCCTCATCTTCTAAACCTGATTGTTCAGCGTCTAAGACCTGCTTAATATTTTGGAATATGGTAAATAGTTCCTCATTGCCTATGGCATCTTTTGCATCTTCACCTTCATCTTCACTCTCAGTCTCCGCTGAGTCATTACCGGCTTCACTCTCCAACTCCACTGGCTCATCATCAGCACTATTCATCTCTGTCATTTCTTCATCTTCACTGTCTAGATTTTTGCTATCTTCATCGCTATGGAATCAGATCTTATGCTGCTTCAAGTCATTTGACCTATTAAAGGTTGAAGCACATTCAAAGCATTTATTTCTCGGCATATTGATTATAGGATAAATCTAGCAAGTATTCAAGTTACAAGGTTCTTCAAAGAAATCTGACTGCCTAACTACTCTGCAGTTACACGTCCAACCACTTTGCGATGTTTAAGCTGGAATGAGAAAAGGGATTGAATTTGTACCATTTATAGGATTATATGTACTGCGGCCGCAAATCCGCAATATGCGCCTGCAAATCCGCAACATGCGCCCGCAATCCATATCCTGCACCCGCAATCCACAACATATGCCCGCAAATCCGCAACATGCACCCGCAATCCGCATCATGCGCCCGCAATCCACAACATATGCCCGCAAATCCGCAAATGTGGCCCGCATGCGGCCGCACATGTATGCATGCATTTTGGTATGTAGGCATGTTCAGGCATGTACATACACTTGGTGCCATCCGCAACATGCACCCGCAAATCTGCATCATGCGCCCGCAAATCCGCAAATGTGGCCCACATGTGGCCGCACATGTATGCATGCATTTTGGCATGTATGCATGTTCAGGCATGTACATACACTTGGTGCCATCCGCAACACGCACCCACAAATCCGCATCATGTGCCCGCAAATCCGCAACATATGCCCGCAAATCCACATCATGCACGCGCAATCCGCAACATATGCCCGCAAATCCGCATCATGCGCCTGCAATCCGCAACATACGCCCGCAAATCCTCAACATGCAACCGCAATCCGCAATCCACAACAAGAGGTCGCAATCCGCAACATACGGTGGTGGTGGTGGTGGTGCCTAGTGGCTGGTAGTGGATGTCGGTACTGGCGTTGGTGGTGCTAGTGGCAGTGGTGTTGAAGGTGGTGGTGTTGATGCTCGTCGTGATGGTGGTGGGTGTTGGTGATGATGATGGGGGTGTAGGATATAGGTGGGTGGTGGGTGGTGTTTGCTGTTGCAATGTCTAGACAAATGGATAGCCAGCAGAGCCAGTCATTCTGATGATAACTTTTCAAAAACAGTCTTCTGGCGCATGCATGCGCACAAGGGTGCACACCGGTGCATGCACGCATGCACAAGGGTACAACTTATAAATAGCAGTATAGCGTATTAGCACATGTGCATATGCGCGAAACCTTTATTAAATCCTCATTGACATACCCTCTCCAACCTATATGCCAATTTTTCAAACACTGCGCTCTCACACATTCCGACCACAATGTTTAGACATATGGATAGCTGTCAGAGTCAGTCATTCCGATGAAAATTTTTCAAAAATAGCCTTCTCTAAGGATGCAAGTATGATTATGAATAAATTCGCTATGGGTTGGCGGGTGCGTGGGTGGTGGTGGTGGGGTTAATGAATGGTGTTGGGTGTAGGTCGCAGTGGTGGAGGTGGTGGTGTTGTTGGTGGTGGGTGTTGGTGATGATGCTGGTGGTTGGTGGGGTGGGGGGGGGGGGTGTTTGCCGGCGCAATGACTAGACAAATGGATAGCCTGCAGTGCCAGGCATTCCGCTGATTAATTTTCAAAAATAGTCTTCTACCGCAAATATGAATATGAAAATGAACATTTTCTTGAAGAAATTCTAGGGTTAAAATAGTTAATAGCATCCATGTAATGACGTAACACGAGGTGGTCGCTTAGGGCAGGACTGAATTATATAGTAAAAACCATGGTTATAACGTATCACTGCTCTGTAGCCACAAGGATATATTTATATTTGTAGTAAACGGCAATCTATGATTATGCTACTATGCTCAAAATGTTGCTCTTAATTGTCATATCTTTAAGCGTCGGTAAACAGCAATAGCCGGTGAGAGGGTGTAGGCGTTATTATCGATTTTTTTTAAACTCTCGTTGAGGACATTGTAATATCCTGTGCTTAGAACGAGACGGGTGGTGTTTTAACATTCTTTCATAATTAACACGTGCCGTGTATGTAACTCGATTAAGGACCGATCCCACGGCTATTGCGACAGTAATGGTTAAATCATACACAACAAATAATCTTTTTATCACTCGTACGCTCGACATACCATTCTATAATCGCACGGTGCACCCAGAGCCATAATGACTACATTTTAACCATCGTGGAACATCTAAAACGACTGACATTATTGCAATATTAAGCATTTGAAAACAATTTGTGCATAATGACGGTTAAAAGTCAAAGCGTTTTCAAAATATTCAGCAAAAATAGTTTACTAATAAATTAATGTAAGTGACGAAACAGTCAAATTATTTTCTAAAATACATCAATATCGAGCATTGGCCTAATTCCTCACCCCTCCTCAACCTCATACTCCCTCCTCCTCATCCTATGTCCTCACTTACTAGACCACCTCTGAAACATTATTGCAAATGAAATATTAAGTATTTAAAAACAATTTGTGCATAATGACGGTTAAAAGTCAATCAAAATATTCAACAAAAATAGTTTACTAATAACGTTAGCGACGCCAAATTAATTTCAAAATATTCAACAGTTTTCCTGTATGGTATCGATGAAAATGAGATATGGGGAATTCATCGGTGAAAGGGTTAACTTTTTAAACCCATGATACAATCCAATGAATCCATCACCACCAAGTCTTGCTAACCATTCCAACTGAACACTCCATTAATACAAGATTATTTTTAATATTTTGTTACTAATCTGTCTGGTAGCTTACTAAGACAGTAACAGCTTACAGGCAGTCTCTAATTCTACAGTTTACTAATAACGTTAGCGACGAAACAGTCAAATTATTTTCAAACATCAATACCGTAATTCCTCATACATCCTCAACCTCATATGACCTCCATTATCAGACCACCTCTTAAACTCTATTATTTTACATTACTCTCTTATTATTTTTACAATGGTAGATAACCACGGAGGGGGGGGGGGGGCGCCGCCACTACGCTTAAATGTAAAATACACAACTTTAAAACTTTTAAGGGTTAACTAATTCAAAATAATAGAACATTTCACAGTAATGCAGAATCTACGTGTGCTGCTGTGCATCATTGTTATCGAGAAAACATGGCGTTATAGTCGTCATTGTTCTCTAGAATGCGTGTGCCCCTGTGCGCCATTGTTCTCAACATTCCATTCCACTGGCTTTTCCTTTGATCTCTTGAAAAACCCATTGTTCTCGAAGACCTCCTGCCGGGAAGAACAATAACGACCAGCGCCACTGTGAGTGCTATCGTAACATACGGGATCCATGGACCGGCAATGCCAAAGAATGTGCCTACCCCTGAGGCAATGGCTGGAATAGCCTCATAGATCTTCTCAACTCCATGGAGAGCATTATTGGCGATTTTGCAGACCGTCTCACCAGCCTTCGTCGTGAACAGAGCAATCAGAGCCCCAACTGATGCTAGTGGGCCAAGAGAGCCCTTCACGTAGGTACGATAAATTCCCTTGGCTCGGTGGATTAGTCAGCGGAATTCTGGCTCTACATCATCACCATCATAGGCGTCATCATCATAGGCATCCTCATCATAGGGTATTCTCATCATTGTCCTCGTCTTCATTATAGTCATCCTCATCATAGTCCTCATCGTAGTCCTCAACTGGATCCTCGAAAGCTTCTGGTTCATACATTGCTTGTAGATCCTGCTGACTATATGGTGAATTTAAACTCGCTATATATATATTTAGCTATAGGCATGGCATCTGCAATCTTGAATGCAGGCGTGTTTGTGTTGGCGAACTGGGGTCTCAGCTTTGCTGACCATAAGACGGCGGAGGTAGAGATAAAACGTCATAACCAGGTGATGGAGAGGCTATCTAAGGAGAAGTTTGAGTACAGTAAGGCACTCGAGCATATGCACCAAAAGGAGGCACGCCGACGGCAACAAAAGGCACAAGCCATCTGATCTGGAATATCCAAGATGCTGATGCGAGTCTTGATGAGTACTATGAGGTTGTAACGCTCTCTGAGCCGACGCTCGACTATGAGGCATTAGGAGGTCAGAAGACGGCCGACACCATAGTGTCTGCCATAGGAGCGGTGGCTGCTGTAGCAGTGGTGGTAGCGGGTGGAGTTATGCACTACATGGCTCACGGAGCTACAAGCTGAATACCAGTGTTGTGTATATCCAAAGTACAGCACCGTTACTCCGCACGGGCGAGTGCCCCCTCGCTCTCCAAACAGGTTGCCAATATGAAAGCTGAGCTGGTTACCATGGTTAGGTGGGATGTCCCTTCCTCCAAAGTGGTACTGCCCTTCGATTGCCGACTCAAGATCCCCGTGGCCACTAGTCAGGTGGAGTAAAGCATACGACTTCGTTTGCTGTCGATAGAGACAGCAATCAGCCAGATCACACACCTCACTGAGAACGGTGGTCCCAGCCACCACCAGTTTGAAGTCGTCTAGCTCTCCCACCTCCTGGACCACCCCTCCCTTCTGAACCAAGACTGCTACAGCTATGCAATCTGAGGCACCTCGTTGCAATGTGAACTCTAGATGCTGGTTAGCCGTGGCCTGGACCTGCTGATGCTCGCACTCTACATGAAGGATTCGTTGTCTAGAGCCCACACGTTTTAGTTCCTCGTCGTTCTCATCATGCTAGACATGAAGTCGTGGAGAGGTAGTCGTTAAATCCGGAAGATGTTCGGTGTACACTCGGAGGAACAGATAGTCCTGCATTAAGGCCGAGCTCACGTGCGTGTTCTCGAGGAGGGAGAAGAGTGGCACCACGACAGGTATTTCTACATCTGGTTTTTAAGTCGAATTCTGTGAAGCCTTCATTACATCCGACGGCATACTACCCTTTCCCCTTCGTATAATAGGAAGGTCCACGAGCCAGTGGAGCCAGGACCTGGTACTCATCGTTCACATAGGTGGTGTCCAGGATGTTGTTTTCTGCATAATCTCCCACCTACTCACCACCTGCGGGAGCTCTACCTCATTCGCTGCTGTGCTCTTAAGCTTGAACTTGAGTGTCATGCTCCTAATCTCATGGATCTATCCCGAGAGGGCGAAGTCGATGAACTTCCCCACTGTGGATAAATGGTTCGCATCATGGATACTAGATTGAATGACTGTCAGACAGACCTTCTGAGGATCAGTGTGGTGCGAGGTCACAGGTTCAACTGCCCCATCTGGATGCTGTACATACTGCTGCATGTTTAACTGCGATGTTTGGTCAAGTTCTCCAGCAGATCGTCTTTGGAGAGCAGAAGAAACCAGTTGGTGGCCACACCGCCTCCAAGAAGAAACCAGATGGTGGCCACACCCTGCTCCCAAAGAGCATGCCGATTGACAGGGTCAGACGATTACTTCGTGACGTCAACATTATCCATGAGCGAGCCACGGTCCCACCTTCATCTGATGCGGAGATACTGACTGCCATAGAGGAGACCACACCAGCCCGTAGTATGAAGGAATTATTGACTCGGATGCTCTGCCGGAAGTTTGACAGTGCCCAGGGCAGGTCTTTGGCGATATCTCACGGGTGTACTTCTGAAAGAGGATGAAGACAGTGATCTTGGTGTGCCAAATGCGTCTGGTGATGTTGCTGAGGTATGTGACTGGCTTCTGGTCCATTGCGGGGTCGTCGCCGTGAGCAGCTTCTCCATCAGTGCTTGCAGGTCATGCGTCTTGGTAATTGGACCATTGTACCACTGATCATTATTGTCGACCGCCTCAGTGGCAGAGTCAGGCACCAGGAGGATGTATCGAGATGGAAGATGTTCTGTGAGCAGGGCCCGCAGCAAGATGTTTTTCCTGTGTCCTGACGGGGCAATGATCAGCACCACCTGACCAGCAGTGTTTGGTCTACTACTGTATGGCACTGATATGTTGCACGTGCGCATGAAGGATGGCGAGCACCTGTGTGGCTGTTGCCTCGTCTATATCGATGGGATTAAATGGCAACACTTCCTGTACCAGCTCTTTTGCCTTCTGTGTGGGTAGCATTGTACCACCAGCGGATATGAAGGATGTGATAGAGGCGTCAAGTGTGAAATCCCAACAACAGCTGAGAAGGTAACACAGAGGGCCTGTGTCAGTACCCACAGTGTCTAGCACCTCGAGTATCCGTATAATGCAAGCTCGAGCAGTCATGCTTATTATGTGATCTTAAACAGCAGGCCAAAAATTCCGACTTCTTCACCTCGGGTAGTTGGAGCTTTGCTGTTGTATTCGCTTCGCCATCCACCGTGATATGGCTCAGGATGATGGTGCCTACCTTGAGATTCTCCCCATCTTGTTGGAATGAACTCCATGGTTTCAGAAGATCCTTGACCAGGTCTTGGACTCTGCCATAAACTTGATGGCACCAGCTTCATCGACTCCGAGCATACCTCGCATCACTGCCCTGTCTTTGATGCCCATCCCCTTGTATACAGTCTTGGTCTTGTTGAGGGCTGATTGTCCTACCGTGTCAGTGTTTCCGATGAGATCTCTGGCTGGGATGGTACCTCGGATCTCTCGAGGTTCTCCCTTCTCATCGAAGTCGAAGAAGGAGATGGGGGCAACAGTCTCATTTGAACCGAGGCGTTCCTCACCCAGGTAAGCGTGAGCACTTAGTTCTTTGCTCTCTAGGCCTGTGAGTGACAGAGACATTGTTAGCTGAACCAGCCAATCTGCGTTCTGGAAATCCGTGACGTGTACACATCTATCTAAATATTATGATAGATATCGATGTGTAGATGACGTAGTACGTCACGTGTACGCAAATCACTGATTATTTAGCTATATATACACCTGTGCAAAAGTTAAGCACCACCCTATTTTTACGCACATGCGAGGGTATATTCATGTGCTATGAAGAAAGCAATAGCATAAACATTTATGTACCCATCCATCTTAGTGCAAGAGGTAATAATGCAACTAGAGGAATGCTGATTATGATGGTGGGGAAACACTGTATGTTTTTGTTTGAACTTGACAACGAGGCCTGAATATGGTTACGTTGACACAACTGACAACTATTGCCCTACAGTTGACACACGTGGCTAGATTGTCATTAATGGTGTCTGAAAACGAAGTTTAACATCTGTGCACGAGTTTGAGACTGTCATTATTAATACCTGGTATATCCACCTTGTGCCTGGATGACGGCCTGGACACGACGTCTCATGCTGGTCACCAACCGACTGATACGCCATTGTGGTATTCGTTGCCATTCAAGATGGAGTGCGTCTGTTAATTCCTGTAGGTTCTGCACAGGAGGATCCCTCCTTCTCACCATGTTTCCCAAATGTCCCAGATATGCTCAATAGGGTTCATGTCAGGGCTCCTTGCTGGCCATGGTAGGGTTTCGATGGCATTCTGGCGGAGGTATTCATGCACAGCTCTAGCACGATGTGGTCGGGCGTTGTCATCCATGAATATAGGGTGGGTTCCAGGTGCATGATTTACAAAATGAGGGACCACAACTCTATCCAGTATGGAATCTTGATATCTTTATCCATTTAGTGTTACAGGTACAGTCAACAGATCCAGCTTACAATCAAATGAGATGCACCCCCATATCATAACGGAACCTCCACCAAATGGAACCTCTTCCATGATGTTACGTTGGTCGTACGCCGTGCGTCTGGACCTCCATACACGAGTTCGACCATCTGTGGCATGAAGCAGGAACCGACTTTCATCGGACCAGTGTACCCGTTTCCAGGATCTCATGTTCCAGTGTCTTCTTTCGTTGCACCACCTCAGACGCTCCTCTTTGTGGTGTGCAGTGAGGAGAGGAGGTCTGACAGGTCTCCTAGCTTTCATGCCAGCAGCATACAGTCTCCTTTTGACGTTAGACATTGACACTCTATTGCGCGTTTCCCATTGCTGGCTGAGCACTCTGCTGTTGGTGAATGGAGATCTCCTAACAAGGCGTACTAGGGCTCGATCATCACGGGCAGTAGTCTTCTTCGGTCTTCCAGATCTAGGCCTGTCCTTCACCTCGTTAGTTTGCCCATGTTTTGCAATCAAACGACTGATTACAGTATGGTTAATGTTCAGCTGTCTGCCAATCTCTCTGCATGACATACCAGTGGTATGCATGCCTATGATTTGCCATTTCACACGATCACTTAACCTTCGTCTTGCCATAGCGGTTCACAATCAAGAGCTAATTCTCTCTGTACAAATAAACCACGGTCATGAACACAAAATTCCTAATCTTGTCGCCTAAATCTGTATGTAATGTTCTACACCTCAAACTGGACTTTTACATAACTGAACACGTGTGCTGTTTCCCGCCACGCACGGACATCAAGCGGCGTGAAGTCATGCATGCATGTGCATTTCGTACTTGGAATTATGTCAGCTAATGCGGGGACAAAAAGTATGGCAGCCTAGTTGTACCATCATGTTTCTACGTTCTATTGTTTTTGCTGGTGCTTAACTTTTGCACAGGTGTATATATATATACGCGACTACGACGTTACAGCAACGTTTTGAAAATAATTTAACGGGGAAAAACGGCGATAACTCAGCCATTTCTGAACCAATTTTAAAACGGTTTGTAGTTTTGAGAAGCCCGTTGAATTCTAGTCTTGATTAATACCAGATTCGACGGAAACAATCAATTAGAAAAAATTAAGATGTGACTACGCGGCACACTAAAAGAGCCATTCACTCTTGGACGCGCTACACGTGCTCTGTCAATACAGCGACTAGGGCCCGCATGCGCACTACACGTTTTAGCGAACTTTCCTCCCATATAGGCTTATACATGCTTATAACTCTACCCAGGGGGGCGTGCTTATGGAACAAATCCAGGACTTATGGCGCGTACCCATCTTAGCTGGTATGGCTCATACCCGACCGGTCGATCCGTGCTACAGGAGCTACCTCTAGCTATACCCGGTCCTTTTCTAGTTAGGTTCCGGGCACGCGTTGCGCGTGCTCTAATCGAAGTATATATTTTGAACGCTGAATCGATAGACTCCTAATTTCAATGTTAGTATAAAGTATACAGGTAAGCGATTCAATAATACGAAACTAATTTGACTGGATGCTGTTGCTAGTAGTTATGGGTGCGGCTGGTCGTTATTGTTCTCCACAGCAGGGGGTCTTCGAGAACAATGGGGTTTTCAGGAGAACAAAAGAAAAGCTTGAGGAATGGAATGTTGAGAACAATGGCGCTCAGGGGCACACGCATTCGAGAGAACAATGACGACTATAATGCCACATTTTTCTCGATAACAATGACGCACAGCCGCACATGTATATTCACTCTGGAATGTTCTATTATTTTGAATTAGTTAACCCTTAAAATTATAAAAGTTGTGTATTTTACGTTTGAATGTAGTGGCGGCGCGCCCCCCTCCATGGTTATCTACCACTGTAAAAATAATAAGAGAGTAATGTAAAATAATAGAGCTTAAGAGGTGGTCCGATAATGGAGGTCGTAAGAGGTTGAGGATGTATGAGGAATTACCGTATTGATGTTTGAAAATAATTTGACTGTTTCATCGCTATCGTTATTAGTAAACTGCAGAATATTTAGAGACTGTCTGTAAGCTGTTAGTAAGCAACAGCTACCAGACAGATTAGCAACAGAATATTAAAAATAATCTCGTATTAATGGTATGTTCGGTTGGAATGGTAACCAAGACATGGTGGTGATGGATTGTATCATGGGTTAAAAAGAAGTTAACCCTAATACCGATGAATATATAGTTCATTTTCTATCGATACCATACAGAAAAACTGTTGAATATTTTGAAATTAATTTGACGTTGCTAACGTTATTACGCACAAATTGTTTTTAAATACTTTGCAATAACATCAGACGTTTTTGATACAATGGTTAAAATGTGGTCATTATGTCTCTGAGGATTCCGTTTATAGAATTGTATGTCGAGCATACTTATGCTAAAAAGATTATTTGGTGCGTATGATTTACCCATACGTCTTGAATAGCCATGGGATCGGTCCTTAATCGAGTTACAAACACGGCAAGTGTTAATAATGAAAGAATGTCAAAGCACCAAGTTCAATCTTAAATCGAGATACAAACATGTCATGTGTTAAGGAATACTATAAGAATATACCACCCATCTCGTTCTAAGCACGGGATATTACAATGTCCTCGCCGAGAGTTTGTGAAAATCGATAATAATGCCCGCTCACCGGCTATTGCTGTTTACCGATGCTTAAAGATACGACAATTAAGAGCAACATTTTGAGCGTAGTAGCATAATCATATATAAATATATCCTTTTGGCTACAGAGCAGTGATACGTTATAACCATGTTTTTACTATATAATTCACTCCTGCCCTAAGCGACCACCTCGAGTTACGTCATTATATGGACACTATTAACCCTTTTAACCCTCGAATTTCTTCAGGAAAATGTCCATTTTCTTCATCATAGTACAAGAGAAGACTATTTTTGAAAATTTATTATTGGAATGACTGGCACTGCAGGCTATCCAATTGTCTAGTCATTGCGCCGGCAAACACCCCCACTAACCACCACCATCACCACCAACACCCACCACCATCACCACCATCTCCACTACTACGACCTAGACCCAACACCATGCATTAACCCCACCATCACCCACGCACCCGCCAACCCATAGCGAATTTCTTCATATTCATACTTGCATCCTTAGAGAAGACTATTTTTGAAAATGCATTAACCCCACCACCACCACCACCCACGCACCCGCCAACCCATAGCGAATTTCTTCATATTCATACTTGCATCCTTAGAGAAGACTATTTTTGAAAATTTATCACCGGAATGACTGACTCTGACAGCTATCCATTTATCTAGACATTGTGGTCGGAATGTGTGAGATCTCTGTGTTTGAAAAAATGGCATATAGGTTGGAGAGGGTCATGAGGATTTAATAAAGGTCTCGCTCGTATGCACACGTGCTAATACGCGGTACTGCTAGTTATACGTTGTGCGTAGGTGCCTGCGTGCAACACTACGACCTACACCCAACACCAGACATTAACCCCACCACCAGCACCCACCCACCCGACAACCCATAGCGAATTTCTTAATATTCATACTTGCAGCCCTAGAGAAGACTATTTTAGAAAATTTATCATCGGAATGACTGACTCTGACAGCTATCCATTTGTCTAGACATTGTGGGCGTCATGTGTGAGAGCACGGTGTCTGAAAAATGGTATGTATGTTGGAGAGGGTGTGTCATGAGGGTTTAATATAGGTCACGCTCTTATGAACACGTGCTAATACGTGATACTGCTAGTTATACATTGTACCCTTGTGCGTGCGTGCGTGCCGTGGTGTGCGCCCTTGCATGCATGCGTGCGCCAGAAGACTTTTTGAAAATTTTTCTTGGGAATGACTGGCTCTGCTGGCTAAAATGTATACGCACATGTGCGAACGCATGCGGTCCGCATGTTGTGAATTTGCGAGCGTATTGCGGATTGCGGGCGCATGATGCGGATTTGCGGGCGTATGTTGCGGATGGCTTCAAGTGTATGTACATGCCTGAACACGCATACACGCCAAAATGCATACATACATGTGCGGCCGCATGCGGGCCGCATTTGCGGATTTGTGGGCGCATGTTGTGGATTGCGGGCGCATGATGCGCATTGCGGGCATATGTTGCGGATTGCGTGCATATGATGCGGATTTGCGGGCGTATGTTGCGGATTTGCGGGTGTGTGTTGTGGATGGCACCAAGTGTATGTACATGCCTGAACACGCATACACGCTAAAATGCATGCATACATGTGCGGCCGCATGCGGGCTGCATTTGCGGATTTGCTGGCAAATGTTGCGGATTGCGGGCGCATGATGCGGATTGCCGGCATATGTTGCGGATTGCGTGCGTATGATGCGGATTTGCGGGCGTATGTTGCGGATTTGCAGGTGTGTGTTGTGGATGGCACCAAGTGTATGTACATGCCTGAACACGCATACACGCCAAAATGCATGCATACATGTGCGGCCGCATGCGGGCCGCATTTGCGGATTTGCGGGCGTATGTTGCGGATTGCGGGTGCAACATGCGCCTGCAATCCGTATCATGCGCCCGCAATCCGCAAAATACGCCCACAAACCCGCAAATGCGGCCCGCATGCAGCCGCACATGTATGCATGCATTTTGGCGTGTATGCGTGTTCAGGCATGTACATACACTTGGTGCCATCCGCAACACACACCCGCAAATCTGAATGATGCGCCCGCAAATCCGCAACATACGCCGGCAAATCCGCAAATGCAAACCACATGCGGCCGCACATGTATGCATGCATTTTGGCGTGTATGCATGTTCAGGCAAGTACATACACTTGGTGCCATCCACAACACACAACCGCAAATCCGAATCATGCGCCCGCAAATCCACAACATATGCCCGCAAATCCGCAACATATGCCCGCAATCCGCATCATGCGCCTGCAATCCACAACATATGTCCGCAAATCCGCAAATATGGCCCGCATGCACCCGCACATGTATGCATGCATTTTGGTGTGTATGCGTGTTCAGGCATGTACATACATTTGGTGCCATCTGCAACATACGCCCGCAAATCCGCATCATGCGCCCGCAATCCGCAATATACGCCCGCAAATCTGCATCATGCGCCCGCAATCCGCAACATATGCCCGCAATCCGCATCATGTGTCCGCATTCCGCAACATACACCCGCAAATCCGCAAATGCGGCCTGCATGTGGCCGCACATGTATGCATGCATTTTGGCGTGTATGCGTGTTCAGGAATGTACATACACTTGGTGCCATCCACAACATACGCCGCAAATCCGCATCATGCGCCCACAATCCGCAATATACGCCCGCAAATTCACAACATGCGGACCACATGCGTTCGCACATGTACGTATACATTTTAGCCAGCAGAGCCAGTCATTCCGATAATAAATTTTCAAAAATAGTCTTCTCTTGTACTATGATGAAGAAAATGGACATTTTCTTGAAGAAATTCGAGGGTTAAAAGCGTTAATAGTGTCCATATAATGACGTAACTCGAGGTGGTCGCTTAGGGCAGGACTGAATTATATAGTAAAAACATGGTTATAACGTATCACTGCTCTGTAGCCAAAAGGATATATTTATATATGATTATGCTACTACGCTCAAAATGTTGCTCTTAATTGTCGTATCTTTAAGCATCGGTAAACAGCAAAAGCTGGTGAGCGGGCGTTATTATCGATTTTCACAAACTCTCGGCGAGGACATTGTAATATCCCGTGCTTAGAATGAGACGGGTGGTATATTCTTATAGTATTCCTTAACACATGACATGTTTGTATCTCGATTTAAGATTGAACTTGGTGCTTTGACATTCTTTCATTATTAACACGTGCCGTGTTTGTAACTCGATTAAGGACTGATCCCACGGCTATTCAAGACATATGGATAAATCATACGCACCAAATAATCTTTTTAGCATAAGTACGCTCGACATACAATTCTATAAACGGAACCCTCAGAGACATAATGACCACATTTTAACCATTGTATCTAAAACGTCTGATGTTATTGCAAAGTATTTTAAAACAATTTGTGCGTAATAACGTTAGCGACGTCAAATTAATTTCAAAATATTCAACAGTTTTCCTGTATGGTATCGATAGAAAATGAACTATATATTCATCGGTATTAGGGTTACCTTCTTTTTAACCCATGATACAATCCATCACCACCATGTCTTGGTTATCATTCCAACCGAACATACCATTAATACGAGATTATTTTTAATATTTTGTTGCTAATCTTTCTGGTAGCTGTTGCTTACTAACAGCATAGAGACAGTCTCTAAATATTCTACAGTTTACTAATAACGATAGCGACGAAACAGTCAAATTATTTTCAAACATCAATACCGTAATTCCTCATACATCCTCAACCTCTTACGACCTCCATTATCGTACCACCTCTTAAACTCTATTATTTTACATTACCTCTTATTATTTTTACAACGGTAGATAACCGTGGAGGGGGGCGCGCCGCCACTACATTCAAACGTAAAATACACAACTTTTATACTTTTAAGGATTAACTAATTCGAAATAATAGAACATTCCAGAGTGAATATACATGTGCGGCTGTGCGTCATTGTTATAGAGAAAAACGTGGCATTATAGTCGTCATTGTTCTCTAGAATGCGTGTGCCCCTGAGCGCCATTGTTCTCAACATTCCATTCCTCAAGCTTTTCTTTTGTTCTCCTGAAAAACCCATTGTTCTCGAAGACCCCCTGCTGTGGAGAACAATAACGACCAGCCGCACCCATAACTACTGTTGCTGCCTATGGCAGCCCAGTCAAATTAGTTTCAAAATATTCAACAGCATGTTTTTTTAAATAATAGACATACAATTGGTACATTACCGCTTAGTTCGTCATCAATTAAGAGGTGGTGACGACCTTAGCTACGTCATTCATAACATAATTGATGATGACTTCACCCTACACGTCACGTAGTTGATTATGATGTCATATGATTGATGGATTAACTGGAATCCTCAATTAGTGGTGAAGATGTGAGCAGCGATCTGGTCATGAAAGCTACACTCAAACAACGTCCACATCCTGGAGAAGAAACTAAGTTTCCTTATTATCATTTATCCTGTAATCAGGGCCAACATTTTTGGAAATATTTTGAAATTGTTTAGACTGGACCTGTTGCAGAAAGAACCCCTACCCTGTCAAATTAGTTTCAAAATATTCAGCACCTTACCTGTATAGTTGCCTTGAACTTGGTAGTCTTGGAATTCAAGATTCAAGGTATATATTCATACGGGTAACATCTCTTCAAACACGTAAAGTGTGAGGCGGAGCTTAGCTAGAAATGGTATGGGCATTGTCAGAAATGTGCTGACCATAACGAGAAATGTGCTGGGCACACCCGGAAATGCGCTGGCCATAGCGGGAAATGATAGGGAAATGTGCTGGGCATAGCAGGAAATGTGCTGGTCATAACGGGAAATGAGGGGGAAATGTGGTGACCATAGCAAGAAGTGTGCTGAGCATAGCGGGAGATGTGCCTGGCATAGCGAGAAAAATGCTGGCCATAGCGGGAAATGTGCTGGCCATAGTGGGAAATATGTTGGCCATAGGGAAAACTGTGCTGGCGATAACTAGAAATGTGCTGGGCATAGTGGGAAATGTGATGGCCATAGCGAGAAATGAGAGGGAAATGTACTGGGTAGAGCGAGAAATATGCTGGCCATAGCGGGGAAATGTGCTGGCCATAGCAGGAAATGAGAGGGAAATGTGCTGGCCTTAGCGGGAAATGTGATGGGCATAGCGAGAAATGAGCTGGAAATGTGCTGGCCTTAGCGGGAAATGTGCTGGTAATAGCGAGAAATGTGCTGGCCATAGCGAGAAATGAGAGGGAAATCTGCTGGGCATAGCGAGAAATGTGCTGGGCATAGCGAGAAATGTGCTGGACATAGTGAGTAATCTGCTGGTCATAGCAGGAAATTAGATGGAAACACACACGCGCACGCATGCACACACGCACGCTTCTCTTGGTTTGCAAATGGGCATTCCTTAAGACCACTGCAGAAGCCGTTTTTTGCTGATATGAGTGTTAAAAGGCTAATATTGGGCCTATTGTCTACTGCTAGGTGTCTTTGCACTAGACCAAAACAATGGTGTGAGAATTTGTTGTAGGTTAAGGTATATTTTTAGTTTTGTCTCCTGCACTATTCCACCAGTTTGTTTTATTTAGTTTTGAAAATGCTCTACGTTATGTCTTAGCTGTACTATAGTATACAATTACATTTTACTGGGTATTTATAAGACAGTTTAATAGATAAATAATAATAATTATTATAAATCCACAGCAACAAAGGGTCAATTTCTAGCTATGCCCCACCCATTTCCAGCTAAGCTCCGCCCATCATTTCTAGCTAAGCCCCGCCCACCTTTACACGTGCTCGAATCGATTTATATAGGCCTACTTTAAACATGAATTACTAGAACCCCAATTTCAAGGTAATTATACAGGTAAGCTGTTGAGCATTTTGAAACTCATTTGACTGGGGCTATTTCCGCATCAACAGCTCACAGTCAAATTGGTTTCAAAATATTCAACTGACTGGTTATTGAATTGTAGATTTATCAAAGACAAACACTTCACCTTTTCAGAGTATCCATCTATGAGCTGACGTCTTATGACGTCATAATTAACTAAGTGACGTGTATGCTGACGTCATAATCATGACGAATTGAATGATTCCATATCGCCCGTCTTTCAGGCTTAATAGTCTGACACGTTGTATGAATTGTATGTCTTTGCTATTTAATAAACATGTTGTTGAATATTTTGAAACTAATTTGACTGGGCGTTGTGGTTGACATAGGCAGCAAGAGCACCTAATCAAATTAATTTCAAAATATTCAACATCTTACATGTATAGTTTGCTGGAAATAGATAGTCAGAGAGTTCAGAGATCAACCGATCCCAACATTCCATTCTTAGACTAGTAACGCATTTTGCCAGTTTCATGACGGAGATATACGTCATTATGATTGCAACGTCAGTGAAGTATTTGCATATGACGTCATATACTTGATCGGCTGCCTATTCCCTCCATTCTTAATTAGGCTGAGCATCAAGCAAGATTGTATCCGATTTGATAATAACTATTCGTTCTCTCTCATTTCGATGCACAGACTATGATGGCACCATTGTGCATTCATGACAAATCAGTATTAGCTGCCCCAGAAGAAATACGTTATTGTAGAAAATCGAGTGAAGAAAATACAGCCAGCATTAACACGAGAATTCCTGAATATTGTGTTTTAATGCAAAGCAGCATAGATATGTGTAAGATGCGTCAATATAATGGTCAAGTAGTATGTATGATTACTGTATTCTGCGTCTGTAGTAGTAGATAATCCTACAACTGCAATCAGTCCTTATTTGCTTTAGACCACTGTGCCTCGTCCTCAGCAGGTCTTTATCTTCGTCAAGTCCATTCTTGCTTTGGGTGTACCGAGTCCTGATTTCTTGCGGTCTATTTATGCAATGTTCTCTCCTGGGTTTATACTTGCTGGCTCCCAATAGGGCGAATTCCAAGGCTCTCTTCTTACACCCTGAGCTTAATTTTACGGACAGAGGCGTTGTATTACACATTTCGTTGGAAATTATGGGTCAAGCATAGGTCAAGTTTAAATTCCATAACTATGTTACTCCACATGATCTGACCAAACATACGTTGTTATACTCATCTGGTGGGCGGTGGTTAAACATAATATCTACAACAGGTATAACATCTATAGGTATTATAAAGTGGTATAGCCCTCATAGAATCAAGTTTGATTACGTATTCACGTGACAAGTGGGTTATATGACTGACCCACTGGATACATTCATTCCAGTTACCCGACCTCATTAATTTATACACAAACTATAACAGATAAAATGCAGGTATGTGATGTCTATGTTAAAGTTGTTATGGGGTAATACATTCACAGACATCGACTAAATCAATACAACTAAAATGCATCAACGTAATGGGCCCTTTCCATTTTTAGCTATTCCCCGCCAACCTCTAGCTAAGCTCCACCCACACTTAGCCGTGTTAGGATTGATCGATTCGCGAATGGCCCATCGTCTTATCGCACGGTCTCGCCCCCCCCCCCCCCACTAACGCTCTAGCGTCGAGTCCCGTTCTTACGCGCTTTTGATGTTTGGGCTAAGTTCGCGAAACCTAGTAAATGAGGTCAGTCAACTACCGCCTAATAAAATTGCTCGGTTATTATCGTCCTACTAATGTACTGTCAATCACTGTCAAAAATGCGAATGGCCCAACTATCAATTTCCTAAAAACTATACAGGTAAGCTGTTGAATATTTTGAAACTAATTTGACTGGGCGCTGTTGCTGCCATAGGCAGCAACAGCGCCCAGTCAAATTAGTTTCAAAATATTCAAAAGAATATGTAATGAATAGTAAATAATAGTATTATCATACAATTCGCACAACAACGTATATAGTCCGTCTGCGTTCGTGACGTACTTATCTACGCCATTCATGACGTCATAATGACGTCATTCATTACTGAATATGACGTCATATGCTGGATGAATAAAGTGGAAAGGTTCATTAGGTCACATAATAATGGACCTTTCCAGTTTAGCTATGTCCCACCCACCTCTAGCTAAGCTCCACCCTCACCTCACTCGAGTCCAGTCAAATTAGTTTCAAAATATTCAACAGAATGTTTATTAAATAGTAGCGACACACAATTCATACAATGTGTCGAACTATTAAGAGTTAAAGACGGGCCAAATAGAGTCATTTATGACGTAATGATTATGCCGTCATCGTTCACGCCGCTTAGCTGATTATGATGTCATATGACGTCAGATTGATAGATGGATACACTGGAAAGGTGAAAAGTATCGGCAAAAGGTACAAAACCTTAAGTATGAAGCCGGTCATAACCCGCCTCTGTAGTGGTCTTGGGGAATGTCCGTTTGCAGGACAGGAGAAGACTATATTTTGAAATTTTACTACTGGAATGACTGGCTCTATAATAGATTTTTTTTAAATAGTCGTGTAATAGCCTGTAAATGGCCATTCAATAAGTAATTTTTTTAATTTTTTCAACAAATTTAATCATTAAATGTTAATAATGAGAATTCTAAATCATCACTAATATTGATTCTGTTCAGGAGAAAGATGCGACTAGTAAATATCTGGGGTCAAGTAATACATTAGCATAGGCTATACTAATGTATTACTTGTCCCCAGATATTTACTGATTTTAAAGCTTGCACTAAAAAAAAAATATTGTATAGCATCAGCTTTCAAATCATATTATTGTTTAAAATCAAGCCGCAGTAAATGGCATAGTTATATTCAGATTAATTTTAACTTTCGTACCAATGGACTTTCAGAAATGTTTAGGAGCCCAGTATGGTAAATAAACACGAGAAACAGAAATTAAGAATATAATTTTGTTCAAGTTTATGCTCATACAATATTCATATATACCATGTTGCAAATTTCAATTAAAATAAATTCTTCAGTTTAGTGATTAAATGTTTGATACTGTTTGAATTAAAACACAGAAATATCACAAAACCTAGGCTAATAACGGAGCATAATTATGTCAGTTTCAATCGAATAATTCAAAATAAAAAAGACTGAAAATGGCAATGGCAATGAATGTTAGGGTGGTCTACAAACTGCCTAGCTACATCAGTCACTTACTATATATATAGTAAGTGACTGATGTAGCTAGGCAGTTTGTAGACCACCCTAACATTCATTGCCATTGCCATTTTCAGTCTTTTTTATTTTGAATTATTATATATATACTCTAGCATACAGTCTAGCATACAGTCCGGTATTATGCCACCGCCTTTCAAGCGAGCTGTGATTAAACCACTACTTAAAAAGCCAGGACTAGACCAGGATACATTAAAGAACTATAGACCCGTTTCTAATCTGCCATTTATGTCCAAACTTGTTGAAAGGGCAGTATGTAAACGCCTATCTGTACATTTAACAACACACAAGCTCTATGAACCATTTCAATCCGCGTATAGACAATGTCATAGTACAGACAGCATTACTAAGAGTTTTAAATGACATTCGCTCTGCTGTCGACAAAGGCAATGTGTCTCTCCTGCTTTTACTCGACCTAAGTGCCGCTTTTGACACAATTGATCATCAAAAGCTTTTGTCTCAATTAAATCGCGTGTTTGGTGTATCAGGCTGTGCCTTGAATTGGTTTCATTCGTACTTGACAGACAGATACCAATCAGTCTATATAAACGGTACTCTTTCAGAGTCAGTCAAGCTTACATGTGGCGTACCGCAAGGGTCTATATTAGGACCTGTGCTATTTACGTTGTATACTCATCAACTAGGATCCGTCATCCATATGCATAATCTTCAGCGTCACCTCTATGCTGACGACACCCAGCTTATCAATAGTTTCCTGCCATCCGTTTCCGCCGGCCATACAGCTAGCAGAGAAATAACTGATTGCTGTGATAACATCAAATTGTGGATGACTTCAAACATGTTGATGTTAAATGATGACAAAACTGAAGCTATACTTGTTGGACCTAAAATTAGACGGGCTAACACAGAGTTAAATACCATCACAGTTGGTTCAAGTCAGATTCAGCTATCTAATTATGTAAAGGATCTCGGCGTTATGCTGGACAGTGAATTGAGTATGGAACAACATGTTAATTATCTCTGTAAGATCTGTTTTATGCAGCTGCGCAATATCGGGAACATTAGAAAGTACATTACACGAGAAGCGGCCATCAGGCTTGTGTTAGCCCTAGTGATATCAAGACTGGACTATTGCAATAGCCTTCTTATCGGTGCCCCTAAGGATCTAATCTCTAGGCTCCAAAAAATTCAGAACACGGCTGCACGAATCGTTTCCTTAAGCAACAAGCATGCACACATTAGTCCAGTCATGCATGATCTGCATTGGCTTCCGATTGAACAAAGAATACTGTTCAAAATTCTAAGTCTAACATATCGGTGTGTTTACGGCTCTGCGCCAGATTATCTGTCTGAGCTTGTACAGATATACAATCCTCCTTGGCAACTCAGATCTGCAGATCAAATGTTATTGGAAATTTCAAACGTTTGCACAAAAACATATGGCCACAAATCTTTCTCTTTTGCTGCTTCGTCTAACTGGAATAATTTACCATTTGATATCCCACTCTATCAAGTTTCAAATCAAATCTCAAGACATATCTTTTTAAACAGGCTTATACATAAATATCAATTGTAAGCGCTTAGAGCATGCATTACATGCATGGATTTCAGCGCATTATAAATGTACTATTATTATTATTATTATTATTATTATTATATATATATATATATATATATATATATATATATATATATATATATATATATATATATATATATATATATATATATATATATATATATATATATATAAAACAAACACAACAACGAATAGGAACAGTTTCACAAGATAATGCAGGGACCCAGGTTTAGATATGCCCCGCCCATCTTTAGCTAAGCACCACCCACGCTTTGTCCGTGTTTGGATCAATCGATCCCTGTGCTTCCAGAAAACTATATGGTAAGCTGCTGACAATTTTGAAACTAATTTGACTGGGTGTTGTTGCTGCCTATGTTATCAACAGCGTCCAGTCAAATTAGTTTCAAAATATTCAACAGAATGTTTATTAAATAGTAAAGATATACAATTCGCACAACAACGCTTAATCCGTCATCAAGTATGCGTACGTGACGAACTTAGCTACGTCATTCATGACGTAATTGATTATAACGCCAATCTACACGTCACGTAGTTGATTATGAGGCCATATGATTGATGGATAAGTAGGAATTCCTGCATTCATTGATAATATTCTGATCACGAATGATAAGAAATCAGCAGATAATAATGTTCGTTTCCTTCATGAATGTGTGTGGTGGTTGGGGTGGTGAGGAGGGGTGGGATCGGGGTGGGATGGCGTGGGGGTGGGGGCACAGGTTGAAATCAACACATTTGAACTGGGTGGCATTCTCTAACTATTCGCTGATCTTTTGTACTCCAAATATTATACGAACTATAACTTGAAAAACCGAGATCCATTGGCCCAAACTGAGAATTCGACATGGGTCAATTTTGTCTAAAATTGAGATATTCACGGGCCAGAGCTTTCAACTCCCTACTAAACCCTTTAACACTCAAATTTGTTCCAAATAAATATAAATTTTCTCATATAAAATCTCCATTTACAGACCAAGAGAAGTCTACTTTTGAAAATTTACCTCTGGAATGGCTGGCTCGGTTATCGAGCCAGTCATTCCAGTGGTAAATTTTCAAAGATAGTCTTCTCTTGGTCTGCAAATGGATATTTCTCAAGGCCACTGCTGAAACCGTTTTGGCTGGTATGAGTGCTAACGGATTAATTCTGGTGTGGAATGTACATATCAATCATAAAAATGATTAACACAGAGAGAAAAACACGTATGGTAAGCCAGAATTTTAGTCTCTGTCTCTAAGGCCTCTTTCTCATTGCCTAATCCTGTTTAACTATTTCGTGTACTATGTCGGTTAATAATTAGCCGATATATCGGTTTGCATTCACTCTGCGAAAAGATAGTCCCGGACTGGACGGTGATGCTACCTGGTGGAGAGCGAGATACAATACTGATCGTAGCGCTCCCTGCCAGAGAGTCAGAGACAAAGCTCACAGTAACGCTACCTGGCAAATTTTGACGGAATAGGCCGCGTTCACATAGAGAAGCATTAGCGATATATCGGAAGATAAACCGCCGATTTTGTGGTATTAAATTTCGAAGACGTATTTATTCCGGTACAAGGTTGGTAGCAGTCGTATCTCTGACCACATGTCACAGCGTTCAAACAGCAAAACTCATTCATAGCGGTCACATGGTCAATGGTAGGTCATGATTTTGTCATGTACCGTTTTTTATACCTCTCGCTGGAGGTCCGGTCACACTCTATTGGCCTCGAGAAACCCTTCATTTGAATTGTGTGTGGAGGGCGACTATCTCCATTTTGTTCGCTGTCACGAAGCCCCTACTTGACAGCTCCACCATCGAGCTATGTGCCAGCAAAGATGGTCTGTTTGATGTCCATTTAGAGATTACACGCTTCTAATCATTGGCGTATCAGAGCAACCATGAACCTATTCCACCTATAGCATACCTTTGCAGAGATGTGGCCTAAGTAGACAATAGAGCGCAACGCGTTCATCCAGATGATTCAGCTTAACGCATAGGCTTAAACTGTTTGTGTAGGTTTTCAATTACCTTGCCTAGCATGGTGTTGTTGTTCCTCAACGTGTAGAGATCCTTCTCGTGATTATTTGTGACGTGTGTCTGGAGCTCATCGTTGGGTTTTGTGCATGGCTCCATCCACGGTGACTGATCATGTGCCGATCAGTATACACCCTCGTGAACTTCATCACAGGGTTCCTTGTCCATCTCGTAATGTACAAGATTTTCTGAATAAAGAATCTGCGTAAGCGCATATTTGTACTCTGAAGGGCCCTCTTCTCTTTCACCCTCATCCGGCCTGGTGGCAGCTGGGGCCTGTTGCGCATGTCGTGCAACTCTTCCAGATATTCAAGGTCCGCCTCCAGGAAATGGGCTTTGTCAGCACCGTCTGTGTGCAATGTAATCTCTCCGGCTGCACGCTGCCTCCGTCCTCCACTCTCTCACCCCCGCACCCAGTTAGAGAACCCACAGATGCCATGGTACTGCATCAAGTGATCAGCTTCACTCAGTACCAATAGACAGACCTCATTGTCATGCTCGAAACCTGTAATTGATGAATCTAGTGTATCGCTCAATCATATGACGTCGTAATCAACAACGCCACATGTAGGCTGACATCATAAACTATTAAGTCATGAATCACGTGATTTGGTCCTTCTTAAGCTCTCAATAGTCCGTCAAGTTGTACGGAGTGTATGTCTTTACTATTTACTAAACATTTTTTTGAATATTTGGAACTAATTTGATTGGTCGATCTTGCTGCCATAAACCACACCAGCCACCAGTCAAATTAGTTTCAAAATATTCAACAGCTTTCCTTAATAGTTTTCTGGAAATTGAGATTCAGAGTGTGCATGGATTGATCGTTCCCAACATAGGCAACGCGTGCTGAGAGTGTGGGGAATGGCATTCCTATGTACATATAATTATCAGAAATTGAGGGAAACCCTAATACGGAGCCTTTCCAGCCATCTTGGTATGACTCAACACCAGGATTCGTTGAGAAATACGAATCTCTTTACAGATTTGAAATCGGTTCAGTATTGGCAGAGATATCAGTAAAAGGAAATAGGTCTGAATAATTCCCCAAAGTTGGTTTAGATTGCCATCGCGCATTTGCTGGTAGCGTGACGTCATAAACACGTGTTCGTCATATGCTACCCTCTATGAAGTACGCGATGATCGGTTGAGCTCCGCTATGATGACTGTCGATTGGTCACCATAGAGTATAAAAGGGCTCGCTCTGGCAGTATTCCTCAGTGCGTGTCTCTGTTCGGCCAACTGACGATTGCTGGAAACATAGGCAATCTCGTTCACTCCTAGTCGCCTCGCTCCACCCAGGAGTATAAATGGTACCGGTGTAAAAACTGTGGAAGTTACCAATAATAGACTGAAATAAAACCAGTCTAGAATGGCATGAATGGGACCTGGAATCAGGGACTCGATAGACGCCAACAAAACCAATAACTTTGTATTTCTCAGTTGGACCGTGTGTCGTCCGGCGCAAGGAACATTATCCATGCTTACTGCGTAGCATTCGCTGTTCTAGCAATCTACACCAACGCAGCTTATTTCAGCTCCTGTTCTCGTTTCGGAGGCTCACACACACATCCTGAACACCGGATCAATGTGTACAGCCCCACGCCAACATTAGCTAATAAGCTATATTAAAAGAAGGTTTCCCATCCACCAACATCTGGGACCTTCTGTGAGCCATTTTTTGATATTATTACTTTTCTTTGTCATTACTTTTTGTTAGGCTAAATAGTTATATATTTTCTTAGACCACGCAAACGCTAAACTTATACTATACAGCTTCACTAACTACAACACTTACCTTCTTAAATACGGCAACACTTTTCACTAGAGTCATCTCTCGTGCCTCGCCAAAACGGCTCGATATACCGTGACTAATCCTAACTAGTATTAACCTCAGATATTTTGTTAGGATAGAGTACATATGGACAACTGCTCGAATGATGGAGTGCTGTTTAGTGTAAAGCCTCTTTCTCGGCACCGCTGCCATAATCATAGCCGGGCAGATTTCCATAATTGGCCACCAAGTTTACGGCCTTCTAAATTCCTAGAGCAGCTGTCTCTTCCTATGACTCTCCGGCCTCTGGCCAACTAATTGTCTGGTATTTCTCTCCGCTGGTTTGGTTAGCGCCAACCCGAGAAATCACAGAGGTTTCCCGACAGTGAGAATCAAAACAGTGATGCTTCATTCACTTCCCCTGTACCATCACCAGTACCGTTAGCTAGTCTTTACGCCAAAGTGGGATTCCCTGCACCAAGCAGTGGACTTCAGGGCAATTACATAACCCTAACACAGCTAAATGTTAGCTCCAGGGCGCGATTCTCATATTGTTCACTCTCGACACACTTGGCGTTGGCTGAAAAAAATGTGCGGTTGTGCTGACACGTGGCTAGAAGTCGCTCATCGGCTTTGGGCTCATCAACCGGCAACATGTATGTGCCACCAGCCTGAGGGAGTGGTCCAATGGGTACGTGCCGAGATGGTTGCCCAGGATAATCCGCCAGGAGGGCAACCTGTCATTAAATTAGGTAAACACTGAGCCATTTGAGGCATAAACCATATGTGTTTGGACCCAATAACTAAAGGCTGGCCTAGCTCCTCAAGAAGGACCGCAAAAATAATGTGGCGTCGACTGAACTAGTGACTAACTCAATTGGTGACAGTACCGGATTCTGTTGAAACCAGCGCTCCGCCACAACATAAAACAGCATGCACCCCTCACTAAATAATTAAACATTTATATAAGTGTATCACATTTTGGCATTGATCTAGATGGGAGAACGGTTTCGGCCGCCTCTCCTCCTCTGCTTCGACATTGTAGGCATTTTCCTTTGACGGAGGCCCACGCGAGGCACTTTCCTCTCGTAAAACCACTTTATTGACCCGTGTGAGGCGTTAGTTTATATTAAATTAATTAGCCACGCTAGGACTACTCCTTTACAGCGGTACCTGCCGTATAACTAACGATAGGTTAGGTATTTTGGCGAGACTTCTTCTTTTCATTCGCTGATCATATCGCCAGTCCTGTAAGTGACTATCGACATGATCATATGCGTTAAGTGCGTGGATCCATGGTTTATTAGAGTGCGCCGTGCGGCCTGGAACCTCTGTCTTCAGCACTCGAGCTTTCTGTCAGGGTTACCTCACCCTTACCTCCTTTAGTCGCCTCTTACGACACGCAGAGGATACGGAAGGTGTATTCTAAGCCCCACCTACGGGGCAGTATTTGGCGAGACATAACACAGACGGCCAATACGTCACTTTATCATATTGTGGATAATGATTTCTTATTGTTAATTCGGCATCTTTCCAGCTAAACGCCGGCTTACGACTCGCTGTGCAATTATACTTCTAAATTTAGGAAACCAATAATGCAGAGACTTAGCTGCTACACCAATAGTAGTGATGGCACGGTAGTGTTCGCCACAGGCGGAAATGATCGCCCGGACTCACTGGAACGCCCTAGAGGTCGGTCTTTCTTGTCGCCGATGATGCGCACGCTCCTTTCTCCCTCCATTCTCCGTACCCGAGTCTAGCTAACCAACAGCGTTGTAGTTCTCGAGTACTCGTCGGATTCCGAGAAGAAACTGTGGGGCAGCGCGACGTCGGAGCTACAATTTATCAATATTACAGCCTCACTATGTGGCCTGGGTGAAATAAAGAAACTGAATATTCTAGAGAACTCATATAGATAGGTAAAACCCGAGTTACACGATCAGATAGTGATTGTACAATCTGTCATACGACCCATAGGCATGAGTACACGCCGTGCAACAAATTGTACAATCTATCTGATCCTGTAACTCGGAACTTAATTCAGAATAACTCATTTTGCCAACAAGATCTGGAGGAATGTCAGCCGTCGCAATATGCGCTTAAATTTGTCCTTGGTTGACATGGAAAATTGATTAAAAGTAGATAAAATGCATTTGATAGTCTTTCTGAAAGGTCTCATTAAAGTCCATGTATTACTGAAATTGCTTTAATTTGTTAACGTCATTGTAGGCATCATGATGTAATATTAGAGTTTTAGAGATCATCAGTAATTATTGTATTAATTGTTATTTGCTGTTGTCGTTCAAGCATGGTGATATAAATCAGGTTCATGGTAACACGGTTGAGCCAGTGTTCTAGCATATGTACAGCTTTGGTAGACATAATCAGCAAGATACACTACAAAACAACCGCCGATAACGGTGCTATATGACTATATCCATGAAATGGTTGTTTATTCTAAATGAAATCCTTAGAAATGTATAATATATAAAAGTAAACAGAATTGTATCCAAACAGTGCGTATTGTCACTTTAATGGGTGGTGATCGTAATGTTTATTCACCTTAGGTTAATAGAATTTAACTATTTCATTTGGGAAACTGGCCAAAATCGGCCTCTACAGTCATCTTAAGGAGCCAGTCATTCCAGCAGTAAATTTTCAAAAATACTCTTCTCTTGGCCTGCAGATGGGCATTCATACCAAGCAAATATACCTGCCATTCTCCCATAGGTGACCGCTTGTGTATTATTTATTTCGGACTACGTGCACACATTTTCCGGATATCAGCTCGTACAGACTCTGCAGCAAACATATAAATCCAGGGGTTAATTGCCGAGTTCATGAAGGATATATACTCAGATACGGTTGTCACTTTCAAATCCGTTTTGCTTGGAGGTGCATCAAACAAACTGCGTCGTAAATACTGTACTATCGTCGGTAAGACTGACACGAGATATAGAATGAGTACCAGAGCAATTGCCCGTGTGTCGGTCTGTTTACGCCTCTGTTGGTCAGTATCTGATCCTCCTGATGACGTCATAGCTACAGATTCTGATTTCTTACATACTAAAGTTAAATGTTTGGAGAAGTGAAATCCGGCAGTGGTTACAAATGGTAGGATAGCCCACGTTAATGCTACCCATACGCTGAGGAAGTAGGCGTCTCCGTGGAACGTACAAACGTAGATTCTTTCATTGTTGTACTGTAGTCCAATAGGTTTAAAGAAATTGCACAAAGTGAAAGCTTGGATAGCGTCTGCAGTCCAAATTAATAGGCAGATCTTAATTAGAAGGCCAACCGTGACTTTTGCACGCGAGGCCAGCGGGTACACAAGCTGAAAAAATCTGAGAAATAGAATGAATCACGTTACTAAAATGTACGGTTGATGTGGCTTATTGATAAATCAGATTTTGTCATGGGTGTGATCATAAATATGATTAACATATGTCAAGCCTATACTCGGTCAATGATATGGAATAATCTAGTTTTATCTGGAGATGTACTGGCAGATCTACTGGTCATAATGGATGGATCCGATCTGTCACTCAAGTATATGGCGTCTTAATCAAGTACGTCAAATGTTTGCGGCCGTGACAATTAAAATGTGACCAAATGGCGACTACAGTGGTCTAGTTTAGCATTCGATCTAAATGGACCTTTCCAGTTTATTCATCCATCACATGACGTAATAATCAAAGACGTCACCAGTAGTATTACGCGGTGATCAATGATGTCATAAATAATGGATAAGTACGACACGAACGATTAATTGAAGACGGACTAAGCATTGCTGTACGGAGTGCATGTCTTTACTATTTAATACACATTCTGTTGAATATTTTTAAAGTAATTTGACTGGGCGCTGTCAAATTAGTTTCAGAATATTTAATAGCTTACCTGTACAGTTTTCTGGAAATTGATTGTTAGTGAGTTCAGGGATCGATCGATCCCAACACGGGCAAAGCGTGGGTGGAGCTTAGCTAGAGATGGGCGTGTATAGCTAAAAATGGAAAGGTCCATTCGTCTATGCAGAATAGAGAGTTTGACAGATGACAACATTTGATAGGAATGAATCAGACAAGACGATAGTAAGCGCTATTAACCGAGACTGCGAGCCCAGTGCAGGATACACTGGTTTCAGGTAGACTCAGCCACACAGAGGTGGGTGGCTACTGCATCGCATAGGGGCGAAAACACAAGTGAATAGAGAGCCTCTACCTGCCGAGCCTGATAATATTTTCACAAGGAGTCCATTGTGTATTCAGAAATGTACCGTAGCTCTGGAGTGAGTCATTGATGCCCGAGAAGTGGTATTGGCTAACGCATTGCATGGACGGGAACAAATAATTGGTACTGAGGCGATGGGTGTTGTTTTTGGTCAATTTCTCAAAGCAAAAGAATACGGAGTGTAACTGTAACAGTTTTGCCACTGTGGGTCCAACAGTAAAATGGAATTCTTTAACCCCCGCCAGAGTCTCAAAACGTGAGCAAGTAGTTTATACAGACCACGAAGCTTGCAATACACAGGTGGGTCTCTGATAATAGATGGCAGGCAAATGTTCACAAAACGTTCAGTGTGTGATGAATATAGCATAATCACAACATGAATAGATGTATATACCCATAGTAGTAATAGTAGTAGTAGTAGTAGTAGTAGTAGTAGTAGTAGTAGTAGTAGTAGTAGTAGCGGCAGCGGCAGCGGCAGCGGCAGCGGCAGCGGCAGCCTGCAGCCTGCAGCGGCAGTAGTAGTAGTAGTAGTAGTAGTAGTAGTAGTAGTAGTAGTAGTAGTAGTAGTAGTAGTAGTAGCAGTAGTAGTAGCAGTAGTAGTAGTATACCTCCTTACCTTAGAACGGCGAATACAACCATATGATATGAACTTGAGAGAAAGGAGACGTGTAGCAGTGCTGTAGTTACACTGCACATCCATGGCGGGATCAACATAATCGGGGATACACATAGCCACATCAGGCTCCCCGTGCACACGCCCAAATCGGAAACGCAGAGACTAAGAATCACACAGAACATTGGAGATTTGTAACGTTTATAATAGATCAGGTATACAAAGAGAAGCGAGTTAGCAATGGTTCCAGAGATATACATAGCAGAAAGAATGATTTTCAACGTCAATATCTGACTTGAATCGAATGCATTAGGGTAACGAAAATAACGTACCGGTACAACGGGATTATGTCCTGTTTGAGTAGAGATGTCGGTTGTATTTTCCACGTCAGATTCGAACCAACGTTTGGTAATAAGCAACATGTTGAGAGTCACTCCTTCGCTCCGTGTGTGACTGGACATTGTTTGGATAACGTTAGTGGTTTATCAAGAGATAAACAGAGAGAATGTGTTATAAAACGCGATCTTCTTATGCTCTGTCAAAGAGATTTGGCGATTCTCACAACAAATTTCATTGCAAATATGTTGTCTTTGATTTTACAAACTGTTATAGGTTATTATGGATAGATAGATAGTGGTGTACAAAATATACAGATTTGTATTGCTTCTGGTTGACTTCAAGAGTACCAATGGCTCTGTCGTTCACAACTGTCGTCCTCCAATAGCACGTAAATACTGCAAGCAACTAATAATAATAATAATAATAATAATAATAATAATAATTATAATCATTATTATCATCAGACTTTATTATTTAATCCATTGGCTGCGATTTCTAATACTATTTTAGGAACTGCTAGAAATTTTAATGCAGCTTTGACAGGCAATCAGCATACATCACATCGTAAAACAAAATATGTTAAGTACTTAAAATAAACACTGTAATATAAGATACCTACAATGAATTGTCTGGCTCAATACTGCTGAAGATTGACTCAGAAGCGTTCTTCGTCGGAGATGACAGCAACACTCACTACATATTAATATATGCAGCTTGTATTTATTTACATCGTCTTCACAAACGTAATGATTTTCTTTGAATGATTGCTAATCAATGGTGTTTCAGTGTTATTGGACATAATCTTCATTTTCTCATTGATGTAATACATCTGAAAGCTTTAGCGTCTGAGCTATATTGTTTGTGATCCCTTTCATTCATGGCACAACGGGGAAGGTTACGCATCATGTCTGTAGTAGGCCACCATATTTATGATCAGAGCGTCCACAAGAGCAACACCAGAAATAGTACCGATAGAACCAGCAATAACCGAAGCAGTGTTTAGTATCATCGTCAGCAGCAAAAGCAATCGCTATTAGCATTGATATCGTATATATTCTCTAGATCACTCCTGCGCGTACCCTCACTATGTGGCTGGTTGTCGCGACCACCGATGACCTGAGTTCAGTAAATCAGCAGTGCGCCTTTCAGATTTTGATCACGTCGGTACTAGCGGCCGGTAGTAGCTGTTCAACTGATGTTCTCATTTCATGTTTCATTTCATTTTGGCATCTTGTCAGCAACTATCAGTCAATTGTAACGTTGCTCAGTACTCTTCTCATTCTTCTGTCATCTTTTTCAGTAATCAGACAGTAGTAGTAGTTGTTGTAGTAGTAGTAGTAGTAGTAGTAGTAGTAGTAGTAGTAGTAGTAGTAGTAGTAGTAGTAGTAGTAGTAGTAGCCATTCCCTCGTTGACGCACCTGATAAGATGCCCAATAACTTATGAGCCCTGGGCCCCAAACAGGCTTAATCCGGGTCTGTTCATCGCTGATTTGAAATACATTGAATGATTCCCAACGTGGATCCCTGCATACTCTCCATTGATAACGCATGTTACTGGGCCAATGTCGGGCCATCTTGGACCGGTATTGGTCAAGTACCAGCCCAGCAACCCGCGTTATTAGCCTATGGTAAGTTTTCAAACTGATACCACACATCACATCATTGTCAACATGCATACCATCAGTCATACCTATCTGTGACTAGATGAAATTCCCTTGTCATAGTTCTCACCGAGAACATTTCTTATGCAAATGTGAGGGATTAAATTTAATAATATACAGGCCGTGGCAGTAGTAGTAGTAGTAGTAGTAGTAGTAGTAGTAGTAGTAGTAGTAGTAGTAGTAGTAGTAGTAGTAGTAGTAGTAATAATAATAATAATAATGATAATAATAATAATAATAATAATAATAATTAGAACACATTTACTGAAATAACTGTAAATCTGCGATGACTGGGCATTTAGGAGTATTATAAGCCCTCTTCTCATATGATCATTGAACATGTATGATGCTGATACAAATTCTAAGTGTTGTCGCAGTTCAAAGATCCATAGTTGAAATTACCATAGTTTTACACTGGGTATGGAAAAGCTGATTTCTTGAATCTAAAGTATAAAATAATGTGCCCTAATTTGCTGTAGTGGAATTTTTACCAAAATTAAGGAAAATTCCATTAAATGTCAAATAAAGGAGAAATTAATGAATTAAAAGTAAAGGGGGAAAATTGATGCAAAAAGGAATTCGGCATGAATTACCTCCCTTTATACCTGTTGAAGTTGATTGTGTCAGTTCAATATGATGCTCTTTTGGATGCCTCTTTGGAGGCCCATGTTAGAATACAAGGTTGTGTTATGAATAATTATTGCAAGTCTCGGGAAATTTTGTTTTAATTCCCCAAATTCAAGGCTTAATAACTTTGTGACGGCTTATAGCGGCATTACACGGTTGTGATTTCCATGTTCAGCGTAGACAAATTACTTCCGTATCAAATTTTTGTGATGATATCTCCATTGATAAGATACTTAATATTACGATTTGAAATGTCCGTTATTTGCTTAGATTGGTTATATGAATTAGTGGATGGAAGTGTGGACGGATGGAGCGGATGGATGAACAGATGGGTGGGTTTTTAGGTGGGCGAATGGATGGCTGGCTGGATGGCTGGCTGACTGACTAGCTGTCTGGATGGATGACTGGCTGGCTGGCTGACTGGCTGACTGGATGGATGGATGGATGGATGGATGGATGGATGGCTGATGGGTGGGTGGGTGGGTGGGTGGGTGAGTTGACGGACGGAAGATTAATTGTGAAATTTAGTGATTGATAGATCACGCTTGAATAGATGTTAAGAGATGTTCATATAATAAAAATCAAACGAATCGCGAGAAAATTGGTATGTGTGTTTACACTCAGATACCTTTCACTGAGGTGGTGGGCAGTTGGGTACCTAATAGATGGATTGGGATGGGAATGGATAGATGGATCGATGGAAGGATGGTTTCATGAATTGTGTAAGGGTATGGATGGATGGATAATTGTGATATGGATAGGGAGACGAACGTAAGATAAATTGTGAAATTTACTGATTGATATATCATTGGATAATTATTAATACGATTTCAAAACGTGATTTAGCGCCATAACGCTATCTCTCTTAATATTTCCAGGACATTTTTTAGAAACTACCAAACTTCAAGTCTTAGTAACTGTACAATGACTTACAGCAGCGCTACACAGTTGCGATTTTCATGTTCAGCGAACAATAATTAGTGCTTTGTCACATTTTCGTGACGATATCCGCATTGAAAGGATACTTAATATTACGATTTGAAATGTTTGTTATTTTCTTAGATTGTTTATATGAATTAGTGGATGGAAGGGTGGATGGACGGAGTTGACGGACATATTGACAGATGGGCAGGTGGGTGAATGAACAGATGTGTGTGTGTGTGTGTGTGTGTGTGTGTGTGTGTGTGTGGGTGGGTGGGTGGGTGGGTGGGTGGGTGGGTGTGTGTGTGTGTGTGTGTGTGTGTGTGTGTGTGTCTGTGTGTGTGTGTGTGTGTGTGTGTGTGTGTGTGTGTGTGTGTGTGTGTGTGTGTGTGTGCGTGTGTGTGTGTGTGAGTAGGCGGATATATGCATAGATGGATGGATGGATGATAGATGGATGGATGGATACGAGGACCAAATGGACAGATCGATGGATGGATGGATAGGTGGATGAATGGGTAGGTGGTGCATTGGCTGGTGGGCGGATTGGTAGGTGGGTGGATGGGCATGTGGTGGGTTGATTAATGGATGTATGGACGGATGGACAGATGGCTGGACGGATGGATGGATGGATGTGTTCCTTTGGATGCCCCTCTTGTAGGAACATGTCGGACTACTGGGTTGTGTTATGAATAATTATTGCAAGTCTGCTATTAATTATCTTTGAGTATGGCTTCCTGTAGTAAAGAATGGATCAATTTAACTTCAAGGTGGGTGGGCGGACATATGGATGGGCAGACATATGGATAGATGGATGGGTGCGTGGGTGGGTGGATGTGTGGGGGGTGGGGGTTGGATGGATGGATGGATGGAGTGTTGGATGCGGTTGTGGCCGTGACATCACTATGAGGTTATACAATGCCATTCACCAAGCCTTCCATCCACCCATCCCCCATCCATCCGTCTGTCCATCCCTCCGTCCGTCCATCCGTCCGTCCGAAGGCTTAATAACTTTGCATTTGCAATGGCTTAGCCCTTTCACCGACAAATACCTGAAAAAGTAAATTCTTTATGATACAAAATTTATTTTGTTGAATATTTTGAAATTAATATTGCAGCAACGACTTCCAGTTAAATTAATTTCAAAACATTCAACAGTTTCCCTACATGGTTGCTTTGGAAAATGAGATAAAGAGAATTCATCAGTGAAAGGGGTAACTGGCACACATTAATTACAGGAGACCTCTCTCCCTCCCCCGCCCTCCTTCTCTCTCTCTCCCTCTCCCTCTCCCTCGAGGCTCCCCTCCCCATCTCCATCCCTCCCTCTCTCCACCCTCTCTCCATGCAAAAGGTCTAATAGTGATCCTAGAAGCTAACAGTACCAACTGTCTAAGGGGAGATAACTCCAAATTGTGAGTTGAATTGTTAGAGATCACGAGGAGTTGCCTCCCTTGTTATTACATTCACTGCTACAAGATAAAGAGTTAATAAAATTTATATCTCGACAACCGTGTAAGATATTTGAATTCTGTTAATGGATTCAGAATGTAGACGGCGATCTGAATCAGGTAGACCTCTCTCTCTCTCTCTCTCTCTCTCTCTCTCTCTCTCTCTCTCTCTCTCTCTCGCTCTCTCTCCCTTCCCCGCCCCTCCTTCGCTCTCTCTCTCTCTCTCTCTCTCTCTCTCTCTCTCTCTCTCCCTCTCCTTCTGACTCCCTACCCCCATGATGCCTATGGCAGCAACGACTTCCAGTTAAATTAATTTCTAAACATTCAACAGTTTCCCACAATGTTTACATTGAAAATGAGATATAGGGAATTCATCAGTGAAAGGGTTAACTGGCACACATTCATTACGGCAGATCTATCTTTTTCCCTCCTCCACCCTCATTCGCTCTCTCTCCCTCTCCCTCCCCAATGATGCTAAATTTATTCTGTTGAATATTTAGAAATTAATTTGACTGGAAGCTGTTGTTGACTATGGCAGCAACAACTTCCAGTTAAATTAATTTCAAAATACGCTATATGGTTGCATTGAAAATGAGATATAGGGAATTCAAGGTTGAAAAGGTTAACTGACATACATTCATTACTAGAGACCTCTCTCTCCTGCAACGACTTCCAGTTAAATTAATTTCTAAATATTCAACAGTTTCCCTACATGTTTGCATTGAAAATGAGATATAGGGAATTCATATGTGAAAGGGTTAACTGACACACATTGATTGCTGGATACCTGTCTCTCCCCCCCCACCCTCCTTCTCTCTCTCTCTCTCTCTCTCTCTCTCTCTCTCTCTCGCTCTCTCTCTCTCTCTCTCCCGACTCTCATCTCCATCCCTCTCTCATGCAAAAGTTCAAATAGTGATCCTTCACGCTTCCAGTATGAACTTACTAAGGGGAGATAACTCCAAATTGTGAGTTGCATTGTTAGATACACATCTTCCCATCGCAAGCGAGCCTTTAAGCAACTTGTTAACATTAAGCGATGTCCCATTATCTAGAAATAATCTCGATCCTGCCCCTGTTGATAACCATGGGAGGAAACTCCTCCAGCTTTGTAAAACCGCTGGCATGCGAATTCTTAATGGTAGGACTATAGGCGATTATCTCGGTCAGTGTACTTGTTATGGTCATAGGGGCATTCCCAGTGCAATTGATTACATGACATCGTCGTCGTTTATGAGAAACATAAAATATATACACGTACACCCACCCAGTCTATATTCAATTCATTGCATGCTTTCATGCTGTATTTCAACTGGTCATTTCGAGCCAACGAGCGAAACCTCCCCCACTACATTTATCCCTGCATTCAAGTGGTCACCTGGTGATGAGCTCAAGTTCGCAGCTGCTTTAGCGACCCCTGTCATTCAGTCCCATATCACACAGCTTGCTTCTCTGGACCTGAGGCAAGCATCATCTAGTGATATAGCTATCAGCACCCTTACAGAGTTATACGTCTCTGCAGCTAAACTTTGCTGAAAAGGAAACTTAAAGATTTAAACGCTAAGCTCCATAAAAATTCTTTCTGTCAGATACTCATTCAAGAACTTAGATCGACACGATCTAAATACAAGAAACTAATTAATCGCAAGAAAATTCAATTTGAACAAGGCATTCTTAATCAGCTTGAGCAGCTGCATGATAAAAATCCACAGTCTTTCTGGAAACTTTTTAATAACTTGAAAGATCAGGAACATAGTGCAGATAACCCTGTCCAGATGTCAGAATGGGTTAATATGGATAGCTACGTAGCACAAAACAAATATAAAATTTTTAATGAATAAAATAAAACTATAAGTGTCCAAGAAGTTAGGTTGGCAATCTCTAAACTGAAAAATGGCAAATCTTCCGGACCTGACTTTATTTTAAATGAGATGCTTAAAGTGGGCCAGCATCAGCTGGCTCCAATCATTAGCACAATTTTTAATCATATTCTTGTTATTGGCACATTCCCTAAACAATGGCGGTGTAACTTTTTAACACCACTGCATAAAAAGGGGATAAACAATCTGTTAGCAATTACCGAGGTATTGCTATTAGCAGTAATTTCTGTAAATTTTTTTGTAGCATCCTTCATTCTAGACTTTATGCTTTTGCTGCCGAGCACAAGCTTTTGCCATGTTCTCAAATTGGATTTAAGCATAATAGTCGTACGGGCGATCATATATTTACCCTGAAAACATTGATCGAAAAATATGCGAAACGATCCAAGATGTATTTGTATTGTTGTTTCGTAGATTTTAAATCAGCATTTGACACAGTATCAAGGAATGCCCTGCTGTATAAACTACTTCTATCCAATATAGGTGATAACTTTCTTACTATACTTCAAAGTATGTACTCGACAGTTTCCTACGCGGTGAAATTAAAAAGCTATCATAGCAATCCTTTTTTGTCAAGTGCTGGTCTTAAACAAGGCTGCGTACTCAGTCCATTAGTATTTAATCTGTATATCCGTGACCTGCCAAGCATATTCAGCGAGCAACCTGACCGCGTTGCCTTAGATAATACACCCATTAATTGTCTTCTTTATGCAGATGATCTGGTGCTACTCTCCAAATCGCAAACTGGCCTCCAAGCGTCACTTAATAATCTAAGTGATTACTGTGGAAAATGGGGTCTAGAGGTTAATCTTCTGAAAACCAAGATTATAATTTTCAATAAGGGTGGGAAATTATTGAGTAATCATTTATTTACTTATATGGGGAACGTTATTGAAATTGTACAGTCCTATTGTTACATAGGTATTTTATTTGTCCCATCTGGTAACTTTAAGCCAGCATGCGAACGCCTTTGCGACCAAGCTACCAAGGCTATTTTCAAATTGAAGCAAGCCAATGTTAGGTCTAACATTACTACGGCGCTTATTCGTTTTAACAGACTAATCTCTCCGATTCTCATGTATGGGAGTGAGGTTTGAGCGCCTTACTTTCTAAAAGGACGGAGCAACCACGGCTTCAAAATTGTATGGGATAACCTACCCGCGGAGAGTGTCATGGTTAAATTTTGCAAATATCTGTTGGGAACACACAGAAAGGCAACCAATGATGCTATCCATGGGGAACTGGGTCATCACACAATTCTTATTTCTGCCTTAAAATTGTCCATGGTTCGTAAAACATACCTTGAATCCAATTCTAATCTTATATCTAAATCTAATTGGTCATACTTTATCAAGGAACTACTTGGTCATTTCGGCTTGGACCATTGTTGGAGCAGTGAAACAGTTATGTACCCAAATTCTGTAGCAAAAAAGTTGACAAGTTCAATGCAGTCCAAATATATTGAGTGCTGGAGACGTAATCTTCAAATTCCGGACTCTAAGTTATGCTCCTATGCATTATTCAAGTCCGAATTTAGACTCGAAAACTACTTGATTAGTTGCCGGAATTTCCTAGAACGTAAGCAATTTACTAAATTACGGGTCAGTGCACACAGCCTTGAAATCGAAGTAGGCAGACATAATAAGGTACCACTTGAATGCAGACTATGCAAAATGCGTAACACTGGGCACATTGAGGATGAGAAGCATTTTCTCATCAACTGCCCGGCGTACAGCACGGAGCAACGAATTCTCCTCAAAACAATTAACTCATACAGTAACATATCAACTATGAACGACGAGGAGAAATTCGTCTTTCTAATGTCATGTAACGCCGGAGATACTGAGGTATCAAAAACCGTAATTCCATTTGTACAGTCGTGCCTAATAAAACGTCAGATGCAGCTTAATGGAATTGCTAATGATGATATGCCTCTGTGACCATAGCAATCATAACAACTTACTGATCTACTACCCAACCTAGCTGCGGCCGTCCTAAACTTAGGGTTTTTGCTTCGTTTTTTTAACTGCTTCGTTTTTTTAACTGCTTATGAATATATTGTGTGTTTGTACATTTTATTTTATATATCTTTTACGTATATATTTCATTGTTTTATTGTCTGTGTGCGAATACCACATTGTGTGGTTTTTTATCGTAATAAAATTGAAAAGAAATAAAAATTGAAATTGAATTGAAAAAAAATTGTTAGAGATCATGAGAAGTTGCCTCCCTTGTCATTACCTTCCGTGCTACATGATAAAACGAGTTATTAAAATTAATATCTCAACAACCGCATAAGATATTTGAATTCTGTAAACGGATTCAGAATGTAGACGGCGCTCCGAGTCAGGTAATTCTAACCGCGAATCGATCGGACCAGAATTCAGAAAATAAAAAAGATTCTAAGAAAATCCTGGGCACGACGAGCTGTGTTTTTTTAAAGAAAAAGTTGGGAACCCGAAAACGAAAAGAAATTAACCAAGATATTCGAAAACTGGATCAAAACTCTTGGAGAACCAATGTTTTAAAATGTTAGCGTTTTTTGGCATGAAAAGGGTTATTTTCCGCAAACACTTCATCAGATCGAAACTAAAAGTAATAGCTGCACAGAGCTACGCAACTCCTATTGCATTGCCAAGATTGGATCTGATGAGATGTAATCTCTAGGAGAAGAAGCGACTGAAAAAATCGTGACCAAGAATAATAATAATAATAAGATGAAGCGGAAAAATAAAGATCCTGAGTAATTAAATAATAAAGATGCTGAGAAAAAAATAATAATCTGCTCGCAGATTAGTAATAATATAATACTCGGCAGATGACTATATATGGATGTTATTTTTAAATTTATATATTGCAATATTAAATAAAACTGAAAATAAATTTATTTATTTTTCAATTGTTTTCATTGAAATGATTCTCAAATTGTTATCAGAAATCAGGAGGTATTTTCATCCCTTTAGAACGTGATAAACTACCTTCCGACATTTTTAAAACTGACCTCAATAACAAAAGCCGACCCATCGGCAAGCACTCTAGTGCACAATTATGTCTGTGGTTGTGATCATGGATGAGGTCACGTGATCATGGATGCGAGATAACAAGGACGAAGAAAATGGAGATTTTAGAGTTTGGTTTCCTCATTCGATGAGATGCTGTTTTCGTGGCATTTTCTACCCCGAAAATGTCGTTTTGATTTGGAAATTTGAGCAAAAAAAGATGTGAAAGCTATGTTCTCGTATATAGGACGCGTACGCTTTTTAGAAAATGAACTATATATTCATCGGTATTAGGGTTAACTTCTTTTTAACCCATGATACAATCCATCACCACCATGTCTTGGTAACCATTCCAACCGAACATACCATTAATACATTATTTTTAATATTTTGTTGCTAATCTGTCTGGTAGCTGTTGCTTACTAACAGCTCACAGGCAGTCTCTAAATATTCTACAGTTTTCTAATGACGTTAGCGACAAAACAGTCAAATTATTTTCAAACATCAATACCGTAATTCCTCATACATCCTCCTCCTCCTACGACCTCCGTTATCGGACCACCTCTTAAACTCTATTATTTTACTATTATCACTCATCAAACTCTATTATTTTTACAACGGTAGATAACCGCGGAGGGGGAGCACTGCCACTACGTTCAAACGTAAAATACACAACTTTTATACTTTTAAGGGTTAACTCATTCAAAATAATAGAACATTCCAGTGTTGCAGATTCTCAAATACGTGTGCGGCTGTACGCATTGACCTCATTGGACACTCCCCCATCCATTTCACATCTCGTTCCACTTGCCAATCATTAGGCGTTAGGCATGTCAATAATCAGAACACATCAATAGATTTACATACCAAAAGCTGGCTGATCGTCTGTGCGCAAATCAAATTGTTTGAAAGGTTTGTGATGGCATCTCATTTGCATATTACGCCACCACACCCAATACCTATATAGATCAGGTGGTCACTAATGGTCACTAATGGCAGGTGGTCACTAATTGCAGGTGGTATATGAGTGATCTGAATCCTGAAAAACCCATTGTTCTCGAAGACCTCCTGCTGGGAAGAACAATAACGACCAGCCGCACACATAACTACTTGGAGCACTTCACTCCTAGTCTGTCCGGCCCGTCGTTGCACTTAGCATTCTGTACCAAACCAACAACAACAGTAAATGACGGTGGCAGCAGCAGCAACTACTACTACTACTACTACTACTACTACTACTACTACTACTACTACTACTACTACTACTACTACTACTACTGCTGCTGCCTCTACTGGTACATCTACTGCTACTGCTACTGTTGCTGCTTCTGCTATTGCCACTGTTACTGCGACTACTACTACTGCTGCCACTACCACTACCACAGTCTGTCCTACAGCTCATTGCTACCGTCGTAAACCAAATTTACTGGGATTTACTATGTTTAATGTGCACAGACTACAAATTCTAAATATGTTCTGGGAGTGGGGACCTCCAATTTCCTCCATATACCTTTCGAATTCACCTTTCCAGAGTATGTACCCATCATATGATGTCATAATCATCTACGCGGTGTGTAGAATGACATCATAATGGATGACGTCATGAATGATGTCGATAAGTACGTCACGAACGCATATTTGAAGACTGTCTATGCCTTGTTGTACACATTGTTTGCTTTTACTATTTAATAAATATTCTGTTGAATATTTTGAAACTAATTTGACTAGGCGCTGTTGCTGCCATAGGAAATTGATAGCTAGGGCATTCAGGGATCGATCAATCCAAACACGGCGAGATGTGGGTGGAGCTTAGCTAGTGATGGGCGGGGCATAGATAAAAATGGAAAGGTCCATTTCGTCTGGATATATTTGAGCGCTTCACTACTGGACTGACCGGCCGGTCGCACTCATCATATTTGCTATAAACAAACTTCTTTTCATAACACCTATATGTACATCACGGGTATATGCAAATCACTATTTAATTGCATTACTCAGATTGGTTAACGGTACACCTACTGAAAACGCGCTCATACGCCCCAGGGCCTTTGGCAATGAGGTTGAATGGTTGTGTATTTCTGGGGGCTTAGGTTGTGTGCCCCTATGTAGTGGGGCCGGGTGGATCCTGTCACGTGGTAGCTTTGTACCGTGTGGTTGATGTATTTTGAATCAGGATTATGCGTCCCAAATTCAACTCAAATTGACAAAGGAGAGGATTATATTGATTTTTACTGAGTGGGGTTATCACGTGCTGAGATTTGTCTTCGTCGTACTTTCATTTGGGTGCACAATGTGAGCCTCCGTGGGTATGCAGGTTTCTTGATTTTGTCCTCAGATGTCCTGGCGTGGAGGAGCGCCTTTAAATTTGAGGAAATTTTGATTACCTAGGTACTTATATTATGTTGAAATAATAATAATAATAATAATAATAATAATAATAATAATAGTAATAATAATAATAATAATAATAACGACGACGACGACGACGACGACGACGACGACGACGACGACGACGACGACAAGGATAATAATAATAATAATAATAATAATAATAATAATAATAATAATAATAATTACCAACATTCCATGTAATCGCCATTGATCCTGTAAATGTATGTATTAATGGACCCCATATGTCACATTGTGGCCTGGGTGTAAATAAATTGAATTGAATTGAATTGATGCCAATCAGACCAGCCGATTATATGGTCGCCTTTATTTGCGGTGTTAAGATATTGAGCGTCGATAGTGCTGAATGACGAGCCTAATGACCTGAGAAAGTGGTAGAGGATGTGCCCTAGTTAAAAAATATTGACGATGATATCATAGCCCTCGACCAATCATATATCGCCATAGATAGCAACAACATCCAGTGATGTTGTGTAATAAATGGCACAGAAGGCAGCTACGGCTGTTGAATATCTTTCAAGATTCAAGATTCAAGATTCAAGATTCAAGATTATTTGTTTCCAATTAGATAAATAATTTAACAATTCAAAACAGGCATCCACCAAAGACAAGGACTCTGATCTAGTGAACCCTTGACATATAACATTTCTTGGGTCAGACTAATTACCAAAATGACCGAAACGGCACCAAAACTACCAAAACGGCACGGAAATGACCGAAACGGAGGCTAGATTTTGCCGAAGTGGCTAAGCATGGTATTTACTCTGTTGCCACTGTTGATAATGCAAACTGATTCTTCAAAAGGAAACTAAACTAAAAAGTCAATCTTACTAAATTAAATGTTTGTAAATCTCAAGGTGAACAATTGATCTCATACATGCGCATATGTACATTTTTATAATAATAATAATAATAATAATAATAATAATAATAATAATAATAATAATAATTCAAAGGTGGCATTTCTAAAGACTAAGTAACGTTATTTATTTAGATAAGTTTTCACATACAAATGCACTTTGTCAGCTGATGACCACTTCTCTTAAATATAGGCCTACACATTCACACAAGTATGATTGAAAATAAAATTGTTTAACGTGTTTAGAGGCTTAATCTGTGTACCTCAATGTAATGAAACGAATTAAGTCTTAATATAAGTATGATGATTTGATTTCGTATAAATTAATATAATTTTTTAACTTGTGAAAAGCAATTATGGACTTGTGTCTCTAATTCCTTTTCACAAATTATATTAATTTATCCCAAATGAAATCATCAAATGTTAAAGGTGCATATTCACAATAAAATTTCTGAAAATAAAATTGTTCAAATTATACACTTTTAGAGGCTTAAATTGTGTGCCTATATGTAATGAAACGAAATAAATCTTAACATATGATGATTTCATTACGTGCCTCTATTTCAATTTCGCAACTTCAAAAATTATATTAATTTATACGTAATGAAATCATCATATGTTAAGATTTATTTCGTTTCATTACATACAGGCACACAATTTAAGCCTCTAAAAGTGTATAATTTAAACAATTTTATTTTCATACATTCTGGTGTGAATATGCACCTTTGATATTCATCTTAAATTAATTAGCCTGAAAGCATTTATTTATTGAAAACAATTTAATGGCAACACGTGAATTGCTGTCTTACAGTCAAATTCTTTTCAAAATATCGAACATTTCATCAAATATGTTTGAAACTAACTTGACTGATATACGTCACCACCTAAGCAACTTTTCATGAGGAAATTTCACTATTTCAGATGAATAAATCTTATATGATAGTAAAAGTTATCTGAATTTAAATTCGGTTTATCAAGCGTCATTTCTTGAGAAAATTAAATTTTGGTATTAAAAATACATTCAGCTTTTCGGAATTCGCAGGGTTCGGTTTACGCAGGTTTTCCATTAACACAAACACATAGTAGTTATTTCGGGAATAAGACATTTGTTCGGTGTGGAGAAAGATTTGGTGTATTCACTGTTCAGTTTCGACAGGTTCCATGGTAAATATCGCCTAGTATTAAATCATGTCATATATCCATAAATACGCCATTTCAATTTATGTTGAAACCCATCTTCCATAGCAGCATGTGGTTCATTTTGTAGATGTATAAAAATGAATACTATTTGTAAGGCCTAGAGAAGAGTATGTTTGAATATTTACCACTAGAATGACTGACTCGGTAACTGAGCCAGTCATTCTAGTGGTAAATTTTCAAAAATACCCTTCTCTCGGCCTGCAGGGAGACACTGGCTTAAAGTAAAGACTTTAATTTTCTTTACTATTACCCCTTTAATGGTCAAACCGGTGAAAAAATTCTGTGGTAAAATTAACAAAAGAATTGTCTTCTAAAATTAAATTTGGATGGTTATAATAAGATACTGTGAGAGTTCCTTTAAGTCGGACGCTCCAAATAGCAAGACTCTTTGTTAAAGTGGGAGAGACTCCGTGATGATTTGCTACCTGTTCAAATTCCAAACTGTCAGAAACTAGATTGACGAGGCTGCATTCTGGTGGAAGTGTGGGTGAGAATTCAAGACGTCGGTGTTGCAAGGTGGGTGGAGTTTTAGAATTTGTCTTGGGATTTCGCCGACCTTTCATTATACGTCCTCGGGATTGTTGTGGTATTAAAGGTTGGAAATGTATTGGTGATGTGATGTCGGAAGGCAAGGTAGGCTGTCGAATTGTGGGTAAGTGGAGATTCAGGAACAGTAATCAGTGATGGGTCCAGGTATGCAATTTTGCTGGCATTACTGCCAAAATTACCTGTAGATGTGAATGGAATATCTGCTTGTACATTAAGCGGAGATGTGTTAGTGTTGCTGCTATTTCTGAGTCCAATAATGTGGGCGCTCGGTTCCATTAACCGATTTCTCAGCTATATACGCATGCACCTTTCTCATTGCATCACAGTTTAAACGGCTACTGATCAATATGATGCCCGATGTTAAAGTTAAGATGTTTACATCTAAGAGACAATGAAGACAATATGCAATCATGGAGAACTATTGATGAACAACCATTCAAAGAAACCCCTTACCTTTGGGAATAAGATGTAAATAAACACAGGCTGTATATATTAATATGTAGTGATTGTTGTTGTTATCTTTGACGAAGAACGCTTTTGAGGAAATGTTAGGTAGTATTGAGCCAGACAATTCATTGTAAGTATCTTATATTACAGTATTTATTCTACCTTCTTCCTCAACACTTGCCGTGTATACTGATCATCTGTCATAGCTGCTGGAATTGTGTACAGCTATAGAATATTATCCTATATTAAAGTTAATGCATTAGATTATAATCCCTGTGCTGGCAGTCATGCGATTATTTTCTAACATGTACGCAAGCGATCGCATTGTCATTTTAAAAACCACAACTCACCATGCTGGGCATGGCTGAAATATGTTGAAAATGATCTCGAATGCAATATTATTTATTTATTTATTTATTTATTTGTTTGTTTGTTTGTTTGTTTGTTTGTTTGTTTGTTTGTTTATTTATTTATTTATTTATTTATTTATTTATTTATTTATTTATTTACTTATTTATTTATTTTCATTTATTTATTTTCAGTAATTTTTGTGTCATTGGAAGATGACGCACCGGTATGTGTCACCTAAATGCCTTCACAGTGATTTAGTTTTAACTTTTCCTGGAAAAAGCGGATTCTATGCCAATCTATAGAAATCTATGCTAAGCGGAATTTGAGAATCGAGATTGAGAATATAACTGTGAATAATCTTCAACCCCTTATTTTGTGAGTGTATTGAAGAACCACTAACCTTCTCTGGGCAATGTCCAATCACGCGCATAGTGAAGAGCTGAACCTCAACATGTTGCATACTACCAAACCTCGGTTTGAATCTAATATAGAAAATACAACAAACATCTCGACTCAAACAGGATACGGACTTACGGCAGCCATACTGTTTTACATTAAGTCATTCGAATCAATTCAGCTATTGATATTGAAAATCGTACTTTCTATTATGTATACCTCTGGGACCATTGCCAACACGGTTCTCTTAGCCTACCTGATCTATTATAAACGTTACAAATCTCCATTGTTCTGTGTGATTCTTAGTCTCTGTGTTTCTGATTTAGGCGTATGCTTGTCAAGTTTGGCCTGGCTAAGCATAGCGCCTATTATGAGGGTACCACCATGGATGTGTCAGCTGACATTAACAGCGCTGCACAGCTCGTTTATTTCCAGTTCTTATCACATTGCAGTTTTCGCCGTTTTAAGGTAATAATAATAATAATAATAATAATAATAATAATAATAATAATAATAATAATAATAATAATAATAAAAAGGTCCTGTGACGCTCACCTGGACCATTAGCATTTGAACCATTTGCATTTAAAAAGACATGATAGCTAATTCCCGTAACTCCAAGATGACCGCCAAAGAAATTAACAAAACAAAATTATCATGTGATTTCTTGAAGCGTATCCTAATAAGACGTTTGAGCAAAGGCTGATTGAAATCTAGCAATTGAATAAGTAGTAGTAGTAGTAGTAGTAGTAGTAGTAGTAGTGGTAGTAGTAGTAGTAGTAGTAGTAGTAGTAGTAGTAGTAGTAGTAGTATTAGTAATAGTAGTAGTAGTAGTAGTAGTAGTAGTAGTAGTAGTAGTAGTAGTAGTAGTAGTAGTAGTAGTAGTTGTAATAGTAGTAGTAGTAGTAGTAGTAGTAGTAGTAGTAGTAGTAGTAGTAGTAGTAGTAGTAGTAGTAGTAGTAGTAGTAGTAGTAGTAGTAGTAGTAGTAGTAGTAGTAGTAGTAGTAGTAGTAGTAGTAGTAGTAGTAGTAGTAGTAGTAGTAGTAGTAGTAGTAGTAGTAGTAGTAGTAGTAGTAGTAGTAGTATTAGTAGTAGTAGTAGACGTAGTAGTAGCGATTTAATCACTGCTGGAAAATGTCTGCAAATCCAAGATCTGCATAGGGCCATTCCATTAGAGTTTCATTGAAATTGGTCTATTGATTAAGGAAGAGTAACCTTTTAAAGCATTTCTGGAAAATTCAAAATGGCTACCAGCTAAATTGACCAATCAAGCTTCTACATAGATGTTCTGAAGCCTACCACTATAGGGTCCTTCCAGACAAGTCTGGTTGAAATCGCGCAAGCAGTTAATAAGGAGCAGAATGTTAAACGATTTCCTGCCATTTTCCGGAAAATTCAAGATTGCCGCCGAAAGAATTTAGCTTTCAAAGTTCTGTATACAATTTATGGAGCCCAGCCCAATTAAGTTGAAATCCACCAAGCTGTTAATGGGGAGTAGTGTTCTAACAATTTGCGGCAAAATTGACACATTAAAATTCTGTATGCAATTATGACACCTACTCACATAGGGTCCTTCCTGCCAACTTAACTTGAAGTCGGCCAAGCAGTTAATGAAGAGTAGTGTTTGACCATTTCTGAAAGATTTTTCATAAAATCTAAGATGTTCATCCCCAAAAATTCACCCATCAAAATTCTGAATAACAGTTCTGGGACTTTCCACTAACTAAATTTGGCTAAAATATGTCAAGTAACTATGGAAACATAGCATTTTGACAATTTCTGTTAAATTTTCACAAAATCTAAGATGTCATCCAAATATATTTATCAATCAAAATTCGGAATGGAAGTTCTAGGGTGTAACAGCACAGAATCCTTCTAGCCAAATTTGGCGGAATTAAGGAGGAGTTGCACTTTGATAAAAATCTGAGATTGACCAATCAAAAATCTGAATAGAAATTCTGCAGGGTACCAGCAATGGATCCTTCGAGCCGAATTTGGTTGAAATCGGTCATGCCAGTAAGAAGACGGGACTTGATGGACGGATGGCAGATGGTTGGACAGACGACTGACAGACGGCCGTCAATGTATAGGCTCACTGGACCTTCAGGCCAGGTGAGCTAATAATAATAATAATAATAATAAAAATCCAAAACTAGATACTATGTTTGTGACACCTGGCATAGTCGATGGAATCAAATCTCACAACAGTTCTCCATTTAATGGACAATACTTTGAACGTTACACATAAATTACCGTTTCAAACATCGAACGGTTACACCATTGTGGCCTAAAGCTAATGGTGAAGCAGAGCACTTCATGCAGACTATTGAAAAGACTGGGCATAGCTCTTTCGCAGAAGGGAAAGTGTGGAAGAAGGACTTAAATAGTTGTGTGCTAAATTACAAAACACCGCCTGACTTCCATTCCTCCAGAGACACTTTTCTTTAAACGGCCAATCAAAACAAAGCTCCCAGAACCAGTCACCACGCATGTTGCTGACTTCCATTCACAGGCTGAGTCTAAGGATAGTGCAGCATAAATGAAATTCTCGGAGGCAATGTGGCAGATACAGATGCCTCGTCCCCACGTGTAGTAGGCAATATCTGCCGGTACACCCTCCCTCATCATTATTGATGTGGTCAGCAGGTAGAAGGCCAGAGCTCAACTCATATACTCGTCCAAGGAACAGGTGGCAGCCAGATTCCAGAGTGTTTATGAGGATCCGAAAAAGTCTCTCTAGTGGCCAGAGTTGCTACAGGTTGATCAGGGTAGGGAGGTCAGTGGCGAAATGGTGGCCCTCATATGCAAATATCGAGTGGCCATTAAACTAGGTGAGGTGGGTCATCATCACGCCCAGGCACTCGTCTGTTCCCACACCAATATGCATGGATGGCTGCAACTGCAGGGAAACAAAGCAGATCCTGGGTGGGATGCGTCGTAGTCAAGAGATCTAATCCATAAGTCAATCAACTGATTGGACAGCATCCAAGGGAGGTGAGTCACCACTCCCATCTAATACTGTTAGAAGTGGCAGTAAGCCACGACGCAATGGCTCCCGTGATGTTGATGTGAATGTGCAGAATAGCTTTCCACCCGATGCCCTGGTTTGCTATCTGTATGAGCCTGGTGAGCTACACTGTGACGGATGACGTGTGATGGACCCTAACTTATCGAGGAACTTCAACTCGTGCCTGCAGACACACAGCTACCACCACCGAGAGCAATCGTTCCATATAACCATCTACTAGACCTGAAGGCCAAGAAGCACCTCATTCATGAAGGCATCTATTTACACTCCAGTGCAAGCAGCCATAAGCTAGTGTGTTAATGTCATGTGGAGACATCCATTGCTTAGTGTTCAGAGGGCTAACATATGTTTTTTCTGATGAATCCCATAGATGCGGTGGCCCTCACTTCTTAGTATATCATTACTGTGGTCGAATACTCTTTGCTCGAAGAGTGACCCTCAGTACTGGTCATGTTAGATCTGCCTTTTGACGATGTTCTACTTCATGCCTTTCACATTGCACAACTCTTGCTATCTAAACATAGAATGGAATACACTTTAGGATACAGACCATTGAGCTCCCGGATGGGAATCTCGGCGCACTCATCCGTCATCCTCCCCAATCACCTTCTTATTGGGTGTGGTGTTGTGTAGGGAATGTTCTATCTGCGAGGTACTTGTGTTCCTGATGGCCATGTCAGTGTAGATGTCAAATGGCTCGGCCTCCTGCCCTACAGCTTCACTTGTTGTCGTAGAAGTCATACACGAGGTGCTTTGAGAGTGCAAGGATATACATGACCACATAGACAGGCATTTTAGTAGACATCTGCATGCCTGGGTAGACAGCTAGATCATCACCAAACACCTTCTGGCTGGCATAGTTGGACAGGGCTATAAGGTGCCTCAACTTATCATTCTGGGATGAATTGACCCGCTTAACGTTCACCTGCTTGTGCAAGTTCGCTTTCGTCTTTCGCCAAAAACATGGCTCTTGATCAGCTTGTATACGTCCTATTCGATGTCACTGGTGGTTTTTCCTGGGGCTCTATGTTGAACCTGATGACACCGTGACTGATTGAAAGAGAGGAGTGTGTACATTCTTGAGCTTCATCCCAAGATGCGTGTATAGCTTGGGGATGCAGTAGGGTAGCAGATAGCCTTCCTTATCCCTCAAATTCGGCACCAGATTCTCTTCTGCGATCACAGTAGTGCCAACAAGTACACAGTGGCTCTCTGAGAGCCACTCTTCCTTCCTTCATCCGTTCTGATGCTAGTGGGTACCCATTGTGGGTATCATGCTACTCCGATGGGTACCCTCAAGGGCCACCTCTATGATGAAGCCCTTTCAGCGTTATCAGGATGTTGAGTAATCCCCACGCTTTCATTAAAAACCATGAACAACTCGCCCACACACGCCCTCAGTCAGAGGGTATTGGTTCATCACCCAGCTATAGAGATTGTTAATATCCACGTGATGTAGGTTGTCGCCTGTTGTGGTTCATATCCAGGGACAAGTGGTCTGTTTGTCTTAGCATATCACTTGCTGACATTCGACACGCCACCCCTGAGACCTTTCTAGATAAAGATATGCATGTCACAGTTGGTGAGTAATGCCGGTTCTCTCCATTTCTTCCTATTTGGAACAACCCAGCTCAGCTCTGGGCTGGTGCAGTAGTGGACAGTATCCAGATGATATTGCTGGAGCCACACTGGCTAACTGGATCACGATAAGTGACAGATTTCACGACGCTGAGTTTTCTGAGTGGTATCCGGAGATAGATTCGACACTGGACCATCGAGCTTGTTTGGCAGGGTTTTGAGGTGAGCATTGCAATATCTTCCTGTCATCTGCTGGCATCCTTATGTGCATTCGCATTTCACTGAATCCTTTCCATCCCTGCTTGTGCTGGATGAGTAGGTCCACTTGGGAATAAGTGTGGAATCACCGCTAGCAAACGTACTTCCTCCTATCATACCGATTCTGATCATGGAACAAGTGATTCGGGTTTTATTGCCCAGTGCTGCTTACCACCATTCTCGATAAGCAGCAGATTCATCCTCGTGATACTTTAATCATCATTGCTCAGCTGCCGAGTAAAAACCTTGTCATGTCTGAAAACATTGATCTCTAAACCATTCTGCCATTCAACATGCTTCACCTAAGTGAGAGGTGTATGGCAGTCCACACCATTGAAGTCAAGACTGTCCCAGTTCTCTGCATATTTTGATGGCTTGTGTTGACATCTGCTGGAAATCTTGCTGTTAGGAGATACCAATGCAGGCCATGATCATCCATGTTCTTTACATTGACGACTGCAGCATACATTCGCTTGACTGGAGCAGGGGCTTTATGTAGCCTCCATGCAGTGGTTGATACCAGGTGCTGTTGAAGTCGAATAGGCTTGCACGATTTTCTGATTTAATTCCAGACCCACGCTTTTTTTAACGCACGCTTTTCTATGATGTTATTTAAAAAAAATAAAAAATCGTGAAAAATCCTAGAAGAATACAATATTTTGAAGTCTCAACAGTAAAAGAGCATAGTTTAATCCACTCACGTCTGTGAGCATTGTGTTCATTTTCAGCCGTGCCATGCACGTGTCCAATAAGTCCTAATTACGAGACAAAGGACAAGATAAACAAGCTAACAATGGCGAGGTAGCGCCTTATTCATTGAGAAAACCAGCAAGTTAGTCCGTCGAGTCACAATATAATCTGTTCCATTCACTGCCAACCATGACTCGTCTTGTGAATTTACGCTCGCCGTGTAGCTAGATAATTTCTGCAGTGACTTTGAGGCCTTTCCTTTCATTCGGCTATGGCTATACTCTGTTGCAAGGTGTAGTTCGGATTGACCAGTCGGATACCGGCCGTACCAGCTAAGCCCGTCCTGGATTTGTTTCCTGAACACACCCCCATGGGTAGAGCCATAAGCGTATATAGGCCTATGGGAGAGAGAGCATTGCGAAAACGACTAAGTTCATTAAAATGCATGATGTGCATGCGCGAGCCAGGACGCTGTTTTTGATAGAGCGCATAGTTATGACCAAGATAGGATGGCGCTTTTAGTGTACCGAGATGGTACCCTGTAATCCTTATTGATTGCCTGTTCCCGTTAAATCGGGAAATGATCAGGACCAGAATTTAGCATTTTAAAATCGGTTGAGATATGGCTGAGTTATCCACGGAAATCCCTTCTTGATTATCTTCAAATATTGCCGTGACGTCATAACCACGTGGGCGCAGAACTTCTAGAATGTTCAAGAACATTCGGCTGCGCTATTATTAGCTACGCGCTGATTGGCTGTTGCTCGAACAATGATTGGTTGGAGCCTGCGCCTGTGACGTCACAAGGAGTATAAAAGGAGACACGATCCAGTGATCGAGAGCATCCTCGCCCAGAGGCCGAACAGGTTGGATCTGTATCAGCTACTATCAGCGCGACAGACAATACACGTTTTCCTTCACTATGTGTTGGTTTTTTATCCCATAGCTTGCAGTTGTCCAACCCACTGCACTAAAACAATTTTGTAACTCCCCATTTATGGGAGTATTTTGGAAATTTTTATTTACTGTTCCCGAATATCAATATCTACCTCGGAACACAAATTTGTGGTGAGGCCTTTACGGCCTGAATATGTGAGTCTACAGATGAAGAGGCAGGATGTTCTTTGATGGGTGACTCGCCGGATCTGCCGGCCACGCCTAAAGGTGGTATTTCAATCGTCGCCGCACAAATCGTGTGGGTTCTTTCGACTTTCGACCGCAGCAAGTGAACTCTGCCCGGTGCATCTTCAGAGCTGGCTGACGTACCGAGCACCGTGAAGCTTTGTTTTGTATCTTCATTTGCATCTGATAACCCCCGCTTGTGATCGGGTTGTTTACACTTTCCATCCATGCCATCGGTGTATGGGAACTTTCTTCACTACATAGTACTATCGTATCTTTTGCTGACTGCTCGTTAGACTTTCTATTAGGCTTACAGCACTGAGTGATGTACTCCCACCATTAGTGTTCTTGCGGGAACTTTCCAGCTTCTGGAGAGTGCATCATCTCACGTCGACTACGGATTGACGTATCAATTTCAGTAACACGGTAGCCTAACTCAAGAATGACTACCAAGTATTCAAGTAACTATACTTCACAGTTTAATTATTTCTCGATGTAGGTTTTGTTAATTATATTGTGTCCGTAAAAACGGTCCCGATGACTAAAAGGAACCATAACGGTCTTAGGACCGCTAGTTATAATTTCTGTATCTGTTTATAGTTATTCTCATTTTCCTCCATGTGTTTCTAACCGTACTATAGTAGGTTCGTTAACCTGTAGTAATATATATAGCTTTATCATTTGATACCGTATTGATTGTTCTGGTTAGATTATGTATATATTATGGCCAGTGGTCATCCGTTCATATGTTTTGCTTATTCATAGAAAATATAGGACTGCAGTGCACATATGAAACACTATACAGCAACACTTATATATACAGCACTTTCTCCCGCCACCAACAATTTTTCACTGAGGTCGCTGTCCATGCTATAACTCTGTTTAACCCGGCATGCTACCGACTAAAACTTTTCTATTCAGCTCAATAGGATAGGTTCAAAATGATTAGAGACACTTTCTTCATTACGTACTCGGTAATATACTCTTCTCTTCCAGCAGTGCGATAATTTAGCGCCGCACTACGGTAAGACTCATAACTCCAAGATTTTGTCTCTCTTCATGTTCCACTCAGCCTTGTGGCTTCTTAATTGCTTGGATGTCCATATCCGCACCATGGGCTGATTCGACTCTTGGAAACTATTGGGGTTTCCGAGCTGTGATGGCCAGAGGGTGGTATCACATACATTCCCATGTATCTTTGGCTAATTAGTAGTTAGCACTTTAAGCCAATGTAGGAAAGCACTGCGAAAACACATGTATTAATTATTATTTTATTTACTGAACAAACCTCCCACACCGCTGTGCAAAACAGGGCAATTTGTATATAAACCTAATGACAGGTTAAACGGTTGGTTCCATAGGACCCGGTGATGGGTGAGATACATACCCCCACCGAATTCCATAAGAATGTCTGGGCATGATATTTAGATCTGCCACGCCCTTGCGGGAGGATCATTTACGGTGGGTATTCGTCTCTCTTACCCCCACCATAACGATAGAACAATGGTCTAATAATGTTTTCGTGAAAAGTAACTCATGTCTTGTAACGGTTTATGTGGTTACGGAGTGGGATGTCCGGATTCTTATCCAGTTCGGAGCTCTTGCTACATAACATGTATGAGCGCTGTCTTCGGTATTGATGTCTTAGGGTATCTGTTCTCAGTGGCAACCGTGTCTAATAGCTAGTTAGATACCAGCCATTTGCGGCCAAAAATATTTCTTGTTTTGAAAACAACTAATAGCTAATTAAGCAAAGCAGAAGGCCCGTATAAATAAAGCGCAACTACTAATTCAGCATACAAAGAGTCACATAAGACGGTAATGAGGGAATCCATCGGGAATCGCCATCCCATCTTCACTAATAATCTCACTAGGTATGGTCTTTCCTTTCTAAAGCATTTTTGCCTACTATTCTTCTCCCGGTTTAAGCAGTGGCGACACCTTCCCGAGACGGAGGCCCACGTGAGGCACTTGCCTCTCGCAAGGATTCAGCGATGACGGTCCATGCCAGGATAATACTCCTCACCCAAACTAGCACTACGAGTAGTGCCAGTTTGAGGAACATAACTTTTCGTCTGAGATAACCTTTTTCCTTTCAGCATAGAGGTATAATAAGTTATATTAAGTTAATTAGTTAAGTCTCGTGTACGGGAGCCTCCCTTACGGGGATACCTCTGTGGACCTACGAGTCTGTGTGGTACCTCTGGGAGACCCATGTTTCAAAGTTCATCGACCTGTCTCTATGTCTCGTATTTTCGTATGCTCTTACTGTAGTATTATCTAGCATATTCATAATTGTTTAGGTAAACTCATTGTATAGACTTATATTTTTAGGTCACCAGATCAAATCTTGTAAGTCCATAGATCACGAAATTGCTATGGACAGGCATACTGGTGACACAAATTCTTGAGATGAGACAGTTGGGTTTAATGTTCGCGATGATGGTCGCATGGCTCGATCGGAACGATTGAGTTCCACCGGTCTTAGGAGCCGGTTTTTGTTTCCCACAGGGCAGTGTCGTACAAGGGCCGTCACACCAAGACCGGATGCTAACCAGCATCATCACTCGTCATGCACTTGCGGCGCGGCAAGTCAACATGATACACTGGAACGGCCCGACACTACCCGGCGAGCTACAGAAGTGTTAGATAATGATCTTCTGGAGGCTAGCAATTTAAAACTCCACTGTTGCTTACCGCTGTCCCAGCGAGGAGACCCTGTTGCTTAGACGAAACCAAGGGATCTGAGGCGACCTTTTTCTGTTTGATGGTTCTTCTCCTTGTGTATGATGATCCTGAGACAAAGGCAGTACTTCAATCCCTTTAAGTCGAGCAGCTCTTCAGTAGGCTGTCTGTCAGTCTTATCTTAAGCATTTGCTAGGAATTTTTTGCTGGATCCCTTTCTGCGACACTTGAGCGCTAAGCATAGAGAACCCACCCCATACGTAGTTTTGAATAGCATAGTTGTTTCTCAAAAAATCCTGAGACTGTGGCCTCCATCTTGGAAGCTGATATTGGGGCAATGTTTCCTATGTGGAGCCAAGCTAGGCTTCTCGGCCATGGGCAAACTGCGTGGAGATGGTTTCAGATTCCCACTGGCATAAGCCGGTGTGGGCTGGAACAGAAAGGTGTGGGCATATTGCAGAGCTGCCAAACCCTGTACATGCACGGCAGGGCTCATTTGTCTTTGCCTCACCAATGTCATTAGTTCTCGGAAGGCATTCATCCTCTATTTATGCTTATCCCTTCTCTAAATGGAAAGTTGGATCCACCTCGAACAAGTGTGCTGGGGGCAGCCCATTTTTTCCATTTACACTTTCTCACTCTACTCCGTCCATTGAGTGTGCACCTGGTTTAGGTTGTCCGTATATCTCAAGGCCATTTATAGTGTGTAACTGGGATGTAGCTGGTTGGGTGAAATAATGATTGAAAAGAATGAATCGGCATAAATATCCTAGATATATGCACACGGTGATATCTGATATCAATGCAGAGATGGGACAAGCTGGCACGAGATAGTAGTATGGTGCTTCGCTTGACAAAAGTTACCTGATTTCCGCTAGCTGAGGAGAAATGTTGATATTTTGCCGTGGTCGGGTTGCTTTTGACTAGTGGTGGTATTTGACTACTCGTTATAGCTCAATTCTTATCTCAAATGAATAGAGATATATTGCAGGCTGATACGAAATAACACAATATCATAAAATGTATGATTATCAACTTATTAAATGTTTAATTTATGATCACATTTATCAATTTCTTATCTGATCAACACCACCTTTATTGGTTGGAACACCCTTTTGGAAACATGCCGGATAGTAGTATACCAGTTTTCTTATAACATTCATTGAATGCTGCTAAAAAGCCAAATAATTAATTAAATATCATTTCCTTGAGACAGTGTTTTGTGGGGCGTGTTTACACTGCAGTAATAACTCATAACACGATCAACATCTTTGCCTGCCTTCAGCGTGGATACCCTCGCCATATCATTAACTGAAATATACCAACACAAACTAGTATAGAGTTATCGAACCTGGAACATTTTCCCGTGTTTCTATAGCTTCGTTTTGACATTGTCCACGCTGGAAGATCAACTGGCATCTGCGTATATTCTTTAACCACATATGATTTAGCCAGCCAAATTCGGCCGCTCTGTGACTAGTTAGTGCCGTTAAGTGAAGTTCGTTGACCAGACAATTTGTTTATCTAGAGGGAACTTTTCTCTTCATTCTGTTTAGACTTACTTCGGTAGCATAGTCTGCCGCATTTAGCTAACCGGTACCAAGAAATTAGTAGTTATGCTAGAAGTGCTTTAGTTATCATCCAGCTGGCGGACGTTGATCAGTGAAATTACAACAGCGAAAATCTATCCTCGGCTGTAGAGGTTTCGGATTTGTTCCCGGATCGAGTCTCTCCATGACACTCGCGCAAATGGTAGTTGTCTGTCAGGTGCTCCTCTGGGGTTAATCTTCTACCATTATAGAAGTGGAGGTTTGATTCATAGTCCTAGACTAAATTGTGGGAACGTAGTCAGTTAGGTATTTAAAGGCTTTAGTTCCTCACTTATGTCTTCGTCATCTGTAACATCTAGTAGGGGAAATTTATCTGTGCAACTCTGTCACATCATCCTATGTGATAGTGAGCTTGGTTAGCACTTCAGCGTCTTAGCGCCACTTATTTGATGACTTGATCCCGTGTCCTATTTTATTTACATCGATTTTCTCCATGTAAGGGGGCCAGGTTTTGTTAACCTCAACCAGTACCCATGTGGCTTCCTGACTTGTTACTCGTGAGTTATTATTATTTCTTTTATTTCAAGTCCATGCCACAATTCTTATTTTAATTAAGTATTTTTACAGCCTATTGGTATTCAATATCCGAGCTTATTTCTCCCCTTGTCAAAAGTGTATCTAGTCCTATTCAGGATTCTTATCCGCCCAAGTGGCTCAAAAAGGACAAATCATACAATTTACACATTTTTGCTGATGTTAGACAGTTTTTCGTAGGGCAATGAAGAATATCTATGTGTCAATCTTATTTCATGCTTTTAGTTTATCCATTTTCATCACTTTATTATTTATCGTTATCATCACTTTGTTATCAAACATCTTTTAGTTATCGTTATATCATCTGCATGAATTAACAGAGAAGATTGTAATTGTAACTTTTTGGTTTTAATACATATTGAAATATATTAGTGTTGCTCTGTATTAGCATACCAGACACACAATGGAAACGCCCTCTGAAGGGTTTGAGTTAGAAGAGGAAGGAAGTTACTACTTCCCTCACAACCCCCACCACCCACCTAGAATACCTTTGGCCGACCCAGCATCAGGGTGTTCGGACTGGAGCATCTGCTGTCACCATCGAGATAACCCTTTTGCAGCAAATGTACGCACGGCCCCATTGGAACCAAATGGTTCCGCCTTCTGTCCATCACATGGCCAGCACGTGTTCGTATCCAGCAGCCCTCTGCACCTTTAGCCTGGGACGAGAACCATGAGACCAACACGGCCTGTCAGTTGGTGGAGGGTGTGCCAGACGGAGGCCTCGCCGGCGTCGTCATCATTGCTGAAGTGCTTTCGTGCTCTGGTGGGTGGTGGATTGTGAGTATGTAGGGGGTCTAGGGGGGCGGGGGGGGGGGGGGTGGGTTGCGGGCCCGGCATGCTACAAAACAAGTCAGATAGTCACTCAGGTGTGACCGCACCCTTGTCATCTTACAGGGACATACACCATTTCCCTACTTAGCAAACGTTAAAGGAAGACAGGACAGTGGACACAAGTGCCAACAGATGTATAGAACTCATGCTCTCGCATGGGACTTTTGGCTCATAGGGCAGCAATTATGTTGGCCAATTAACCAAGCGAACATGTACACAGTCACCATGTCACAAACTATCACCGTCGATCTGACTGCGGGCGCTCTATCATTCAGCAATGTTAAGCCTATATATATATAGCCATGTTGCATTTGCTGTAGTGGCCACGAGAACTATCTCATACAAGAATTGCAGAGGCAACCATGTGCATAAGGAGGGCAGATATAACAGTTTGGCACCCTAATTGTGCAAGCACACGTCGAAAATCAGTGGCAAATGTGTGAACAAAGTTTTAGAAATCCAGTAGTACAACAGCAGCCCGATGGCACTGGCTTAAGCCAAGTCTTCTTACGACGTGTGATGTATTATATGCTTGATGTTATCAGGTTTTTCCAGTTGGTGTATCCATTGGCGTCTCGTGCATATATCACAGTTAGCCTGCTCTCAAGGATCTGTTTCTCAATTTGGACTTTGGACATTGTCCAAGCTATTATAATGACCAATATCTATGAAGCTGTTGAAATAGAATACAACAACGAGGACATCTACGTTTGTTGGCCCATGGGAGATTTTTTCGCCAACTTGATTTGGAGGGCATTCACATGGATGAGTCTACCCTTTCTTGTTACTTCCGGATTTCATTTTTCCAAACATATTATTTTAATATGTAAGAGATCAACCTCTGTAGGACCCACGTTATCATTGGACAATGGTCAGCAAAGGCGTAAACAGACGGACAGTCGTGCGCTTGCCATTGTTCTCATGCTCTATATCATCTGTACCTTACCTTTACTGGTGCAATACCTACGTCAAAGTCTGTTTGATATTCCGTATACATTTTCTGCATGGGTGATGGGTCTCATAAGTGAGATGATCATTCTCATGAACTCAGCAATTAATCCATGGATCTATATGTTTTCCGCAGACTCTGTGAGAGCTGATATCAGAAGGATGTGTTTTCAGAGACTAAAGTAAACATATACAAATGACATACAGAATATGTATGGTTTATTCACCAAATTGCATAGACATAGAGTCGAAGAGTCGTCTTCGTGGAACCTGTGATCATTATGTTCCTACATTGTTTTTGTTGATCTACATATAGTGGGAGGGAGACTTCATTGTAAAATTTAGAGGTCGTTATAATGATTATGAAAAGTTGTTTTTAGTGAATTCCTATATATTCCAATCAAAGGAATACGAATCAGGTGCTCCAAAAATCTGACTACAATTAAGTTCAGCAGTGTGACATTTAACGGTCAGTAATGTAGTAAAGGTCATATCATGGTGGAAAGTTGACCATAAGAACGGCTTGTCAGATCAATAAGATAGTGTTGTAAGCTCTTATCAAGACAAAATAACTTCTGATCGGTAAATTGGTAGCGTCAACCAGATAACCTCCAGAGGGCACTACAGTTTATTGTCATATTGTGGTGTAAAACTGAAAACAACAACGGTTTGCCTTGCGAAGGTGATATCGGTGTCAAATAAAAGATCTCATCAGGACAAAACAATTGTATTAGCAGGTTGAGACATCAACCGCCCACGCCCCCACAGACCTATCCCCTGTTCTTTTCACCTGTTACTTGCCGTGAAATCCGTGCAGGAAAGTTCCACAAGACTAACCCCACCTCACCCCCACCCCCAGTGTCAACACTGCATATCCCGCCAGGAATGGAATATGCCGACGATGTGGACTTCATAGACGAGGGAAAAACCCTTGACGAGCTTCTCGCAATAGCAGCAAGCAAACTAAATATTGAGAATCTCGTTATTAATGAATCCAAACAGAGTTCACCCACATATACCTATCAGCAAAGGATGAAACTAAAGAAAACGATGATCCACTTCGTGGCAGCACACCATGGATGAAAAGTTAAATCCTGGGCTCACTGCTTTGCAGTACTGCTGACATTCCTGCACGCTGCGTCGTGGGGAACATAGCTTTCCCGTGCTTCTGCAAGCTATGGATTCGTAGATCAAAGATGCCCTTGATAAAAAAGACTACGTTTATACAATGAACTTGCATTCCCTTGATGCTGTATAACTGTAACAGCTGGGCAGCTCCAAAGCAGAAGATGTGTAATAGGTCGCCACTGTCTGTAAAAGTCGCCCACCAAAGATGGTCCATGCCTGACCATGTGCTAAGGATGCCAGAAGACACACCAGCACAGAGAGCCTTGCAATTTGCCCTACTCGGAGCCAGCAAATCCAAAGCCAGGAGAGGAAGTCATTGCATAAATCTGATAAGAGTACAACGAGATGAACTAAAGAAAGGACTCAGTACACTCAAGTCAAGAATGGACCTGAGGAAGCTAAGGATTTCGGCTGAGGACAAGACACATGGGTAAAAGCGAAGAAGGACTGAGTGCAGCTGTAGGATGTTTCTACTACTACAGCCGCAGAATACAGTAATCATACATTAGCAGTGTCGAGCATTTGACCTCTAGCAGTCACGCAGTCATATCTGTAACACTGAAATTGGCATCAGATGATTATATATGAATGTCATATTAGTCTCAAATGAAAGCTCGTGGTAAATTGGTTTTGGAGTATACGGTGGTGGGTTTACACTTATGACTTCTAAGTATTATCCAAGGTCATTTGAAGTCATATAGGACAAGAGGAAAATAATGATGCACCTTCTGATTCCTATTTTTTGGCTCAATATCATCAAAAGGGGCTTTATAGGAATAGCAATGAACTCTGAGTTTGCCATTTTTGAAAATCATAATGGTATTGAAGGAAATACTTTTAAAATAAAAAGATAATTATATGGTGGTTTTAAAAATACAGTATCTTCCAAATGAGAGTGACCGTGGGTGGCGGGGTCTATACCCACATAGCATAGATCCTTATGAGGTGGAGATGGGCTGTACAATAATGTTACATAACACCACCATGTTACTAATTAGTTTGAAGCTGATTTGACTGGAAGGGTACAATTGCCATTCAGTTAAATTAATTTCAAAAGGCTATTTCTTACAGCAAGAATAATTTGTCAGGCTATACAGTGCATATGAAGGTGCTCATCGTTGGCCTTAATGCTGCTCATTTTAACAGTAGTCTAGGAACTGTATGATGGATTGCATTCTGAGAGGTGGAGAGAGTCGGTCACAGTTCTTACAAAAATATTACATTTTATGTTATGTGTAATCCTTCATATCGCTCCAAGTTTCTTCTTTCAGTTAACAAAGTAACGACACCAATTTGTGCAAGTTAATTGCACACTACAATAACACCTGGGGCTTTACCAACGCAATGCAACCAAAGCGAACATGTTCACCATTTGACAAATCTGCATCTACTGTGTTATGTTCTTGGCTGTGGGCTGAACTTAAGACTTGTGCTCGTCTTTACTTGCCATGGGATAAATTCCTCGCAAAATGCATTAACGGAAATATGTGCACCCAAAGAGCTGACAGAACTGCTGGAGGAACAAAGCAACGTATTAGTGGATCTGCGAAAGTTTCTCGAGGTCAGAAACTGGGGGAAAAATCTAGCCCACTCCACAAACAAAGAAGAATGGTTCACATTCTTGTCAAATGATGCAGTTAAAAGCCACTTTATCCTAACAGCAAGACTTTGTATGTGATCTTACCTAGTCAAGTTGTGCATATTGGATATGCAAGTCAGATGGCATAGTCCTATACTCACGAGGAAGCAGACTCTAGAGTCATTGTGCATCTCATAAACACCATTCAGGATCAACATTATACTCTATTTGTGTAGGAGATATTGATTTTATCGTTATTATCTTGACGCAATTCAGACATTTACAGTCAATAAATCTATCTAATCTATGGCTTGCCTTCGGTACAGAAAACATCAGCAGCTGTTCTCGGTCAATTAGCTCTATTAGCACCTAGGTCCAGAACATTGCCTAGGTTTACTGATGTTCCATGACATATCTGCATGTGACACCATGCATGAACTGAAGAACAAGGGTAAACCTATTCGGTGGAAAACATGTCAAAATAGTCAGAAGCTATGGAAATACACTCAAAGGCTTTCCAGTGTCCATTCCAGGAGTTGTGAATTGGTAAACAGGCTATTACCGAGCCATTAATATGTTGCCTGCATGACAAGAAATCAGTTACTGTTGAGGTTAATGCTTTTTGAACGAATATATTCATTCAGCGGACACTGGATATTCAACGTATTCCACCAAATAGAGTGCACTTCAACTGCATCTTTAATGGGGCCTGTACGGGGCATCCACCTGGACTACAAGTTATTAGATGTGTATCCATGATGAAGACTGATATTCATTTGGCTGACTGGAATAAGACAATCGTCTTCTACATCTGTGGAGATCACAAGACACTTTCGCTCAAGTATTTATGGTCACTGTGAAATGTGATTGGCGCAAGGTGTGCCCAGTTGTCTACTTGAGCAAAAGGAAAACTCTCACTTGTAAGCAGATGTGCAAATGCTCGTCCTCGAAGTGATTCAGGGAACAATATAATAATATAAGACTTGAATTTGATCCATGTTTCTTAAGTTTTGAACCTTCCAACACTTACCACCAATCGGATGTCAAATTTCTACATTTTAGAGACCGCATAGAAAACTATCTGGTGTACATGTTTTTAAACAATGGACCTGTTCCTTTCACACATGATCCGATGATCCGGATCATGCTGGTTCCAAAATGTATGAAAGGATCAAAACCAACATTTCAGAAACTTGGTTTGCGATGTACAATTAGTTCTCTGGTACAGATTTATTACAAATTTTAACATCTAGGTCAAGAACTGGAATAGCTGAAGTAGTTTATAAACTACATCTCTTTGTCATAAGGATCTATGCTATTTGGGTGCATACATCAGCACTCACTATGATGATTCACTGCTTTAATTATCTCTTATTTGAACTATATCAGCTCACTACACAGAGTGACCTTTATTCCATTGATCCTTTGGTCATGAATCGTGACCTTATTAAAACTCTAGTTTGGTTGACCCATCATTTTATACAACAATCAAAGTATCTTTTGTTATAAAAGCATTTCCTTTGATGCCATTGTGATTTTTTTAAATTGTTGTCGGAAGACCCAGAGTTCATTACCATGTTTATAAATGCCATTTAAGATTCTCTTGTCAATATTGAGCGAAAGACCAGGAATCAGAAGGTGCATCATTATTTTAATTTGTGTCCTATATTTACCTAGATTGACGTTGAATAACAGTAAGAAGTCCTAAGTGTGAACCTTATTTCCCAAAATAAGGTTACTTTGTCTTAAAACAAGCTTTCATTTGAGATTAATATTAAATTCATATGATGTTCTGCTGTCATTTTTAATGTTGCTCCAGATATGATGCTACCGATATATATAAGAATAAAATTGATTTGTATTGATATGAGCTTTCATTCGACACCAATATCACCATCATTTGTCTTGACAAGCCATTGTCAATTTTCGCATACATCATTATATGACCTTGAATGTCCTATAAAATTCCTCTAGAGGGTAGTTACATTTACATCACAAAATGACCTTAAATTATCTGAAATGGCATCTGGAAGTCACATGATTGACCCTATCACTTTGTCTACTGGAACAAAATTATTTTGACTTGATGAGAGCCTTCATTTGACACTAATATCATATTCATAGGGCAAACCTTTGTTATTCTCAGTCTTAAGTCACAATATGACTTTGAATGACCGTTCAATGTCAAATTGTGACATTATCTGTAGTCAGATTCTTGGGGCACCTTCAGATTCATGTTCCTGGGGCCATTATCTGTAGCAAACCGTGTGATTTGAGGGGACCAATAAAAAGGTCTTCTAACAGCGCCCCCCCCCCCACCCAACACACACACGTGCACGCGCGCGCTCGCACGCACGCACGCACGCACGCACGCACGCACGCACGCACACACACCTCAACTTCGGGTTTCTGATATTGATGGTGAAGACGTAATAGAGCATGTGTAATGGTAAAACAATAAAAAAAAAACCATTCATTTCATAAATGGATACAGTGCTCTTATTTTAATTTTTAAATACATATTTTCATTGTTTCCTATTGTTGAATAGGGTAAATCTGATACTATATTTGCAGCGTATATGTTTTGGTACACTCAGGCACACTGCTACTAGTACAAGTATTACCATAAGTATAATGAAAACATTGATTACTACTAGTACAGAGAAATGTTCACTCTAGGCCGCTCTTTGTTAGAATGTGCTGAAAAACAGTGTCTCGTATTTATATCAACCTCCCCTGTCAATAAAAAGAGTTATTATTAATTGTGCCCTATAGCGAAAGATGAGCGATTTGATTGGCTGAAGCGATAGAAACTGAATTATAAATTTTTTGTTATATCGATAACTGTGTATATATTATAGCCAGCTGTTACAAGAATATGGAGTATGCCCTAAAGTTATAGACTTGCGATATGATCGGCTGAAATGATAGTTGGGCATAAATTATAGCCAGCAGTTACAAGAATATTGATTATTCCCTATAGTGGTAGATGCACGATCTGTTTAGCTGATGCGATAGATGTGCATAACCTATAGACAGCTGTTATAAGACTATGGATTGGATGCCTATAGTAATAGACACGTGGCTTGATTGGTTGAAACGGTAGATGTGCATAAATTATAGCCAGCAGTTACGAGAATATTGATTATGCTCTATACAGTAGATGAGCGATCTGATTGGCTGAAGAGATAGATGCGCATAAATTATAGCCAGTGGCTAAAAGCATATTGATAGCAATAGATGTGTGATCTGAATGGCAGAAGCGATAGATGCACATTAATTATAGACAAGTGTTACAAATAATTGTGATTTTAACTTATAACGATAAATGCATGGTCTGATTGGACGACGAGATCTGATTGGAAATTTTGTACTTTCAAGACAAATGAAAAGATCGCCGATACAGCTACAGTGAGCTACTTTGATTGTGATTTTATTGGAGAAGTGAATACTGTATATTTTATTGGTTGCTCTGTACATGTTGAGTTAGGTCGATTTTATATGAGTGATGAAAATTAGAGGTGAAGCAGATATTCGTTAATTTAGCACATTTAGCGCTCTCTGGGGATATCCTACAAAACTAGGATTTCTTCTTCTTTTCGTTCGCTGATCATACCGCCGTCAGTCCTGTAAGTGACTATTGACATGATCATAAGCTTAAAACTAGGACTATATTTGAACTTTCATGGTGTAGAAAGTTTTGAGAGATAATTCCAGTCTTGGACAATAGTGTCCATTGTGCACTTCAAGCTGATTCTAGTAATGTGCCATATTGCTGTGAACTGGAGCCTAGTTGCAAAACTAGTATTACTACGAAATATCCATATGTTGATCTACGCAAGTTTTTCAAACTAGTGAACCAGATCCTTGACAGACCAAGCATACATCGATGAAATTTTCTGACAATGAATGGGCAATTCTAAAAGAAAATATTCATGAAATTCAGGCTGAGTTGGATTAGAAGAATCACTATGTCTCATAATATATTGGACAAGAAAGTGAAGCATCTCTCCATCAGAACATTGTCGAAACAAGCTAATTCTGAAGAGAATCGTATCAGTATATACATAAACTCCAGTAATAATGGAAATCGTCTCAATCCAAATCTAATGTTTAAAAACCATTTGCTTCTTTATGATGGGCCTTATCTCGAAATGACAGAATCAGAGATTAAAGTTACCCCATTCATTCAAAGCACAGGTAAAGAGAGTTCCATGCAGCATACATTCTCACATGAGCTGCTAAATAAATTGCTCGCAATCAAAACAGTAGAAGAAGAAAAAGAAGAAGAAGCACATAAAGATGATTCATTAATGTTTAAAACATAAAAAATACCCCATGTGGAATTCCTTTCAGATGAGTAGAATATTTGTGATGATGAACTTCAAATCAGAAATTCAAATAAAGAAACGCTATCGCACTTCTGTCATTCGCCAATATAGAAAGGACTATGTATTCATGGTTTTTCACAGCACATGAATAACGAAAGATCAAAACATGCGTGTGCAGACTGTAATGGCTGTATTCATAACTGACCAATCCAGCTGTCTCGCGTAAGTTATAACTTCTCACCTATAGGTTTTGTCGAGGTTTATCATGAATGGACATTTTATACATTGATCACTGATGGCTTTACGAAAAGCTTATGCTTAAGCCAAGAACTCTTCCATCGCAGTAATGAACATTTTTATATAAGATGTAGCAATGAATGGTGCTAGGCTGTGATTTCAGAAGTTTACAAGATCCGTTCAGCTGTTGTATCCTTATATATATAATTATTTTAGGTAAAATTCTGTGTTTTTGTGTATTATTAATGCAAAATATATAAAGACTTTATCTTCTTTGTTTTCCTTTCATATGCTGAGTTAGAAAATGATGAGAAGAAAAAATGAATTAAAATAGGCAAATTGCTCATGTCCAACCCATTCTGGAATTAGTTAAACAGTTGATAAATACTTGAATATCACTATTCTTCCCATGTCCTGAGAGAATTAGCTGCTGTTCGGAAGCCTGGCAAACTTGATATAATTCTTGATATGTAGAATTTCAATTTCGATCTTGATGGACAGTCTTCAATAAGTATCTCTTAAGGTACTTGATGACTTAATGGATAATGTTATTGACCAAGTTATAAAACAGTTACATCATGAGACCTGCAGTGTAATACATTTCGTTCAAAAGTTATTCCACGATGGAAAAGAACACCGAGAGATTTCTATAAATTGCCCTTACTTGATATGCTTTCCGAATCCACGTGATGCCACTAGTATCATTACACTCACTAGACAGATGTTTCATGCCACTAGTATCATTACACTCACTAGACAGATGTTTCTTGCCACTAGTATCATTACACTCACTAGACAGATGTTTCATGCCACTAGTATCATTACACTTACTAGACAGATGTTTCATGCCACTAGTTTCATTACACTCACTAGACAGATGTTTCATGCCACTAGTATCATTACACTCACTAGACAGATGTTTCATGCCACTAGTATCATTACACTCACTAGACAGATGTTTCATGCCACTAGTATCATTTTATTCAAAAGTTGTTCCACGATGGAAAAGAACACTGAGAGATTTCTATCAATTGCCCTTACTTGATATGCTTTCCGAATCCACGTGATGCCACTAGTATCATTACACTCACTAGACAGATGTTTCATGCCACTAGTATCATTACACTCACTAGACAATGTTTCATGCCACTAGTATCATTACACTCACTAGACAGATGTTTCATGCCACTAGTATCATTGCACTTACTAGACAGATGTTTCATGCCACTAGTTTCATTACACTCACTAGACAGATGTTTCATGCCACTAGTATCATTACACTCACTAGACAGATGTTTCATGCCACTAGTATCATTACACTAACTAGACAGATGTTTCATGCCACTAGTATCATTACACTCACTAGACAGATGTTTCATGCCACTAGTATCATTACACTCACTCGACAGATGTTTCCTGGTAATGTGCACTACTTACTAGAAGTTTATTTTTAACTGCCATGAATGCATCCCATTCATTTCTAGTTATAGCTTTAAAACAGAACACACCCGAAGACATTCGCTTGTGTTTAAAAACTCTAAACAGTGAAATATGTATGGAGAATAACTTGAAAAAGAAAAATGGAAGACCGAGTTGACCACTTCTTCAGAATGCTACCTAGCAATATTTCCTTGAGCTACTTTTCTGATAACACAATTGCTGAGTATAAAACACAATTAAATATGCCTCTGGTCTTTGACAATGAAAATTGGGAAGTTGGGTTGAGCAGTGTAATTTATCTGCGAACCTAGGTGCCATTTAAGGAAGGAGGCAGTCTAAAGGTCACGAAGCTTAATGGCAAGTCAGGGATCAACATGACAGTTAGACTCGAGAGTGAATTTTTATACTATTGAGGATGTTTAAGGACTAGAAGATGCAATAAATTATATTTCTGCATTATACATATACATATACTTGTACTTATCATGTACTACCTTGAGAGGCCATTTAGCATGTAGATAGATCATCTTATCGATTTCCTAGATAGGCATTGTTTACTGCAGCACATCTGTTGTGCATAGGGTCTTGTATATACGAAAATGTAGTCCAATATGTATCTACATGGTATTTAAAGCTATTTAAGCTTGAGGAATTAATGACAGATTCAGTCAACCCATTCCAATTGTTGGTGATACGACTTGAAAAGAAATGCTGTCTTATCGTTTTATTTGCCCGGTTTTTTTTGGATAGTTTCAAGCTATGGCCACGAGTTTGGGCTTTGTTATCTAGTTCAAGATACTGACTTTGAATATGATACATATTATGTACATGTTTGTATCATTCAATCATATACCCCCTTGCATGTCGATAGTATAATGATGGAAGCATTGAAAGACGAAGTATGCATAAAGTACTTTCCACATAATGGTCATCTAATCATAGTTTTAAATAAAAAAACAGGATATATTAGACTTCAATTTGATGAAAGCTTAGATAACATTTTTGTGAATGAGTTGACCAATATATAAACACCAGTTTGGCCCTAGCCTGGGAAATAGTGTTACTTATTGACCAAAGGGAATTTGCAATCTAATGTAGCATACTTTGGACACACAACAGCATCTCTACAGCATGCTTTATTGCTAATCAGGCACCTTAATGGTATCTATGAGTCATATGTTGTGGGCATACAGTACACAGTTGTGGCCAAATCTCACATTGATGCGATAAAGATTGCATTAAGCAATAGCTTGGGTGTAAATATACAATTTGTAGATGCAGCTGTTCCGAGTATAATCTGTTTACATTTTCTGAGAAAGCACTAAAAGTGTAATCATTCCCGGTTTAGAAGGATATACGCCGATATAAACACATTTGTAGATTCTTAGCTAAGGTCAGTTCAAATGATAAATGAAATTTATAAAACATGTTAACTCACCAATGAGTCATGCTATTTGTGAATGTTGTCTGGATCATGTCAATATAGAGATCTCTAAGAAACACGTGAACATTTTTAAACACAAAAGCACACTAAGGGCATTAAGCAAAAAGAAGTTATCAATTTCTAAAAAGGAAGCAGATTATACAAAAATGTACTTTTCTCGATTTGTTTTTACCGGTTGTTCTTGGAATCTTTGCCCCTTTAATTGGGATTAATTAATTTGGTGGATAGTAAACAATGGAATATGCTCAAAAGATGGCAGTCATATCTTACAAACTAGTTAACAACATGTGTCAGAATCAAAGGTAAATTTGATAACTACAAATCTATGTGCATAGAAAGCCATAAACCATCATGATGAAATGCAAAACATTATCACTCGAAGTGATATTCACCTTTCAAGGAAAGCCAATCTTTATTCGCAAGCATTGCAGAAACTTAGAATGTGTTACGAACAGTTTGGAAATGCTAAGAATACTAAAGGTGAAAGCTTCTTAAATATGGTACAATAACTGAAGGAATTTTAGTTTATGGAAACAGTTAGGTTTCAATACAAGGCCAGTTTTTCAAAAGGCGATATTGCCAATCTAATTTCAAAAGATGTCAGTTAAGGAGCAGAAACAGCATTCTTCAATATCCTGAATTCAATAAATATCCCAGGAAAAGTTGTTCAAAATGTCCAGGGATGGAATGAGATTCAGGCTGTTACTGAATGAGAAAACTCTCAAGAAAGAGGATGCAGAATTGCTCACCTTCACTTAACTCCACCTCTAAGCCACCGACACAAAATGAAATCATGTGTGTAAGAGAAGGCGGATCTGTAGCACAAAAAATTCTAGGCTGCACAAATGCAAACACCCTAGTTGGTAAAAGTTCTAATAATGGGTGAAGCGGCTAGAAAACCACATGAACGGTATTATAACCCAAACTATCCAGTGGATTTTGGAAGAAATGAAAGGTTGTTTAAATCTTTCAATGGTGATATGACATGTGGACAAGTTAATATTTAGGTATCGGATGAGAGAATGTATACTTTACATAGACCCTGCAGAATCAATTTTAAGCGCAAAAGATTCAAAGTAATGACAGTAGATGAATTATGGTCGCACGATTATTCAGTTTTCATAATTACGATCATTTTAAAAAAATCATCACAGTTTTCGAATATATTGTACATGTCATTGTGTGCTAGGGTCGAAAAACTTGCACAACGTTTTATTCAGCACAAATATATAACATATAGCGATATAGAGTGCCAAGTCTAGGATATTTAGATCCGAGTACTCACTATAAAATTGCTGATACTTCTTAATTTGATTTAACCAGAGCGAATTACTATATTTAAATATAGTCGTAGGGTGGCAAGAATTTATTCTGGGAAATTGTTCAGTTTTAGTGTTATTGTATATCAGTTTTAACCATTTTAGAGAACTGACTTCAAATTGTTCTTGAAATATACCGAAAATAAGCCCATCCCCTTCATCAGAGATGCTTGTTTGGAAATTTAATACCTCTTGTCCTAATAGAATCCTAGCCTACCAATGGACGATGTACATTACTTTGCATTTTGAAAAACATCTATCTTGGTGATTGAAAATCTTAGATTATTCGATTATTTAGTTTTGTGAATCGTCTACGATCATATTTTAAAGAATAATCATGATTAATCGAATAATAAAATAATTGTGCAAGCCTAAGATGAACTATGGCAAATGGTTTTTTAGTATTATGATTGCATTAACCACTGAAAATGGCAATGCAATGCACACATTGCTTATCGCGTACAGAGATCAATAAAGAATAAGATCTGGTAATATATTCATTTAAAACATTAATTGCACTATATAGATATTATGCATAGGATTGTACATAATTACAATAATTCTGTTCATTCAACTACAGATTTGCAACCTATAGATGTTCATCGAGGAAGCGAATTTAAAGCCTGGCAAGATTCCTTCCACCCAGAGAAATCTTTCAATAGTAAAGTAACTTTCAAGACTGTTGATAAGGTTTGAATGAGTGAATAAAAAAGGCCCCTTAAAGAAGTTATTTTCTCTTATGGAGTGATGATATTTTCATTATAAAAACGAAACTACCCCCTCACAAGAATTCATTTAATCTGGTGGATTGTAATAATCACCCGATAGTTGGAACGTTTTATTGATAAGAGCTGCAAAATGTGAAAGGCATTTATGAAAATACATCATATGCAATGGAATGAATTTTTAAAGCTAAACCTATGAAGGGTAGATGAAATTATTTTGCGAAATGGATGGAATATCCTTTGAACTTTAATTCGTGGATTGACAAAAATATAGATTTAATAGCTATATCAGTGCATAAAACAAGATATGAACATGGTGCAGGTCAATGGTGTCTAGTGCGGAAATCATATACATCTCTCAAGTGTGTATAATCAATATCATTGTAATAACGCGTATAATTAATTTATCACTAAATAATGCTGATCGATCACTCTGTATTGCCTTATGTCTGGGTTCATAGGATAAATTTTACCAGCTGTGAGTTTAAAACACAGAATTTACTCTGTGATTTTACCACAGTATAATGCAATGAGCTGTATTATAACGCTACATCAGCAAATGTTATTTAGTTATCCTGAGACAAGAAGCAATGCGAGAGTGGCAAAGGTGTATCTATATATACCTGATGCGATTGCTTTGAGAAATTATCATGTAGCTCAAGCTGGTGGGAGGATATCTGTTTTGCAGGGCAACTCATCAAATAAGTCACAGGCTTGGGAATATTTTTGCAAACCGTATTCTTATTAAATCAGCTAACTCAAACTCAGCTAAAGTTGGCAGGAGTATTGGAAAGGAAGCATTATCTGCTGGAGTTAGATATGCAACTGATGTATTAGAAGGGTGAATTTTAAATCTGTTGCAAAGAACTGGGAGTAAAGCACTGTTAGTAAAGAATGGTATATCATGAATAGCCCAGGGCAGACGTATTAAGGGAAGCAAACGGACTGGAAATAATGGCAAATACAGGTTGTCAATGCACAAAATCTGAACTTGACCTTTTCAATGAAAAAACCATTTTGACTCCTATGGACAGTGATGCAGGCAAGTTTATCTCTCATTAGTGGTAATGGAGAACAATGCTGGAACTTGTGACAGAGTTATATCTATCTTAGATTAATAAAGCTACGCTATCTTAGATTGATGAAGTTACTCTAGTGGGGAATCACATCTTTTAGATGTTCATGAAGTTTCACCACCAAATCTGTGGCTATGCTCACTATTCTCACAAGTTGATAAATATGTGAACTGGAAACGAATTTCAAATGCAACAGACGCATTCTGATCTAGCATTGAAACTCCTTTTTTGTCTGGAAGCGGTGCTCTTCACTCTCATCTTTCAGCAAATCTATGAGCTATAGATATCCCTGGTAAACATGATCCCATGACAAATGTGAATACTGGACGAGAGTGAGTGCGGTTTACTAAATCAGCCAACCATTTTGGTTGGATACATTCAGATATATATTGGCCACTAATGAGACCGCCCACTCTTTCCCTACTGTGGCAGTATATTTTCAGTGTATATGAGTTGGACTGCATGTGTATTGGTCTGTCAGTCTGTCTGTCTATTTCGCCACCATATAGGTTTCAGTGTGTGTCATGGTATATCTTTTTCTCTGTCTGTCTGTCGCCAGTAGTGTATGATATATCTGTCCACGATTAGAAAAAGTACCATAACTAGTTTTGAGATAGAACACCAACTGGTTTAGTGAAATACCGATCCTAGAGAATGTGTTTCGAATATATAACCCTACCACTTTTGGTGATGTCTACTGAAAGAAATAGCGTGCTTCTTTGCATGCATATTAGAGTTAGGATAAAAAGCTAAACTTACAGATGCAGTATTATTTGCGGTCGCCAGAACTGTATTGAAACAAATGTTTTATTCCTATAATTCAGCGGTAACCCCTTTATTTTCACACCTGAATGCGTTTCTCCACCATTTGTGAGCTCATATAAATATGTTTTGGACAAAAAGATACAAATCTTTTGATTTTAAAACCTAACAGTTTTCAATATAAATAAATCCTATCCTATTTGGAAATGTGTAAATTAAATGCTTATCTTTCATCAAATAATGTTAAATCCCACTGCCTGTGTCACACTAGATTGTCTGTTTGCCCTTTCAAAGGAAGGTATCTAATAATTTTAGCCATTTTATACTTTTGTGCTATCAGTGAATAGTTCTGTAAGTTACTTATGTGTAAATATATTCTATCTTTCCATAATCGTTCTTGGCCAGAAATCCCTTAAGATTATTCAAAAAGATTTTTAAAGGTGCACAAAATGAAGCATTCAGGGTGATTTTCATTTTCCTCAAGTTGAACAGACTCGTGCTCAAAATATTTTCGAACAAAATTTGTTTTTCTGATCTGTAATGATGGATTCTGGATATCATGAAGCCTCGTGTTTGGATTTCAAAAATGTGTGTATATATCCATTAAATAGGTCATTTGATTGTTCAGCAAAGGGCTAAAATTCACCCAAAGCTAATATCTAAATCAACAACCTTGTTATTCTCAGGAGAACACCACAGAATGTGTGTATTCTGTCACTTGGCTCTCTTCGGCACATGCTCAACATAGTGAAAACATTGATCTGTTCCTAATTTTAAGAGGGAGACAGGGATATATAGGATTATTGGTGGTAGGATGGTACTCCTTATATGCCCAAAGTACTCAGATACTTTTGAAACAGGCATATAATCGGAGGTTATTCTTTCTGAAAAATCTAATGGATATTTTACACATTTCAGGAATGCTAGCTATATGGATCAAAGATCAGTATAAGCAATCTTTTCGTCTTCAAAACATTCATGTAATAATTTAAGTGCATTTGTTTTCCCACATAAAGGGAAGATCTAGGCTCGAGTGAGGTGAGGTAATTGAGACAAAATCACTGAAACTTGAGTTACTCGCAATGCGCTGTTTGTATTCGTACTGCCAAATCTCGACCAATTCATATTCTGCTAAGCAAAATTTGTGGGAACATTATTTTGTTTTGAAGAACGTTCTTTATATTTAAGATTAAGATCAAATGGGTTTAAGCATTTCTAGTAGCCATTAGGTTCACCAGAAGTTTGAAAACATCCATGAAATTCGCAAATAGTTTAAGCCTCAGCTCAAGAAGCATCAACGTATTTATCTAAGATACGTGCTCACCATCACTTCTATGGTGATTCCTTCGCTGCTCCAGGGAAAACAAACTTGTGTGAATTACTGTTGCACTCAGCACAATAAACGTCTGTCTGATTAGCAAGCCAATCCGTACAAACTCGTTAGGTAGTAAGGTAGTGAGGATATACTAACCAGATTCGAAATGAGTTTCGGAATCAAAAAAGTATATAGTTCTGCACAGGTTTCATTGAGGTTTCTTGATCGTCTTTCAACCTATCGCCTAGTACACTATTATGGCATATGTTAATAATATGCATAAATTGGATTTATCTCTATTTAGATTTAGATGTTTAAAACCTGTTTCACAAGCCTTACTTTCAGAGTAGGTATGGGATTTATATATTTAAAAACATTCATCACTTCTGAACCACTGCTCACAATATTTAAATTCTGTAAATGCACGAGGATATATATATATACTTATGTATGTAGGTTGGTAGAATGTTTCTCTCTATGTGAAGGTTGTACTGGTTAGTGCACCTAGATATAAATCTTCACCTGTTGTGTCAGGACATAGATATAATGGTGACCAATCCATTCCGGCCGCTGCCTCCAACTTTCCAATTGTGTCATCGTTATGCCATGTGATGGGGCTGTCAGGTGATCCGCTGGGCCAGACCATTTCAGGCCAGTATTCTAGTGGGTATCGTGGTTCCATTACTGGCTAAGGGCTTACTGGACATGAATCATTATCTTCTCCATATGTCTGGTTGGTGTGAGTATCATTTTCATGTACAGGGTGATTAGACATCACGTCCTCACACACCCATTTGTGAATCTGCTCCACATTGTCATCCGAATCAAGTTCACTGTCTTCAAAATTTACTGCATCTCACAGGCAGATCTGGATGAAACTGATGGTCGCTTGTGACAGCAGTATGCCACTATAGGATGCTGCCCTTCTTGTAAAATGGCTACCTACATTGACAGGTGTTGTGTACATATGGTCCACTGCTGGAGAAATACAGATTGGCTTCTGATGACTACCGCTTTCAGTACACTCTGATGATATCACAAGCGGGTTATGATACCAGAAATAACACAATACGATATTCTCAGAACACGTTTTTACTCAAATTGAATTTTAGTGAATAATTTCAAGGAATTAAGACAATTTTAAACAATTGCACAATGAAAGGATGGACGTGACAAGAGTATTGTGTCCATATTGCCCACTGCTGGAGAAATACAGATTGCTTTCTGAAGACTACCACTTTCAATACACTCTGATGATATCACAAGCGGGCTACAATACCAGAAGTCACACAATAAGATATTCTCAGAACACATTTTTACCAAAATTTAATTTTAGTGAATACTTTCAAGGAATTAAGACAATTTTAAGAAATTGCACTATGAAAAGATTGACATGTTTTAAATATCAAAAGTCCAATCATGGATCAATACTTTCTATCTGATGTAGACTACGTGGGAGTCGCAGTGAATTATTTGAAAGAAGATTAGGTATAATTTGGTACAATTGGTATAATTGCTAGCCATTGTGGTCACATGCTTTCGTAATTGCCATTGTTTTTGTTTCGTGCCCTTTACACTGTAATTCAGCTTGCGTCTATGAGATCAGATGAACACTATCTATTTTTAACTAAAATTGGCAAATATTGTATCATATATGCTACGCAAATCTCATGAAATATCCAAATTAAAGTTACCTCTAATCTTTTGACAAAACATTTGATAAAGCAGTAACTGAGAGTTCCACATCAAATCAAAGAAAATATATGCACACACCTTTTGAATCTCTGTTTTGTTCCCGAAAGTGATGATAACAGGCATTAAAGCATCCAAATCTCGATCTCACTGGGTTATTGTTGGAATATTTGTGCTATTTACTGTGAACATGTTTAGTAGTAGAATGCAGCTACAGAGCATTCAATCGTCAAGTATATATAAAAGCTTAAAATGTTTGTAAAATAAGTGGAAATGGCATTCACTGAGCCCAGTAATATTTCGTGTTTAATGCTTCAAGAAAGAATTGCTGACTGGGATAGTTAGCAGGGTTACGAATGGATAAAACTGCAATGCAGTGAAAAATCATTAACGTGTGCATGACATGACTGGTATAACTTTGTCAATATTTTATAAAATACACACGGATTCGCTCAAAACGTTCTCTATTAATAAAAAAAAAACCCCAACTTTTGTTCAATATCTGACAGCCTGCCATCAAGGTGCTGATCTATTACAAACTCAAAATGTATCCTGTATGGGATGTAATCAGGCTAATTTATTTGCTCAGACGGTTCTTAGATGATGACACTTATCTTCCTTTCACCATAGTTTCAATGCACATCGCCAAAATTTGCAGGATCATTCAGGACCTCGTTGATAACCAATTTAGAGGAAATCAGTCTGTTTAACAGAAAAATATGAACATACGAACGTATTCAGCAGCAAAAAACTGTACTAGAACTGATTACAAATGTCATGTGTACTAAAGGCAATTCCGGCGACACCATGTTCGATATTCGTCTTGTCGTCTACTGATTCCTATGCAGGGGTATGTTAGCTGTAACTGGAGTGACGTATATACCAATCGCTCAGGCATACAGTTTATTTTTACAGCTGCAATAATCGATTGACATTCAAGTCAATAACCAATATCTGAGTAACAACTTCTTTCAATTTATGCATGGCTGTCGCTTCACCAAATCAGATCATGTGTCTGTCACTATACAGCATGATAACTATTATTATAACAGTTGGCTATAATGTATGTGCATCTGTCGCGTTAGCCAATCGGATCATGCATCCATCGCTGTATTGCCCAATCAATATTTTTGTAAGAGCTGGCACACAGTCCACATTTACTGTTATGATAATCGGTTGACATTCAAAGTCAAATTACTACTTGCACCAATAACCAATATCTGAGTAAACAGCTTCTTTTAATTTATGCATGTCTATTGTGTCAGCCAATCAGATTGTGTGTCTATCACTATAGCGCATAATCAATATTCTTGTAACACCTTGCTATAATTCCTGTACGTCTTTCGCTTCACCCAATCAGATCATATGTCTATAACTCTAAGGCATAATCGACATTCTTGCAACAGCTGGCTATAATTTGTGTGTCTATCGCATCAGCCAATCAGATCTCATGTCTATCACTAAAGCGCATAATCAAAATTCCTTTAACAGCTGGCTATAATTTATGTGCTTCTATCGGTATATCCTATAATCGATGCTTTTGCATCAATCACTTCAGGCAATCAGATCGTTCATACATACCTATAGGGCATGATTATGTGTCTAGAAGCAAATAGCGAGCTAGAGTGAACAGTTCTCTGAACTATATGTTTACATTATAGTTATAATAAAGTTTGTACTGGTAGCAGTGGGTGAGTGTACCAAGACCCATACTTTATGGATATATCACCAGATTTACCAGATTCGCAAGAGGAAACAACAAAAATAGTTATTTATAGCATCTTTATCTAATATCTTACAAAAGATTAGTAAACAATTCTGGTAGCGATTTTTAAAATGGATGATTAGAATTAACTTTTTAGTGTTTGAAATTACATATGCTATCTTCTGTCTTCGTCAACGATATCAAAAACCCAGGGGGAGTAGGGGTGGTGGGGTATAGGGAATTAGTGGTGGTGGGGGTGGTGATTGGCACATTTTTCATTGGTCCTCTCTAGTCCCTTGTTTTCTAGGGATGTAGCCTATTTGTCTATATATGGAAGGACACCCATCAGAACACATCCCATTTGGTCACTCAATATTTGGGCAAATAGGCCACACCCACTCAAAAACCAGGTTACTTGGGTGGACGGACCACTAATAAAGCATGTCAATCATTCAACCTTACTACTAGTTCCAATATTGGGAATGGATAAACCAGGGTTTTTTTCACTTTTTGGGTGCTAATATAATTATTAAATAGATGAGATCGCCGAATAACATTGCATTATGCATGGATACATAATATATATATATATATATATATATATATATATATATATATATATATATATGTTGGCAATTAACAGCGAGAGTAAAACACGTGTTTTCTATGATGCTTAGTATTGTGAATTGTTAATATTTCATGAGGATTTCACATACAATTAATTTACTTAAAGGTTCATATTCATACCAAAATACTTCAAAATAAAATTGTTGAAGCTATATACTTTCAGAGGCTTAAATTGTGTGTCTAGATGCAATTTTAACATATTATGGTTTCATTACGTATGAATTAATAAAAAAAAATTTAAGTTGTGAAATTGAATTAGAGACACAAGTCCCTAATTCAAATTCGCGGCTAAAAATATTATATTTATTTATAAGGAATGAAAGATTTATTTTGTTTCATTACATCTAGTCACATGATTTAATGTTATAAAAGTATCCAATTTTAACCATTTTATTTTGATTCATTTGGTGTGACCTTCAATTTGCCCAGAATTATATTATAATATGTTATCCTGGATTATATATTATATAGTGTACAAATCCACCGTGAGCCACATTTATAACATTGATCACTTTGAGCAAGTACAATTATTTCTAGCACCAGAATTGCACAACTTATCTGCTCAACATCAGAAATGGTCATACTGTCTGGATATAAAATGATATATAATAAGCTAAGGAAAACTTGAAACACATTGCACAGGGCATCATTACACTTTCAGTGTATCAGGTAGTTAATGTATTAGAGGGAATTTTTTTAGTTCAATGGAGGATTCCAGTTTCTCAGTCAACCATATGACGTCATAATCAACTACTTGACGTGTAGGGTGATGTCATAATCAATTACGTAGCTAAATTAATCACGAACTCGTAATTGATGACAGACAATGCACTGTTGTAAGAATTGTATGGGGTTTTTTGCCATTTAATAAACATAGGGTTGAACATTTTGAATTTCATTTGACTGGGTGTTGTTGATGCCATAGGCAACAGCACCCAGTCAAAGTAGTTTCAACCTATTCAACAGCTGACCTGTACGGTTTTCTGGACATTGATAGTCAGGGACTTTAGGGATTGAGAGATTCCAACATGGGCGAAGTGTGGGTGGTGCTTAGCTAAACATGGGTGGGATATGGCTAAAACTGGCTTCCTCCATTTCAAGGCAACGTACGCGTGTTGGCATTGTTTCAACATTTTGTAGCCTGAATTCCCAGAATATATATATTCCCCTATAGCACCACCAGCTCACAGTCAAATTATTTTCAAAATATTCAACAGAATGTGTTTTAAATTGTAAATTCAGCAAAAACATACAATTCCGAAATCTTCTTTTGGTTACAGTAAATAATTGTTTATAAATCAGTGTTTCGCTGTACATAGAGTTTTCATCTTCTTTCTTCAAACTGCATGAGAACGTGAATAAAGATATTAATCAGATTCTCTAAGCTATGTATGGATTTCTCTGAAGTTATGTATTACAAATAACACACCATGCCCTGTATTGGCCTGGTATTAGCGCAGTAGCGGTCCAGTAACATGCTTTATCAGGAAATGTATGTTAATGGTGGAAAATATTTTCCATTAGATTAGTATCTGCCTGCGTACCTAGGTTACACTGTGATGATGGGTTCGCGAAATTGTACTAGTCAGTATTAACATCATACATTGACGATTCATTAGATCTAATCATCCATTTAATATGTATCCACTGCATAAACATGACAATTACAGCACAACTCATGACACTACTCATAAATTATACATTGAAATAAAAAAAAAAATTGTAAACATAATTCCTGCATATTATCATGAGTCGTGCTATAATTGTGAAGCACATAATTCGGATGATGATTTGGTTCAATCAACCATGTGGTCGGACACCCATAATCAAATATCATATCGCTGCTCGCTATTCGGAATCCGATCAGATGATGATAAAAATATGAGGAAAGGTTTTTATGAATTTAAAGGTTGTTAAATGTTAGGAATCCTGGAGTCTCTCAGAAGCAAGAAACATCCTCCTAGAAAATGCTAATCTTTTGTGTCTTGATACGGGAGCCTAGCTCAGAGAGCTTCAATGTGTTGTCAGTACATATGTAGACATTCTTAACAGGACATTGAAGGTGAAGCATCGGTCAACCAATGGAACTTTCCAGTTTATCCATCCATCATCTGACGTTTTATGACGTCATAATCAACTAAGTGCCATGCAGAATGACGTCATAATTAATTATGGCATGAATGACTCGATTTAGTCCATCTTTACTGCTTAATAGTCTGACACGTTGAATGAATTATGTTTTTACCATTTAATATACATGCTGGGGAATATTTTGAAACTAAATTGACTGGGTGCTGTTGCTGCCATAGTCAAATTAGTTCCAAAATATTTAACATCTTTTCTGCATAGTTTTCTGGAAATTGATAGTCAGGGAGTTCAGGGAACGATCAACTACACGCAAGTGAGGTGTGGGTGGAGCTTAGGTACAGATGGGCGGGGCATAGCTAAAGCTGGACGGTTCATTTATATGTATGCTACTAATTCGAACCAATGCAACTGCGCAGAAGACTACTTAGTGTTTTAGTAGTGGAGCAGGTAGACCTACTTGCCATATGTTAGTGGTCAATAAATAATACGACGAGTACACATATTGATGCGAGGGATCAATAAGAAATAACGCAACAAGACATTGAAATTAAAATTTTTTGGAATAATCTCAACTGTTTCTGGAAAATATAACGTTAAAATTTAGGCGAAAATGGTAGAATATAGGAATATTTTAGATAGATATATTTCTTATTATTCACAATAAGCCATGGGCCCTTGAGTGTACATTACCACAATACAATATACATTCATGACATGTATCTTATATTTATAATTTAAAATTAACATAGACATATATTTGAATAAAACCTTAAATAACAAAAATATTTGGGCATGTTCTCAATGGGCTCTCTAAGGAAAAAGCAGATTATATTTTGTGTCAGTCCGTTCATGGGTCCATCAATCTTGTTGATCATGTGCAAATATTTTTTTGGCAGGGGGGGGGGGGGTGTTATGTTTGGTGGTTGAAGATGGTGGTCTGGGGAGTGTTTGATAATTTGGTTTCTACTAGTATATGGATTTAAAATATAAGATATATATTTTTTGACCTTATTAAAGGAAATATATGAATTGCTAAGAAAAATATAGGAAAATGTAGGAGTACTGATAAGCATGTATATATAAATAAATGAAGGTATTCTAGACTTATGGAGCGGAAAATAAGGTTTTTAATTAGCTTAACTTCTTTGGACAGATTTTGTCAATGCATATATCCAGAGAGAGGTAGTATTGAGAACAATAACCCAATTTAACATAGATACCCATAAGAAGGAAACGTTAATAAAATCATGTATTGCTTATTCATATGAGGAACATGTAAAAATAAATAAATTAAATAAACTATTTATACATGTAGTTCTAATTATTAAAGATAAATTCTCTGAGGTATGAACATGGTTTGGAATTCCAATTCTATTTTATTTTGGTAATTTAATGGTCACGATATATTGTTACTACATACTACGTTTTACAGAAATTCCTGATCAATACAGTTTCTTAGCATGAGAAACTTTTTTAAAATCTTAAATATGCCTAGAGAGTTTGCTAATTCCAGACCAAATCTTGGAACCACACAAGTTCTACAATCAATTCCTGATCAGTTCCCCATATTTGTTAATACATTTTTTTCTGTGAAAATAAATGCCTGTTACAGTTTCTTAGCATGAGAAATTTTTTTTAAATCTTAAATATGCCTAGAGAGTTTGCTAATTCCAGACCAAATCTTGGAACCACACACGTTCTACAATCCCCATCGTTTGCAAAACGTTGTGATGGCAAACCATATCTAAAATGGTGCCTACGTTTCCAGTTAGATAAAGTACCCATAAAATAACAAATAGTTCACAATGTATTTAACTGTTCATAATATTTATGAATGGTACAGATGTTTTTAGAACGAAGGAATATAAATTTGAAATTACATTTAACAAAATTCTTAGTCATAAGCGTTATTTAAGACGGAAAGGACTGGGTAAGCAAAAGCCTTTCTTGTGCTAAAATTGCAGACCAATTTGATCAGTAGTGTTTGTAGATAGGGCTCCAGACACAGAGATACAGATGCACTCACGCACATCCAATTCCAGTGGCCTCTCCTCACTATCTGTTGGGGAGATTAATAATGATAATACTAAGATGAAGATCCACCACACCGCCTCACCCACCCATATCAAGGTGCACGGACATTATTATAAGTAAACTTTCAACTAACCTTTTCTTTAATAATTTTTATCACACAATACAAGTAGATGATATGATATAAGCACCATTATTATTTTCTTTTGTCTTTTACTTATTTCATTTTCCTAGTCTTTATGTTACATGTAAAATTCTTTGTAAAGTGCTACTGCATTGGCTGTGATATTGTGATGTCTGTACGTACCGTATGTGAAGGGGCCATCACTTCATTTCATTTAAATAAATAGTAGCAAATAAAGTCTATTTAATTTGGAGATTAGGGCAATTATAACAATACAATTACATATATACATTTATGCATACATAATGCCACTTGTTAACAATATCAAATGTATATAGAATATTTAAGACAAGTTGTCAAGCTTAAGGGGTGAGAAAATGAACAAATACCATTTTGGCACAATTGTGTTTCGTGTATCACAGTATGCTTTATATATTTGACTTTTATTCATGCACACTATGGATAATAAAGCAGTTATTGACAGCTTTGCATTATTGGATTGATAAAATATTTTAACATTTTTCGACAAATCCTTAGGTGAATAGAATACAATGACCAGAACTGGCCACATCTCTATCAGAAACTAGTTGATGCAGATTTTACATATGCAAATAAATTTGACAATTTGGGATATATTGTTATGAATGCAATGGAAATCTTGACATTATAAGAAAGTATTATATCGGTATCGATGCAAACTGGTGAATCCATTCCATGAAAACATCTTTTTCGATGAGATTAATCTGATAAAAGTGGATGCATTCTGTTGAAAAGTATTTTTAATCAGTGTTCAGAATGGCATTATGGAATCAGAGTGGCATCAGCAGATACTGTTCAATCAGTCTCATAGAGCAGATCTTCAGCAGCGGACTAAGCTCAGACCAGTATAATGCATCAGCAGACACTATTCAAGAAGTCTCATATAGCCCCTCTTCAGCAGCATACTATGCTCATGCCAGCATACAGCATCAGTAGAAAAAAGCAATAAAAGCAACATCTTTATTAAATAGTAAAGACATACAATTTGTAAAATAACACTTACTCCCTCTTCAATTAAGAGTTTGTGACGAACTTATCTACATCCTTCCGTCATTGATTATGATGTCATCCGACACGTCACCTAGTTGATGGAGCTTAGCTAGAATGGGCGGGGTATAGCTAAAACTGGATTCCTCCATTAGGCCGTATGTAACATGTGCAGAATTTGGAATCTATAAATCTTCAGTAATGCACCTTTCCAGCTTTAGGCATTCCGCGCCCATCTTTAGCTAAGCTCTGCCAACACCTCGCTTGTGTTGTGATCGATCACTCTCTAAACCCCCTGACTATTATTTTCTAGAAAAATGTACTAGTAATTTAATATTTTGAAACTAATTTGACTGGGTGCTGTTGGTGCTTATTAGTTTCAAAATAGTCAACAGAATGTTTATTAAACTGTAAAGACATACAATTTGTACAATGTGTCGGACTACTAAGAGTTAAAGACGGACTAAATCGAATTGTACTGATTATGACATCATCCTACTACACATCACATAGTTAGTGGTGACGTCATGTGGCATCACATGATGCCTGGATAAATTGGAAAGGTCAATTAATGATGACTCTATGCTTCCGAGCAGAAAATGTTTATGTCTAGCTTTCTTCTTAATCACACAAGAAAGAATGTTGTATGAATGATCACACCTACTTGAATCATTAGCCTGTGCTGAATTTGCAAACTCTACATCTGGGTCAATTTCAGGAAAATGTACCAAAAGGGTGGTTCAGAAATGTCAAATTTCTTGATATATAATTATATGAATTTTTATTCATTTGACTTGGTTGGAGAGGATAATTTTATAACTTGCCATGCTTAATCTTAATCCATTTCCTGAAAATTATGTCCTCATTACTCACATTGCCATTGATTTGGTCAAGACCATCGCACAGTATCAGGGGTGATTTTTGTTATCAAAACTAACATGCGGATCCAATGTATGTGATGCAATGGTCAAGAATATATATACGGCCAATTAATAAACAATATACCCACTCATTAGCTGTAAGGATAAATTGCATGAATCCAAATGAAAATTTCAATGTGATGGTCTTGACGTAGGTGACGGTCTTGACCAAATGTTATGGTCTTGACCTGAAATACCATAAAAATGCAAATTTCCCTGATATTGTGCAAATGAATGTCTATTGATAACACAAAGTACTTTAGTAGGACACATAAAACCTTAAGGCATCTCTGATGTAAAGAAATGTATACATTTCCATGACTTAAAAATAAGGAATGTGATGGTCTTGACTGTGGTGGTCTTGTGAATATGATGTGTTTGTCAATGCTGTCATTTTGTTTTTCTCAGTGGACGGAATGATGATATGCTTATCAAAATAGACTGTTATTTTAAATATTAAAATTTATTATAGGAATGGATAAATGCATTTGGGAAGTCTTGGGCAAGCGATCGGTCTTCAATCTAAATAATATACTCTTCAAAGTAACATGATTCAGATATCAAATTTCACTTGTATAGTTACACTATAACGTTGTGCCCCTTTTTTCAAGATAATGTTAAATGGAGCTATAACAGGGGCAATAACTCTGTTGGATTGATTGTCACACATATTAAATCATGGCTATATTTATGTATTATGACGGTCTTGACAAAAAGTTTCCTTCATGAATTTTTGAAAATATTTCTGTCTACTACAAATTTTACGATGGAAGGAAACATCTTACAGCCTCTGTTTGGCCATTCCCACATACATGGCACTGATTATTGTGGCATTATTGTTTACTAGAGATGCTGATTATATAAGTCATATCTACAAATTTTTATGTTTTAGTTTCTGACATGGCATTTTTGAGAGGGGGGGGGTGTGACATGATTCATGAGTGATTCTCACAATCTAATTAAGCACCCACATTGCGTTTACATATGTATCTAATCAGAATTATAGTTGCTACTACTGAAAATAGCTTAATAATAAACAAATTCGTAGGTATAACACAAATATTTGCTGACAAAGACCTCTGACACCATTTGGTAAGTTTGAAAATTGACCCATCTACATTAGGTCTAATCAATGATGATGAGGTGAGCCTTCAAGTTGTTACATGTTGTAAGAATGATTGTAATGCCTCAAATTATAATGTAAGCAATTATTCTCCATAGCAGGTTCATTGACTAATCTCCACAAATCATTCATCACACAATTAGCTGACGGCACAATCCTTCCATTCATTTAACTAATACTGACGATGAAGATCACCATTTGCAACCGATTCATTTTCTTTTTCATTTTATAACAAAATAAAATCTATTGCGCTATCCGAATGCATTAAATGTGTAATATTCTGATAGTAGTATGTAGTGTTGCTTATACTGTGCTGATTACAATCTGAACTAAGACCATTTAAATCTACAGAATGGTCATGGTGAATGCTTTCATCATTCCCATGTACATTGTGATGATGGGCAGGTTAATTGTTCACAACAGGTGTGATTTCCATAGAGAACATGGTTTCGTAACTAGTCTCTACAGACACATCAGCATGTCTTGAATTTATATGACCTGCAACACCGGAAGTAAAATCACAGTGATACATAATAGACATATTAGGACTTCAAAAATTTAAGGAATCCCGTTTCTTAGTCAATCAAATGACGTTATACTCAACTTCGTTACATATAGTCTGACGTCATAATCAATTATGTCATGAATGACTCGAATTAGTCGGTCTTAAACACTTAATTGCCAGCCATGTTGTACGAATTGTATGTCCTTACTATTTAATAAACATGCTTTTGAATATTTTGAAACTAATTTTACTGGGCGATGTTGCTGCCATGGTCTGCCCATGTGTACGAATTGTATGTCTTTACTATTTAATAAACATGCTTTTGAATATTTTAAAACTAATTTGACTGTGCATTGTTGCTGCCTATACATGCTGTTGAATATTTTGAAACTAATTTGACAGGGCGCTGTTGCTGCCATAGGCAGCAACAGCACCCAGTCAAATTAGTTTCAAAATATTCAACAACTTACCTGTATAGTCTTCTAGAAATTGAGATTCTGAAAGTGCAGGGATAGATCGATCCCAACAGATCGATCCCTCCACGGGAAAAACATGGATGGAGCTTCGCTAGAGATGGGCGGGGTATAGCTAAAACTGAATTCAGTCATTGACACTTATTTAGATTTGAAAATTAGCCGTGAAATGATCTCTACTTTGAGTATAATGAAAGTGAAACTGATTGTGGGCTACAACTTCTGAATTATGCAACTGCTCTATATTTACTGATGCCAATCAAATTGTTGTCCTGCATATCGCTGGTAAATGTATATATGCACCTCATTATAAGAAGAAAATTGCAATGAGTTGGCAGCACAGAAAATATGGAAAACCATTTAAATCTCGACCATGCGAATCAAATAGATGCACAATGGAGGAATCCAGTCTTCGCTATACCCCATCCATATCTAGCTAAGTTTCACCCACGCTTTGTCCAACTTGTGATGCTCCACTCTCTTATTTATTTCAGAAAACTATACAGGTAAGCTGTTGAATATTTTGAAACAAATTTGACTGTCCAGTCAAATTAGTTTCAAAATATTCAACAGAATGTGTATTAAATAGTAAAAACATACAATTCGTACAACCCGACGGACTTAAGTGTTTAAGATGGACTAAATCATTCATGACGTAATTGATTATGACGCCAACCTATGCGTCATGTGGTCGATTATGATGTCATATGATTGACTTGGAAACTGGATTCCTCAATTTCAAAGACCAGAAATCGATTCGAAGATTTCTAGAAAAAAGTGTTGTAGCTAATTCTCCCAGTTTTGGATGTATAATTTGATGTGTCCTAAGCGTCCCATTCTCAAAATACTGGTGGACTACTCAAACCATAATATATTTGGTACATTCTACAGACTGGTGCCTCAGAATGTATAGGAAGTGGGAGACAGGGTTATGAGATGGGAAAATAATAAAGAACAGGAAGATGGGAGACAGACATGAGTACTTGGGTAAATGGCTCGATTACCCATCAATGTTTAACATATAGGTGAATGAGGAACATATAGGCACAATACAAAATACATAGTACTATCAGCCAATGAGACACCTCACTGTCAATAAACATTCACACAAATTTGATAATGTAGGGTGAGGGCATCACATGTGAGTAGAAGTGTGGATGGTTGGGCGCAATTCTGATTGGTCGAGAGTGGGTCGCATAACCTGATTGGTCGAGAGGGGGGGTCGCATTACCTATGACAACATCTCATTTGCATATTAGGCCATGCACCTTTTCTTGCCGAAAATACTCAATTCTGATTGGGCGAGAGCTGGTCATGTGACTTCATGACTTTTGGTGTGAAAAAGAGGTGTATTCTAATATTCAAATGAGATGTTACACATCATGTGACCAATCAGAATTGCGCCAAACGCACCACAGACTCCTGGGATGTAGATCTAATGATGCTTGATAGGTGTAGCAAGGGGTAAAATGGATTGGGGCATGTCCAAATGAAGTCACATGTTTAACTCTCGACCAATCAGAATTGTGCCTATATCGTCGCAGTCGTTCGGTATGTAGATCTATTGACGTGTTCTGATGATTGACCACTGTAACAACTTACAAAATGGATAGATATATTGTTCCGTGGATAAAGAGACAATTGGAACGTGGGGGGTTCAGTGTGTTCCTGGATGAAGACCACGCCTAAGCACTAAAAGCCTTAAAGATGCTATGAGGACTAGTTAGCCAATCGCTCTGATTAAATCGATAGCCATAATATATATTCTCCTTTACTACACGAACAGAATGCAATTAAAATCTTTTAAATCAGCCGAGCCAAAGCTGAGATAAGCGCATAGCAACCAACATGAGGATTTTCAGCTATCAAGCTAGAGTTGTGACATCACACCTGAAAGTGGCCAACAATTCCTGCCAGTTTACTATTCCAAATAATACTATAGGCACCTACTGTGTGTATTATGCACCAATTTTTTTACACTTCCACTATGCATCGGCGCTATATGGCAATATATTGCTTACACATGGACGCTACATTGTTTGAGTTGACCAAAGATTTAATAATATCGAAAAAGTAGATGATTTTTTTGTCAATTATTTAAGGACAGACGTGGTGACTGACATCACAATGCTAACTTAGGCGTATTGCTGATCACAGTAACAGCAAATTAGGCTCTACATGTATATCATATTGAACTGTGAGAATTGCTTAAGTAGGCCTATGCATAAAAATAGCACTAGTATACATTTTGAATTATCTAATGTGTTTTACATATTGTTCCAATAGAGCATATTAATATAATATATAATATTTGTGAAATTCTCATTGAGAAGCATGATTACACGTGTTTGACACATATGGATATCATAGCCCTGAGTAGCACAATTACACATGTTTGACTTATAGGGATATCATAGTCCTGAGTAGCACAATTACACGTATTTGACGTATAGGGACATCATAGTCCTGCACAATTACACGTGTTTGACTTATAGGGATATCATAGCCCTGAGTAGCACAATTACACATGTTTGACTTATAGGGATATCATAGTCCTGAGTAGCACGATTACACGTGTTTGACGTACAGTGATATCATAGCCCTGAGTAGCACGATTGCACGTGTTTGATGTACAGGGATATCATAGCCCTGAGTAGCACGATTACACGTGTTTGACGTATAGGGATATCATAGCACTGAGTAGCACGATTACACATGTTTGACGTATAGGGATATAAGAACCCTGAGTAGCACAATTACACGTGTTTGATGTATAGGGATATCATTGTCCTGAGTAGCAGGATTACAAGTGTTTGACATATAGGGATCTCATAGCCCTGAGTAGCACGATTACACATGTTTGATGTATAGGGATATAATAGTCCTGAGTAGCACGATTACACATGTTTGACGTATAGGCATATCAAAGCTCTGAGTAGCATAATTACACGTGTTTGACGTATAGGGATATCGTAGCCCTGAGTAGCACGATTACACGTGTTGGACGTATACAGATATCATAGCCCTGAGTAGCATGATTACACGTGTTTGATGTACAGTGATATCATAGCCCAGAGTAGCACGATTATGCGTGTTTAATGTACAGGGATATCATAGCCCATAGCAGCACGATTAAAGTGTTTGACGTATAGGGATATCATAACCTTGAGTAGCACAATTACACGTGTTTGACGTCATAACCCTGAGTAGCACAATTACACGTGTTTGACGTATAGGGATATCATAGTCCTGAGTAACAGGATTACACGTGTGTGACATATAGGGATATCATAGCCCTGAGTAGCATGATTACATGTGTTTGACGTATAGGGATATCTTAGCCCTGAGTAGCATGATTACACGTGTTTGATGTATAGGGATATCATAGCCCTGAGTAGCACGATCACATGAGTTTGATGTATAGGAATATCATAGCCCTGAGTAGCATGATTACACGGGTTTGATGTATAGGGAAATCATAGTCCTGAGTAGCACGATTACACGTGTTTGATGTATAGGGATATCATAGTCCTGAGCAGCACGATTACACGTGTTTGACGTATAGGGATATCATATCCCTGAGTAGCACGATTACACATGTTTGATGTATAGGGATATAATAGTCCTGAGTAGCACGATTACACGTGTTTGACGTGCAGTGATATCATAGTCCTGAGTAGCAGGATTACACATGTTTGATGTATAGGGATATCATAGTCCTGAGTAGCAGGATTACACGTGTTTGACGTATAGGGATATCATAGCCTTGAGTAGCACGATTACACATGTTTGATGTATAGGGATATAATAGTCCTGAGTAGCATGATTACACGTGTTTGATGTATAGGCATATCATAGCTCTGAGTAGCACGATTACACGTGTTTGACGTATAGGGATATCGTAGCGTTGAGTAGCACGATTACACGTGTTTGACGTACAGTGATATCAGAGCCCGGAGTAGCACGATTATGCGTGTTTGACGTACAGTGATATCATAACCCAGAGTAGCACGATTATGCGTGTTTGATGTACAGGGATATCATAACCCTGAGTAGCACAATTACACGTGTTTGACGCCATAACCCTGAGTAGCACAATTACACGTGTTTGACGTATAGGGATATCATAGTCCTGAGTAACAGGATTACACGTGTGTGACATATAGGGATATCATAGCACTGAGTAGCATGATTACATGTGTTTGACGTATAGGGATACCTTAGCCCTGAGTAGCATGATTACACGTGTTTGATGTATAGGGATATCATAGTCCTGAGTAGCATGATTACACGTGTTTGATGTATAGGGATATCATAGCCCTGAGTAGCCCGATCACATGTGTTTGATGTATAGGGATATCATAGTCCTGAGTAGCACGATTACACGTGTTTGATGTATATGGATATCATAGTCCTGAGTAGCACGATTACACGTGTTTGATGTATAGGGATATCATAGCCCTGAGTAGCATGATTACACGTGTTTGATGTATAGGGATATCATAGTCCTGAGTAGCATGATTACACGTGCTTGACGTATAGGGACATCAAAAGGACAATATTAATAATCAATCAGAGTAGTATACACTAGGTGTCGCTGCCTGTTATTAACTAGTAGCACCCACTGGTGTATGATGCTGTAATTGAACAATACTCATTTACTATTAACATTTGAGATAAGACTGAAAGGATAGTACTTAGTCATTTGCAGGTAAATTTTTCCTTCAGAAGCAAAGGAGATGAAGTCGGAGAGCATCTACTTTTTCAAAAGTATGGGGATGCACGTGCGTGTGTGCATGTGTGCGTGCATGCATGGTGTGGACACTAATGAACTACGCAATGTGAAAAATATTCAGTTTTATTTACATATGTAATCATAGCAAAATATATCTGTAGTTATTCAATTAGCATAATTTTTTTCATTAAAATGTATATAGACATTTTCTCATATAACAGTCTCAATCAGTGAAGCATTTTATCAAATTTAATTGTATATAATAGACCTTTCCAGTTTTAGCTATGCCCCGCCCATCTCTAGCCAAGCTCCACCAACACCTCGCTGGTGTTGGGATCGATCGATCCCTGAACTCTGTGACTATTAATTTCCAGAAAACTATGCAGGTAAGCTGTTAAATATTTTCAAACTATTTTAATTGGGTGCTGTTGCTGCCTATGGCAACAACACCCAGTCAAATTAGTTTCAAAAATTCAACAGCATGTTTATTAAATAGTAAAAATTAACAATTCGTACGTGTCTAACTATTAACCCTTTAATGGTCATACTGGCCAAAACCGGCCTCTGTTATGGTCTGGGGTAATGCCCATTTACAGGCCAAGAGAATACAATTTTTGAAAATTTACCACAAGAATGACTGGCTCAATAAGAGCCAGTCATTCCAGTGATAAATTTTCAAAAATTGTATTCTCTTGGCCTGTAAATGGACATTCAATAGGCAGATATTTAAATTTTCTTGACTGAATTTGACTTTTAAAGGGTTAAGCGTTCAAGACAGACTAAATCGAATCATTCATGACATAATGATTATGATGTCATCTTACGCGTCACGTAGTTCATTGACGTCACATGATGGATTGATAAATTGGAAAGGTTCATCGGGAGGCAGCAGCAACATATACTACATACATATATATATATATATATATATATATATATATATATATATATATATATACACCTGTGCAAAAGTTAAGCACCAGCAAAAACAATAGAATGTAGAAACATGATGGTACAACTAGGCTGCCATACTTTTTGTCCCCGCATTAGCTGACATAATTCCAAGTACAAAATGCACATGCATGCATGACTTCACACCGCTTGATGTCCGTGCGTGGCGGGAAACAGCACACGTGTTCAGTTATGTAAAAGTCCAGTTTGAGGTGTAGAACATTACATACAGATTTAGGCGACAAGATTAGGAATTTTGTGTTCATGACCGTGGTTTATTTGTACAGAGAGAATTAGCTCTTGATTGTGAACCGCTATGGCAAGACGAAGGTTAAGTGATCGTGTGAAATGGCAAATCATAGGCATGCATACCACTGGTATGTCATGCAGAGAGATTGGCAGACAGCTGAACATTAACCATACTGTAATCAGTCGTTTGATTGCAAAACATGGGCAAACTAACGAGGTGAAGGACAGGCCTAGATCTGGAAGACCGAAGAAGACTACTGCCCGTGATGATCGAGCCCTAGTACGCATTGTTAGGAGATCTCCATTCACCAACAGCAGAGTGCTCAGCCAGCAATGGGAAACGCGCAATAGAGTGTCAATGTCTACCGTCAAAAGGAGACTGTATGCTGCTGGCATGAAAGCTAGGAGACCTGTCAGACGTCCTCTCCTCACTGCACACCACAAAGAGGAGCGTCTGAGGTAGTGCAATGAAAGAAGACAGTGGAACATGAGATCCTGGAGACGGGTACACTGGTCCGATGAAAGTCGGTTTCCTGCTTCATGCCACAGATGGTCGAACTCGTATATGGAGGTCCAGACGCACGGCGTACGACCAACGTAACATCATGGAAGAAGTTCCATTTGATGGAGGTTCCGTTATGATATGGGGGTGCATCTCATTTGATTGTAAGCTGGATCTGTTGACTGTACCTGGAACACTAAATGGACAAAGATATCAAGATTCCATACTGGATAGAGTTGTGGTCCCTCATTTTGTAAATCATGCACCTGGAACCCACCCTATATTCATGGATGACAACGCCCGACCACATCGTGCTAGAGCTGTGCATGAATACCTCCGCCAGAATGCCATCGAAACCCTACCATGGCCTAAACGAAATCTAGGATTTCTTTTTTCACGAGAGAGTTGATACTTACCTCCCTAATACTTTTGATATTGCTAAATATTGGCTTTCACTCAATAAACACTCAGATTTAAAACAGTTAGGTGCCCCTACTGGGCAGGGAGTCAGAGCATAGTCTGGCGGATGCCAGCCCCACCACCGCGCATGCGCAGACTAGCACTTCCTCTGACTAGATTATTGGCTGACACACATGCAACTATTAAGAGCCTGAAGACCGAGCCTCTGTGGGGTGGAGAGGCCGGGTCCGTATCTAGGGAGGTAAGTATCAACTCTCTCGTGAAAAAAGAAATCCTAGATTTCGTTTATTTCACTTCAAGAGTATACTTACCTCCCTAATACTTTTGATATTGCCAGAATTCGAAAGTGAATCTGGCGGGAGGGAGGCGAGGTCAAAAGACCAGCTCATCCCTATACGCTTTTCTGCGTTTAAGGCACTTAAACTTCTGAAACTGTAAGAAAAAACAGTCAGGATTTGACTAACCATCGGATAACACCACCGATGTATGAGAGATGACCGAATGTCATATGCGCTCCCCCCCCCCCTCCTTCCAGGGAGGAAGAGTCGACTGACCTCAATGTCCTATACGCTCTCTACGTACAAGTGCCATGTACTACAGGACAGACGAAAAAGCTCCATTTTCGTAACTCTCAACAATGAACCACACAAATACACAAACCATCACCATATTAATAACGGGTAATCGTGACAATACAATCAACAACGGACAACACATGAACAAGACTGACCTTGTTGAAAAGGCTGCTGACATCATCTTCCCATTGGTAAAGACTGATGCAGGCCCAAAAAAGTGGGTGTTTCCATAAATTAATTGTGAAATATATAAGTAATGAGGAAAAACCTCCTCAAAAAATATAAACCGATTTATTTTTTCAAAACCGACAAGGCGAGAGGATTAGAGGTGTCACGGAGATAATGGTCTGTAAAACTTGACTCACAGTGCCACTGAGCCACCGACATAATATCATCCACAGGGACCCCATTAAATAGGGCCGTGGATGTCACTACGCCGCGGACACTGTGAGCCTTGGCCACGTCAACCTGCTTCCCGGTGGCGGATTTATGGCAAAACTGAATGCATTCCACAATCCACCTGGAAATGGTGTCCTTAGAAGCCCTCCCATGGGGTTCAATATATGACAACCATAACGCTGACTGGTCGGTGCGCCATGCCGCCATACGTTGTTTGTACCGGCGCAGCGCCCGGACGGGACACCATGCTTTAGAATTAGGATCATATCTAGTTAAAGCAGGCAAAATAATAGGTTGACCTGGATATTTCAACGACTGATTTTTAGCCAAGAAATTAATCCTAGGTAGCAGCTTAAGGCCTTCCCCTGAAACCACAAAACGGTCATCCTCGGCTGATAAGGCATGAATTTCACTCCTACGCCTAGCCGAGGCCGCAGCAATTAAAAACACAGTCTTCAGTGTTAATAGTTTCATAGAAATGGAACTAAGTGGTTCAAAAGGCTTATCACCTAGTACTTGAAGCACTAGCGATAAACTCCAAGACGGAATCACAGGTGGATTCCTTGGTCTTAGATTGCCCATGCCTTTAATTAATACATTCAATGTATTTACTTCATCACTTCCCCTCTTAGCCAAGCAAGGAATAACAGACATTAATGCTGACTTATAACCAGCAATAGAGTTAGGCTTGAGGCTATAGGCATCATAGAGGTGACAGAGGAAATCAGCTACTACTTGAATAGATGAATCCATTGGATCAATACATCTTTTTGAGCACCATTCTGCAAATCTGTTGATTTTATAATTATATGCTCTGGAGGTTGACCCCCTCCTGGCTTTGGCCATAAACATGGCTGCTTGCTCAGAAAAGCCCTCCTTAATTCTAGATTCCTTGACAACATCCACGCAGTCAATCTGAACATTGACGGATTGTTGTGAAGGGCCTTGCCCTGGAAGATAATATCGTCCATCAGAGGCAGAGGAACCGGGTTGCAGACCAGAAGGTCCAGCAGATCCGTATACCATGATCGGCTTGGCCAATCCGGGGCGATCAGAAGCACTTGGCATTCCTCTTGTCTGATTTTCTGAAGAATTTTTGGAATCAGGATTGCTGGAGGGAATGCGTATGCATACATCCTCCCCCAGCTGATAGCTAACGCATCTGTTGCGAAAGCGCTTGGATCCGGAATCGGAGAGACGTACGTCGTCATCTTCGCATTCTTCTTCGTTGCGAACAAATCGATGTTGGGTTTCCCCCAATGGTCGAACAGACGATCCGCCACACATTGATTTAGTTGCCATTCCGTGGGTAAAACACTCATCCTTCGGCTCAATGAGTCTGCTAGCAGGTTTAACCTTCCCGGAATATGAACTGCTTTCAAGGTAATCTGGTGATCCAGACACCAACAAAGCAGTTTCCATGTCATCATACAGAGACTGGGCGACTTCGTTCCGCCCTGGCGGTTTATGTAAGTCACAACTGTTGAGTTGTCTGAACGAATAAGAACAATCTTGCCCTGAACTTTCTGTAAGAAATGTTCCAGGCCCATGACTACTGCTATTAGCTCCAGTAGATTTATATGTTCCTTTGACTGTTCCAGATTCCAAAGCCCTGATATCGTGGATTCTTCCAGGCAAGCGCCCCAGCCCTCCATCGATGCATCTGTATACACAGTCACCTGAGGGTGGGGAGGGGTTAGCAAAACCCCCGGCAAGAGATTCTCTGTATTCAACCACCATTGCAGGTGGTGAATCAGAGGCGCCAACACTGACACATTCGAGTCCAGCGAACCTGTACTCTGGGTCCATTGTGTCATGAGAAACAACTGGATCGGCCGCCTGCGTAAGGCGGCCTGAGGAATGACTGGTTCCAACGAAACCATCAACCCCAGCATTCTCAAGTAAACCCGTGCCAGGACATGACGACTGTCGCACACTGACTGAATCAATGAGATGAGTTTCTGAACTCTCTCCTGAGTAGGATAAACATATCCTGTCTCTAGATCGAAGAACATCCCCAGGTAATTCCCACTGTCTGCCCTGGAATGCAAATCTCAGGAAGCGACAGAAACTCCCGTGGATGGGGATGTGGAAATAAGCGTCCTTCAAATCTATCGACGCCGTCCACATCCCCCTCTCCAACCCCGCCAACACCGAGCGCACCGTTTCCATCTTGAAACTGGGCGTCTCGATGAACTTGTTCAATGGCTTGAGGTTGAGAATCGGTCTCCACCCTCCGGTGCGTTTTGTTACTAAGAACAGGGTTGAATAGAAGCCCGGACACCTTTGTGCCGGCTGAATAGCTCCCTTTTGTATGAGGGAATTTATCTCCTCCTCGATACACAACCTTTGCTCTGGATCTCTCGGAATGGGAGTCCAGACTGGCACCAGAGACAGTCGCGACGGCGGGCCTGTCACCCACTCTGGATGATACCCGACGGAAAGCCATCGCAAGACTAAACGGTCCTGAGTTAACCGTTCCCACTCTTGCATGTGGCCGGCTAGCCGGCCTCCCACGGGCCCACCTAGGGACCGCGGTGGACACGAGGCATGCAAGAGCGGCACTGTCTCCGTCGCCATACACACCGGAGTGGTTCTTACCGCGGTAAGCGTCCTGTCAGGACCGATAACCACGCCCAGATCCTCGCGCGCCCCGCCCCGCCCCGCGCGCACCTCGGTGCGCGGGCGGCTGCCTGGCTGACGGCGCCTGAGGAACCTGCGCCCCCCTCGCTGCTGGCCGAATCGCACGCGGCCGAGGCCGACGCTGCGACGGTGGCTGGCCACTGACCTGGCCAGCACCACCTCGAGCCTGCAGGGGACGATACGCCGGGGCCGCGGCGCGAGCGTTAGCACGACGCAGCACATCAAACTGCTCGCGCAGCGCCCTCTGGTTATTCACCAGGGTGACCGTCTCTTGGAGGTGGCGACATCCCTCACCTCCAAAAAGACCAGGGCCCGTCATAGGCGTACGCAGTAGCCTATTGTACAGGTCCTGAGACGGGCACAGATTGTCCAGGGCAAACGTGCGTCTTGCCCTGACACTCCTGGTCACCGCCCGAGTCATACAGTCAAGCGCCAGGTTAATACCATCCTGGATGGTTCGCTGGACAGTGACCGGACTTGGCTGGCGCGATGCGGATGCCGTTACTACCCCCTGTAACAGCTGGGAGACGTGGGACAGAGCGGCAATCGAAGCCCTCCCACTCTCCTCCGCATCACGCAACGCGGTATTCGCCGAACGCAACGCGTTCGCGCACAAGACACCCGTGTCAGAACGGGAGCCTGGCCGCGCATCCTCACCCAAAGCCGCGCGGTCATCCACGCTGGGCTTGGGTACCACACCGTACCGCTGGTAATCCAGGGGCACGATGCGACAACGCCTGGCCACCTCGCGAGGGACCTTCGCGAGACGTCCACTCGACTTAATGGACGACTCCGCCGCCTTGAACATGTCAACGACATGCTCCGCCAGCGGCAGAGAAGGCATAGCGTTAGCAGTCGGTTTCCCAGCTAACCACGGCGTGTGAACACGCTGGCTAGCCGACTGCTCCACGGGCAGATCAGGCCTAACGCTCACCAACCACTGGCAAGCGTCATACCAATCCTCCTCCGTGGCTAACTGCGAGCGCTCTACAAGACGGGGTCCTTCGTCTTCCTCCTGAGCGCAAGCAGTAGAGCTTGACGGCGGGTATGCTGATACACCTGGCAAGCCAGGGAAAACACGCGGGCCTGACAGCCCCGGCATGAGAATATCACTGGTTTGACCAGGAGCAGGCACCGTGGCAGAGCGCGGGGTATATATAGTCTCACCACGGGCCCGGCCAGCACCAGCAACACCCTCGGCAAGCCGAGGTATGCGGTACCGCTGGCCATCAGCAGCGCCCTGGGCCACCACCTGAGCCGCGGACTTTACTCCAGGGTGAGTAAAACCGTGGAATAAGGCGCCTGTATTCCCCGCGAGGGGTGCACAAACGTCTTCATCCATGTCCACGTCGTCAGACGGCGACCCTAGCAGGTAATCCTCATTACCCTGGTCAGAAAGATTAGACCCCGGGTCAGCAAAGAGAGCTAACCCGGGCTGACCAGGAACGGTGCCATAGGAGGTACTGGCCACCGCGGCGTGCGGATACCCCTGGACTGATAAGCAGCCCGCGGGTTCCAGCGACAACCGTCCACGGTCCCCTATCGGCGCGGCAATAAGCCTGCTGCCAGGGCCGTGGAACGCCCCCTCTAATGGGGCCACCTCTGAATCGTCGAACAACGGAAGCGGACTAAGGAAAACCGATCCAGAGGCGGGGATTACCTGCTCCGAAGCCGATGATGAGGACAGTAAAGGATTTGGTCCAGGAAGCATGCCACGAAGCAACCCTGGAACCAAATCCTTTATTGTCCTCTTCATCTCTCCCAACATCTCGGTCCGGAAGGCCTCCATATCCACCGCGGACGAGACCTTCCCCTTACCCTTCCTACTTACAACCTCTCGTTTCCGCTTCTTCTTCTTCTCCTCCTCTACCACCTTGTCCGTCGCCTGTAAGCAGCACAAGAATTCGGACATTAACTCGCCCCCCCAGTGCTTACATATGTCACAATTAACCAAGGGACCACAAGGGCTACATTGATAGCACAGATGAGGCCAGAACTTTTCATGAAGAAAACGACCACAGGACGCGCAACCCGGTCCCTGAAACAGGGCAAAGGACAAGGAGTATGAGCAACTAGTTAAGCTTAGAAACTCAATCCAACTCAAAGAGAAGGAAAACGATCATAAAGATCAATATACATCAGAAACCAGCATAGCGCTTGAATTGCTGATAAACACATAGCCAGGCTGATTATGACGTCATTAATCCCGTGACAGGAAAAATTCGATCCCAACAAAACATCCAAGTGCAAGGACGAATTGTATGCTGAATGGATAAGTCGACTACACAACCATCAGATACATATAGATAACTCTTTTCTGGCAAAAATGTTAATTATCTCCCTTTGTTTGTTTACAATAATTAACATCACCACATTATCAATAACTAGATACCTGACACTTTGTATAGACAAACCATCCAACGTGACGAACCGGAGAACTCCACCATCTGCACGCCTCTTAACTCTCTCCACCTCAAGGGAAAGGAATTGGATCAAGAGGGCAAAGTGAGAAGACCTTTATACTAGGCCTCCAACTCACTGGACATATTTTTCATTTGGTTAGATAACCTAACAGTGTTAGTAGGAAATGGAACCATGGTGGAGAGAAAACTAACTCTCTGCTACTGCGATGTCACCACCTAGCGTCATACAGACCTGTGGACATAAACAGAAAGAGAAATTAGTCCTAGGTAGCACCGAGTTGACATAAACCAACTAACTAAGGCGCTTATCACGGTAAACGCGAGTCCCGGAAACACAATACACCGGGAAGAAAACTCGCTAATTTTACTAGAAGTCACCTGATTTAAAGGTCCTAAGTCCTCCTGTGGCGAAGTGTTCCCTCCTGCCATACAAATCAGATATTATCACTCCAAAATATACACCAAATAACAGTTTAAGAGCAAGAAAAGCTTATGACTCAAAAAGACATGTGTGTTCTCTTTGCCAATAATCTAGCAAAGAGGAAGTGCTAGTCTGCGCATGCGCGGTGGTGGGGCTGGCATCCGCCAGACTACGCTCTGACTCCCTGCCCAGTAGGGGCACCTAACTGTTTTAAATCTGAGTGTTTATTGAGTGAAAGCCAATATTTAGCAATATCAAAAGTATTAGGGAGGTAAGTATACTCTTGAAGTGAAAAGCAAGGAGCCCTGACATGAACCCTATTGAGCATATCTGGGAAATTCTGGGAAACATGGTGAGAAGGAGGGATCCTCCTGTGCAGAACCTACAGGAATTAACAGACGCACTCCATCTTGAATGGCAACGAATACCACAATGGCGTATCAGTCGGTTGGTGACCAGCATGAGACGTTGTGTCCAGGCCGTCATCCAGGCACAAGGTGGATATACCCGGTATTAATAATGGTAGTCTCAAACTCGTGAACAGATGTTAAACTTCGTTTTCAGACACCATTAATGACAATCTAGCCACGTGTGTCAACTGTAGGGCAATAGTTGTCAGTTGTGTCAACGTAACCATATTCAGGCCTCGTTTTCAAGTTCAAACAAAATCATACAGTGTTTCCCCACCATCATAATCAGCATTCCTCTAGTTGCATTATTACCTCTTGCACTAAGATGGATGGGTACATGAATGTTTATGCTATTGCTTTCTTCATAGCGCATGAATATACCCTCGCATGTGCGTAAAAATAGGGTGGTGCTTAACTTTTGCACAGGTGTATATATATATATATATATATATATATATATATATATATATATATATATATATATATATATATATATATATATATATATAAAATACAGGATTTAGATAAAAAGGAAATCTGTACAAATAGAGTATTATAATCCTCACCTCCACCTGCCACTAAATAAGTAATCAAAGAAAGAAGCATGCTGTATCTGATCTAGTGTCACATGACCGTGGAGCTTTTACGTTTAAAATACATTCACAACGACCACTTCTATCTTGTACACGGACTGGATGCCAGATCAGCATAAATTTTGATAGGTCTCATATAATAGTGATCCATTTCTAGCTAAGCTCCGGGACGTAATTGATTATAACATCATTTATTTGAGTGACAGATCAGGTCTCCATTTCTGAAAAACACTTACATGGTTATCAATATGAAAACAATCTGTAGAATGTCAATGGACCTCTCCAGTTTATCTATCAAATCATGGCGTCATAATCAACTACGTGACCTATAGGATAATGTGATACTCAATGACGCCATGAATGGCCTAGAAAATTGTGGGTGGAGCTTAGATAGAGATGGGCGGGGCATAACTAAAACTGGAAAGTGCCATTAATGATCACTAACTTGTACATTCGTGCTGTACATTTGGTAAATATAATACATTCAATAAACATGTTGCATCGTTTATTTTCGTCTTTTTTTCAATATATAGTTGTATAATAAACAGATCATTTAACATTTCCGAGTACAATATGGATTTTTATTGAACTCATCCACACTGTATTTAAAAATATGTATTAAACTCGACGCAAGGCATCTCGTCTAATACTGATTTTTAACCACAACGTGGACACGTACAATAAAAAACCCATTTGAGGCTTACGGTTTTATAACTAGATGTGTGGTTCCAGAGTGTGGTGCCAGAAAAGAGCCAAACCTGCTAAATCACCAAAATTGCCAACAGGCCCAAACACCAAAACATCAAAACTGACAATAGGCCTAAAAACTAAAATCGCCATCAGGCCCAACCAACAAACAAACAAAACTTTACCGTCAACCAACCTTGTACCACCCTACATTCCCATATTTGATAATCTCAGCCATAACCCCAATCTTCGACCATTGCGCATATAAATGGAGCAGAAAACGATCGCTCTGAGGAGGCGGTAACGAGCAGAGCTGTGAAACTGGTGACCCCGGGATCGCATCTCTGCTCGGCCACCTGATGATCGCTGGAAACATAGGCAATCTCTTTCACTCCTCGTTGCCTCTCTCCACCCAGAAGTATGAAAGGGTACTGGTGTAAAAACTGGGGAAGCTACCAATAATAGACTGAAATAAACCAGCCTAGAATGGCGTGAATGGTACCTGGAATCAGGGACTCGATAGGCACCACCCAAAACAATAACTTGATCGCTCAGACCATTCAGACTCTGGATCTCAGCAGGTGTAGACACAGCAGAAGGTTATTTCTATAATAACAGGGTTCTTTGCATCGCACTCTTTCTTCTTCTTTATTCGCTCGCTTACACTGGAGTTCAGCTTTTGAGACAAATAGAGCTGCTTTCTGCAGGTCTCCATGGCTCTCATACAACTTTTCATACAACTTTACGTCTAATGCTATTGGCATGCGCCATATCTGCTTTCTAAGTTTGTTGAGATTTATGCAGGCCTGTAGCACATGCACAGTAGACTGTTCAGCCTGTCCACATGGTCAGATAGGGGAGGATACCATTGCATTGCATTTATCATAGACATTTCCAGAAATACCTTAGAGAATGGCGAAACAAACATTAGACCAAATAAAAATAAAAAGAATTGTATACAACTAGGCCAATGAATAGTAGGTATCATGACAGCACTAATTAGTAACTGCTAATATATATATATATATATAATCACACCTCAAGGGGCATAACCATGCCTGAGTCTATAGTTTGGGACAGTTAAAGAACACAAGTATATCACAAAGTTATATCACAGCTAATATAGGATATAATGTATATGGAGAGATTATGTGAGGTTTAAATGATCAAGATCACAAGTATATATCACAGCGTAATATCACAGCTAATATAGGATATAATGTATATGGAGAGATTCTGTGAGGTTTAAATGATCAAGAAATGTTATAGGTAAATAATAAAAGCAGTATGATAATTTTTATAATTATATAATATAAGATTGCAACGCTTAAAGGACGGATTGCATGTACAGTAAGAAAATAATTTTAAATCTGGTGAAAAAAGTGAAAAAAAGTATAAATAAAACATTTAGGTTATTAAATTCCATCATAGCAACTATACAGGAAAGGTGATGAATATTTTGAAACTCATTCGACTGGAAGTCGTCCCAGTCAAATTAGTTTTAAAATATTCAACAGAATATTCACTACATCACAAATATCTGTTATTTCTGTTAAGTTTTAAAGCATTAACACATAAAGGCAGATAATTCTTATGATTTTAAATAGTCAATTGCGACAAAGAAGTTATTTTTGAAAACTTTCTATGATATGACTGATTTGTCATGTTGTGCTTAAAGAGTACAGCATATACACGTGGGAAGAATTCCGAATTAAAAAATTTATTTTCTTTACCTATTCCCTGTGAGGAAGTTATCTCGTTTACCTAAGTGTTAAACAACTGACTATAATTTGAGCGGTGATATTTTGAGAATAACAATTCTATATAACATAACCAATGTTTAATATTAACCCTTTAATACTCAAATTTGTTTGAGAAAATTTAATTTCTCTAAAAGAAAATGTCCATTTGAAGACCAAGATTAGAGTATTTTTGAAAGTTTATCACTGAAATGACTGGCTCGATTATCGAGCCAGTCATTACAGTGGTAAATTTTCAAAAATAATATAATTTTAGTCTGCAAATGGACATTTCTCAAGACCACTACATAAGCCGTTTTGGTCAGCTTGTGTGTTGAAGGGTTAAAGGTACTGTTTGATACTCAGTATAATCAATGCTTTATATTAACCCTTTACTGGTCATGCCGGCTATAACCGGCCTCTGCAGTGGTCTTGAGGAATGCACATTTGCAGGACAAGAGCAGACTATTTTTGACAATTTACCACTGGAATGACTGGCTCGATAACTGAGCCAGTCATTCCAGTGGTAAATTTTCAACGATAGGCTTCTCTTGGCCTGCAAATGGACATTCACTGAGCAAATAATTTGATTTTCGTGACACAATTTCACCATTAAATGGTTAATGTATCGGTTTTACTTATAAATTTATAATGATATTATTTGAATTTTTTTAGATCTTTTTCCTTTTTTATAATTTCATTTTCCAAACGAGAAATTTCTTTCATCAATTCTTCTTTTCTGGACACGGTTGATTGGATCCTCTCAAGAATTGTGTTAATCTTCTGTGAATCACTGCTTCCTGAATCCTCAATCTTAGCGAGACCTTCTCGTAGTTCTGATTCAAATTTGAGGCTCTGAAACATGGAAAGTATTTGAGTTTCATGATATTGTTAGGGAAGAGAATTATTTGAAGATTGATATTATGAGTGAAATACTCATAGAGAACTAGAATCACGCTACTACCTCACTCTGGCTGCCATTATGGAAATCAGAGTTGACACTTATAGCAGTTAAAATTCCTGTATCCCAATTTCAAGACACCTCTATTGGGAAGCTTTTGAATATTTTGAACCTAATTTGACTGCTCAACAGGTCACAATCAAATTAGTTTCAAATTATTCAGCACAATATTCTGTATATAATAGCGAACCATTTCACTAACAAATCCCTGAAAAAGTAAATCCTTGACGATGTAAAACATATTCTGTTGAATATTTTGAAATTAATTTGACTGTAAACCATTGCTGCCTTAGGCAGCAATGGCTTTCAGTCACATTAATTTCAAAATATTCAACAGTTTTCATGTATGGTTGCCTTGAAAATGAGATATTTGGGAATTCATCGGTGCAAGGGTTAAACGGTTAAGTAACTAAAATTAAGGTTCTTCTTCCTCTATTAGTACTAAAAGTGGCCTTCAAGTTTTTCCACCAAAAATAAGATGTTTTCTCCGAGAGCGAGTTGGTGCTGGTCTTGTTCACTTCTCTGGTTTCCAAAACTTGTTATAAAAATTATTAATGTTATAAGTCATCAGTTTCCTGCATAAACTCTTTTAATTGGTCAATTCTGTGGATTTAAACACTTTTCATTGGCCATTTGTGTGAACAAACACTTTTGATTGGTTATTTGTATGAATAAACTTTTTTGATTGGATATTTGAATGAATAAACTCTTTTGTTTGGTCATTGGTCTGAAGAAACTCTCTTGATTGGTCATTTGCATGAATACAGTCTTGATTGGCCATTTGCATTAATAAAGTTTTTTGATTGGTCATTTGCAATTGTATGAATAAACTCCTTTGTTTCGTCATTTGGATAACAAAAGAACATGAATGATAGGCGGGTCAGATCTATAAACTAAGATCATGTGATACTACTCTGAGAGTATATCAGCATTAGCTTATTTGAGATGAGCCAATGAATGAATGGATGGAGAGACCTGACAGACACATGTTGATGGCTTAGCCACCTTAATCGCCTAAGTAATGAATTTGTACAAATAACATGCTTCAGGAGATATAACTCTGGACTGGATGAATATTTTGAAAACAATTTAACTGAAAGTTGTTGGTGGCTAAGCCAACAATAATTCAGTCAAATTGTTTTCAAAATAGTCATCCATCCACAGTTATTTGCTACGGAAGTTAATGCCCAGTGGCCTGTATCAAGTGAGGCAGTTAATGCTTATCATATTTACCTGTGTCAGGTGTTCGCTGGCTTCATCAAGCTTGGACTGCATGTTCACAAGTTGTTTGTCCAGGATATCCTTAGTTCGTGGGAGTGTTATCGCCTTCACCGTACGAGATCTATGAGAAATAAAGGTCGTGTATTAACATTTTAATCGTCAAATTTGTGTAACCCTTTAGGCCTTAAATTTGGTCAAGAAAACTTCAATTTTCTCAAAGAAAATATCAATTTGCAGACCAGCAGAAGCCTATTTTTTAAAATTTGCCAAGGTTATTGAGCCAGTCATTCCAGTGATAAATTTTCCAAAATAGTCTTCTCTTGGTCTGCAAATGGACATTTCTCAAGACCATTGTAGAAGCCATTTTGGCTGATATGAGTGTTAAATGGTTACGAATATTTCAATTTTCACATAGAAAATATCGATTATTGAGCCAGTCATTTGAGTCATAAATTTTCAAAAATAGTCTTCTCTTGGCCTGCAATGGACATTTCTCCATATCACTAGCAAGGGTGTTTTGGCCAGCTTGAGTGGTAAAGGGTTAAAGCATACATCTTTGCTAACCCTTTTCTAGAAAGGGTTAATTTTCCATCACCAACTCTATGAAACAATAAACCAATTTACCTGATCTGTGGTTGTTTGCCACCTTTCAGTTCCGCCAATCTGGAGCTGATAATATCTGAGTTGGCGATGAATCCTCCTTTACTCGCCAGCATCTGTCGGATGTGAGTGTTACTGCCATATGAGATATAAGCTTCCATTCTCTGGCTTAGCTGAAATCACATACAATACAAGAGTAATGAGAGATTGCAACCCCTCACCCTCTCATTTTTTACACATATGTAAAACATTTTTGCGGAATGCTAGCGTATGGTCACACAATTTTCAAGGGTTAGACAAATCAGTCTGGTAGTTTCCGAGATATCCACAGATCTAGATCTTGCACCGATTCCAATGGAAGGATGAACAGAGGGACAGATGGATGGTTGGATGTACATACAGATGGATGGATAGATGGACAGACAGGCAGACAAACGTGCATGCACACACACACATGCCGACACACATGATTGCAATACCCTTGTCCTCTTATGGGGTGAGGGTAATAATGTGGGTGCTATGTGGATTGTTGTGGAAATGAATTCACATTTTCACATCATCATGTAAGATATTACATGTAAATGTATTTAACTTTGGTCAAGAATATCCAAATGTTTCCTTATTGAATGTCCATTTGCAGGCCAAGCGAAAACTATTTCTAACTATTTACCACAAGAATGCTGGCTCAAGCCAGTCATTCCAGTCATGTGGTAAGTTTGCAAAAATAGTATTCTCTTCGCTTGCAAATGGACACTCCTCAAGAAGACTGCAGAGGCCGGTGTTGGCCGGCCTGACAATGGACCTTTCCAGTTTATCCATCCATCATATGACATCATAATCAACCATGTGACATGTAGGATGACATCATAATCATGACATCATAAATGACTCAATTTAGTCCATCTGAAAAGGCCCATTACAGTATTAACCCTTACGACTCTGGTGCCAACATTCTGGTTTTTTGCGGTGCCAGTAGTGAAGAAACTGGTATACATTTTTAAACAATTTTGGTGGACGATGTTGCTGTCTACGACAGCACCATCTTCCATCAAATTTGTTTAAAAATGAACACCAGTTCATCTTTTAATTTAACCTGAAAATTTAAAATTTTGACATCAGACAGATAAGAGTTAACAAACCCATGATGGCAATATAATGCAGGGTAACATCTTCAACTGTCTGCCTGCTCAAGTTCTGCAGGCGAGATTTTCGATCAGCATAACTCTGGACATGCAGAATATTTTCAAAACAATATGACTGAAAGTTGTTGGTAGTTAAAGCACCAACAACTTTCAGTCAAATTGTTTTCAATATATTCAGCAGGTCCAGAGTTATTGCCCATTGAAATTATTGTCTGGTGGCTTACAGCAGTCAGTCAGTTAGGTAGTACAATTAAAACCTGATTCAAATCCACTAGACAGGTCCCACCCCTGCCTTTGATAATCAGCTGTACCTAACATGCATATTTCACTCACCATGACTGGACGATCAACTTTCATGTCGATCAATTCACCAATCACATTGACTTTAACTTCTGCATTCTGTACACCACCAATTGCTTGATCTAGAACTGCTCTCCTATTGGCTGTTCCTGAGCCACTCATAGGCCTGGAGGCAGGACCAGGCTTGGTTCGTGAGAAGAACATGTCTTGGCACATAATTTTCAATGCCTGAAGAATAAAAATAAGATGAACTAGCACGCTATGAATATGTACATAGGGAACCTTGTCAATAAAGACAATCTGTATTTTAGACAAATAATTAGTACCATTTCCCCTTGGTCATATTCATAGGACTAATTCAGTGCTTCAGGGTTAATTCATTCGCTATCAAACACTAACCTTCTACAATGCTGGCTCACTAGATCTCCTCTAACAAATTAGAATTTAGAATTTTTCAAAAACGAATCTTATAGAACACTTATAAAACTGACTTTCTGGACATATTTTTGATGAGGCGAGCCTTCTAGATCCCACCCAAAATTGTCCTTTTAGATCCTTCCAAAATTTACCTTTTAGAACACTTCAAAAACTAACCTTCAAGAACTCTTCTAAAAATTACCATCTAGAAGTACTCGTCTGAGACTGACATTCCCAATCCTTCAACAACTTCTAATAATGTAGATGTCTGATAAAACAGACCGTATATAACTCTTCTAGTATTAACCTTCTAGAAAATGACCTAGAAACCTTCAAACACTCACCTTCTAGAAACCTTCTAACATTAACCGTCTAGATATTTTCTAAAACTAATCTTCTAGAACCTTTCAAACATTGACCCCCTAGATGCCTTCTAACACAAAGCTTCTAAAACTCTTCTATCTTGACCATCTAGAACTCTTGTAATACTGACGATCTAGACCTCTTCTAATATTCACCCTCTTGATCTCATCTAACACTGATTTTCTAGAATGCTTCTAAAAACTGACATTCAAAACTCTTCTAATATTGACAGTACTGAACTCTTCTAATACTGACCTTATAGAACTCCCTTAAGAAAGCAGGATTCAGATCATCGGTCATATCCCCGACTTTAATATGTGCGAGACTGTGAAGAAGTATAATTAAGAACTCGCCAACTGACTCCATACGTTCATGACGGATAAACAGAATCTTTCTTTCATATTCGTAATGCACAGAATGTCGGAACATGTTTCTATCATAGTTATTCTTTGGAAGACTGGAAGCAAGCAACAGCGAGATCTCTGGCATATGGCCAGACTCACGAAGCATTTGGATTATGAAAACACCGAACCGGTATACAACAAACTGACTCGGTGTAATCCTATTGATGTCAACTGGTTTGAGGTCACCACTTCCTGGTAGCCATTGAGCATCTTTAGTGTCGATGAATGACCGGTTGTAGTCAGCACCTGTAAAATGGAAAAATTTAAGTTTCCAACAGAAATCATTATATGTATAATTTAACATGAATGTAAAAACAAAAGTTACATGAGTTAAGAAGCTTTTATCAATACTTAGAACTGCAATTACAAATTTGTATGAATTTAGCTTAATGAATTGAAGTTCACAAATGTAATAAGATGACCATTTGAGATGACAGCTTTAACGCCCTTAACACCCCAACTTCCACAACCCATCCCCACCACCTATAGTGGTAACTATGATGAATATATACATATTTCTCCGAAGTACAATCCCAGCAGAGCCTTCATAATGAATCCACATAGCAGATTTGATTCTGTGATGGTTCTATAAAGCCTATTATCAGGCCAATTAAAACTAATATTTGAAAGTGTTGAGCATTTCAGAGGAGATAACTCTGGCAAAGATGGATGCATTTGATTAAAAGCAATCAAGTGACTTGCTGCATTCGCAAGCAAAGATGTTCAGGTTGAGAATGACAAAATGTGCTTGGAATTCAATCGTTTAACGCCTCTTGTGTCAAGTTAAACCTTTAGGGTGGAATTCAATAAGGTGGTTTAGCTAGACCTGTTAGTTAGAGTTAAACCTGGTTTAGCTATTACTAGGTTTAAACCCACATTTAGACTGACTTAAAACACTGATCCAATATAAAAATAATTTAACATGAATGTTAATATCACCTTTCTAAAGGTATGCACACTTAAATCGATTCTGTGAAAAATCACAGTGTTATGAGAATATCAATTTTTTAAATTAAACCAGGTAACCCCCTGTTTAAGACTATATGCTCGGCCTCAACGTGGCGCAGGGGTGTAACCCACTGGGTGTCAATCCAGACATTTGGAGGGGCTAACCAGAGCCTTATGCACAACGCAAATGAATGACACTTGGAGATAGAATCAAACGAAATGGTGCTCGCCCTGTGAGGATCTGCCAGGCAGGTGCAGCGCCGGGCTCCACACCTCGAAGGAGCCCACCCTCAGCTACTGGAGGTCCCATCAACTTGTCTTGTGGAGCCAGGAGACGAGGATGGAGAGCTACTGGCCAACCGAAAGCGAAGACCAAACCCAAAGAGAACCCCAGTATCAACATCATGCACTGGAACGCAGAAGGGGTTACCAACAAGAAATCAGAGCTCGAACAGTTCCTGTACGAAAACAACATTGATATCTGCTGCATCCAAGAGACACACCTACAAGAAGGAAAACCATTTAAGATCAGAGGTTACCAGATTTTCTGGTGTGATCGAAGAGGAAGAAAGAAAGGCGGGGTGATCACCTTGATCCGAAACAGCGTGAACGCCAGCCAGATCAAAACCTTTATGGAAGAGGCAGAATATATCAAGATCAAGGTAACAACCAGCAACTCTGTGATTGACATTGTCAATTATTACTGCCCTAATGACAAGAATCTCTCACTTGACACAATCCTGGTCCCGGACTGCCACTTCCTCATTGCGGGAGACTTTAATAGCGAGTCTCAGAGCTGGGGATACAGAACACTTGATAAACGAGGAGAAGACATTGAAGCATGGCAAGATGAAAAGCACCTTTTACTTGTCAACGATCCCACAGATCAGCCTACCTTCTACTCGCGCCGGTGGCACTCGACAACAATGCCGGACTTGGCATTTTGTACAGAAGACATTCACAGAAACCTCAGTAGAGTGGTCAGATCGCAGTTAGGAGGAAGCGACCACCACCCAGTCCTCCTCTCTCTTTCTGGAAGTATTTCAACAAGTTCACCTCAACATCCAAGGTGGAACTACAAAAAGGCAAATTGGAGTCTGTTCGGCATTCGTTCCAATGAGCTTACCCAAAATATAGCAGTAGAAGGGAGAAACATCAACAATGCGGTCAAGGAATTTAATATAAGTATCCTCAAGGCTGCCAACGAAGCGATTCCTCGAGGGTTCAGGAAAAACTACCGCCCCTACTGGACAACAGAACTGCAAGCAGCACATGATAAACTAGACAAGGCCAGAGAAGATGCAGAGGGTAATCCCTGTCATGAAAACCACTTCACGCTACAACAAACTAAAGCCAGGTATCTAAAGACCAAGCTGGAGGCCAAAAGAAGAAGCTGGAGGGAAAAGACGGCAGGGTTTAATTTAGAGAGACACAACAAAGCTATGGAGACTGACTAAAGCACTGAATGATGAGGGTGTCGGGGAGAGAAGATTACTCTTGAAGAAGATGGACAAACACTGTCAGGAAAGATGGCTGCAGATGCCTTTGCGAAGGCATATGCAAAAGAAAGCAACATTTCTATACCACGAATGCGTCAAAAAGAGGTTAGAAAAGAGCAAAAGGAAAGAACAGACACCAACACTCACGATGCAATGAAAGTTGACATTAGTTTAGCAGAACTGAAGAAGTCTATCTGCCAATTGAAGAAGAAGAAATCTCCCGGGCCAGATGGCATTACGAATGAAATGATCCAACACCTTGGTAATGCATCTCTCCGCAAGTTGCTAGATATGTTTAATCTCAGTTGGACCAATGGAGAGGTTCCTCAGTGCTGGAAGGAAGCCAGAATGACTCCTATTCTGAAAAAAGGGAAGAACAAGACGAAAGTGCTGAGCTACCGTCCTATCAGTCTTACAAGCTGCATATGCAAGACCATGGAGAGCATCATAAACCAGCGGTTGCAGTGGTACCTGGAGTCGGAGAACACTATAGTTTCAGAGCAGGCTGGCTTCAGAAGATACAGGAGCACAGAAGATCAAACAACACATCTTGCACAGGTCATAGAGGACACTTTTCAAGCCAAGAAGGTGATGCTAGCTGCCTTTATTGATCTGCAGAAGGCATTTGACAAGGTGTGGAAGGATGGCCTCCTCGTGAAGGTCCGGCACACAGGCATCGGTGGCAACATGTTCCGATGGACCAAGTCATACCTACACAATCGCAGAGCTATGGTCCTGGTGGATGGACAATCTGGACAGAATGTATTGCTGAGACAAGGGGTACCACAAGGCGGAGTATTATCACCAACTCTGTTCATACTCTTCATTAATGATATTGTAGCAGAGCTGCCCAATGGGATCCAAGCAGGACTCTATGCAGATGACCTCGTACTCTGGTGCACCGAGGAGTACACGACGACTGCCACGTACAGAATGCAGCTCGCCTTGGACAGAATTACAGCTTGGGCCAATCTCTGGTGTATTACCATCAACAAAGAAAAATCATCAACCATGCTATTCTCACTGTCCACAAAAACCAAGGTTGGCAATCTGACACTGGGCGGTACTCCACTCGAGTACGAGGACCAGCAGACATACCTGGGAGTCACCTAGGACAGAAGATTAACATGGAAGGAGCACATCCAGAACGCAGAGGAAAAGGCCAGAAGAAAGCTAAACATCATGAGGAAGCTGGCAGGAACAAAGTGGGGTGCCAATGAAAGGATCCTCAAGACCATCTACCTAGGTGTCGTACGACCACACCTTGAGTATGGATCCAGCTCATGGATGACAGCAGCTAAATCTCATCAACAGAACCTCGACAGAGCACAAAACCAGGCACTGCGCATCATCACTGGTCGAATGAGATCAACACCAATAGAAAAAATGGAGCAGACAGCAGGCATCCCCCCACTTAGTAAAGGAAGGGAATGCAAAGCACTGATCCAAGCTGCAAAGTTCAAATCGTTCAACAGCCACCCGATGAAGATCAGGCAAGCACAGCTGTCATCAGGAAGACTTAAAAGATCAAGTTTTGTGAAAGAGACAAAAGCACTTCAAAGGAAACACCAAGAAATGTTGCCAGCACAAATAGAAGACCCAAACCACACCCTTGATCCTCCACCCTGGGAAAACAAACTAGAGAGCATAGCTATTCGTACCACAGTACCTCATCTCACAACCAAAGATGAACACAGTGATGTGAGCAAGAAGGCCCTGACCCTAGCCATGCTGGAAGAAATGTACCCTCAGGAGACATGGATAAGGATCTACACAGATGGATCAGCCAAAGATGCAATTAGGAGCGGAGGAGCCGGACTGCACATACAGTACCCAAACGGACACCATGAGTCAGCTGCAATACCGACAGGCAAACACTGCACAAACTACAGAGCTGAAGTCGAAGCACTGGTCCATGCAGCTAATACCATCAGCAGAACAGCAGACCCTATTGCACATTGTCTTTTTATCTGATGCCCGCTCTGTCCTTGAGGCTATCACCAAAGGTAAGCTGCCACAACTTGAAGAAGCACTACAAACCATCAAATACTTTCGGAAAGCATTGCAGTGGATCCCCTCACACTGTAGAGTCCAAGGAAATGAGGAAGCAGACAAGATGGCAAAGGTGGGTGCAGAAGAGAATCAGACAGAAAACATGGTTACGCATACAGAGATGAAGACTATCATCAAGTTACTCTATAGAACACCCCAATCAGAAGATGCCTACCATCATCTCTCGAGGCCAGAGCAAGTGACCATTTTTCGTCTCAGAACTGGACATAACAGACTAAACCAACACATGTACAGGCGGTTCTACCTTACGACATCGCCCGCTTGTCCTTGTGGAGAAGCAGAACAGACCACAGAGCACATACTTCAATGTTGCAGTACGTATCAGCTGCTGAGAGAAAAAATCTGCCCTTTGTCAACCTCTTTTCTTGAAAAGCTGTATGGGCCTGTAGAAGAACTGCAGAAAACCACACATTTCATCTTGAGAACGGCTCTCCAAGTGTGATACCAGCGATCGAAAAGAAGAAGAAAGAAGAAACCAGGTAACAAACCAAGTAATAAACAGGTAACCATATAAACCGATTTCAAGAAGGTATGTACTAAACCCTAGAACAAATATCATAAAAATCTAAACCTGGGGTAGGGTAGTTTAACTCCTATTGCTATTTGTAAAATTGGGACTTTTAAATTTGGTATGTCAGACCACAACTGAGTTAGTTTGGGACATAGTTCTCCCGTTCATTTGGATAACGAGACTGATACCCGAAATGTGTTTAAGCAAACTCATTGTTTATTATCAGAATAGTACTGATTTATTTTAGTGCCACTTTTGTATGATTATGTCCATCGGTGTATTAATATATTTTAATAATAAGCCACATCCCATATATACATATTTTTGGTCTAGAATGTAAATGTCAAATTTCTACTAAACCCCGAGCACGGTATATGATTGCTGATAAAGTAAGCATGGTTAAACCAGGCTTAAACCTAGTCTATCTGTTGCCTGGTTTAAACCTCATATCTGAATATGGATGAGGCTTAAAGATAAACATGGTAATAAATCTCTTATTACTCAGCTTATGTAGCGAGCTGTTACCAGGTTTAAACCTCATATCTGAATATGGATGAGGCTTAAAGATAAACATGGTAATAAATCTCTTATTACTCAGCTTATGTAGCGAGCTGTTACCAGGTTTAAACCTCATATCTGAATATGGATGAGGTTTAAAGATAAACATGATAATAAATCTCTTATTACTCGGCTTATGTAGTGAGCTGTTACCAGGTTTAAACCTCATATCTGAATACTGGTGAGGCTTAAAGATAAACATGGTAATAAATCTCTTATTACTCGCCTTATGTAGTGAGCTGTTACCAGGTTTAAACCTCATATCTGAACATGGATGAGGTTTAAAGATAAACATGGTAATAAATCTCTTATTACTCGGTTTATGTAGCGAGCTGTTACCAGGTTTAAGGTTGAATTCCAGCCTTAATGTTCAAGTCGGCCAAACTGGCATCTGAAGTGGTATTTGAACATTGTCCATTTACAGGCAGAGAAGAATTTTCGAAAATTTACCACTTGAATGACCGGCTCACTAAGACTTCTCTTTTCCTGCAAATGGACACGGATTGAAACAGAAATGTCGGCCTTTCTTGACCATTAACACATTCATGGACAAGCCAGCCAAAAGCAAGCTCTGCAGTCTCCTTGAGGAATTTACATTTGCTGGAAAACAAAAAGCTATTTTTCTAATTTTCAGCAGTAGATCAACAAAAATTGTCTCACCAAATCGGGACTATCAATAATTTAATTAATATGAGTAGCATTTTGAGCGCTTTGAGGCGTTGTTGACACAAGAGTGGATTAACACCTTTACTGATAAATTCCCCATATCTCAATAACAGGTCAAGAAAACGCGAAAGATGTTGAATATTTTGAGGCAACAATGTCTTCCAGTTATATTATTTTCAAAATACTCAACAAAATATGCTATAAATTGCAAAGTATTTTTTGTTTGAAAGGGTTAATAGTGATGTCAATGGCTAGAATAATCTCCGACAGTTTAATATTTTAAGTGAATTACCTCCAACCATTCCTGGTCCGGCCATCCCAGATCCTCCACCATTATCCACAAGATCATGTAATTCATTAACCTGCTGAAACAGTGGTGATGCCATCAGCATGTTGACCCAGTCCTGTTCCGGTACACCTGTCCCGACGAATGACCCGCTGTCCACTTGTTGGCTCGTGTTCGTAGGTTCATCAGATGGTAGGGAAGATTTGACTCCGGGTTCAATTTCACGGTCGACTGATTTTTGTTTTGCGGCATCCTCAAGCTTCTTCTGAATATCTACTTTGTATTCACCTATAGAAAGATCAAGGGATATTGTATTGACTGGGACTAGATTTAACCATTTAACCCTTTAACACTCATATCAGACAAAAACGGCTTCTTCAATGGTCTGGAGAAATGTCCATTTGCAGACCATGAGAAGATTATTTTTGAAAATTTACCACTGGAATGACTGGCTCGGCTCAATAACCAAGCCAGTCATTCCATTGGTAAATTTCCAAAAACAGTCTTCTCTTTGTCTGTAAATGGACATTTTCTATGAGATTGAAATTTTCTTGAACAAATTTAAGTGTTAACGGGTTATCACCAAAAAAGGCCAAAACAGCCTCTGCAGTGGTCCTGGGAAATGTCCATTGGCAGACCAAGAAAACACTATTTTTTGAAAATGTAGCACTGAAATTACTGGCTCGATAATTCCATTATCATTCCAGTGCTAAATTTTCAAAATTAGTCGTCTCTTGTATTTTTGAAAAAGTTGGTCCCGATCCCAGGATGATTCATAATAAGGAAAAATTAGTTACCTCTCCGTGATGTAGAAATTGTTTGAGTGTAGCTTTCATGACCATCGTCGCTGGCAACGTCACTCTGGTCAGATCTTGGGGAGTCACATGACAGCATGGACTGGTAGACTGCTGGTATACGGTAGCCCTAGTCTACCAGTCCATGCTGTCACGTGACTCCACAAGATCTGACCAGAGTGATGTTGCCAGCGACCGTTAGTTAGTGCTGAAGAAGTGACCGAGATGGTCACGAAAGCTACACTCAAACAATTTCTACATCCCGGAGAGGTAACTAATTTTTCCTTATTAAGTCTTCTCTTGGTCTGCTACTGGACATTTTCTATGAAAATATTGAAATTTTCTTGAATAAATTTGAGGATGCATGAATTTATTTAGAAATAAGAATTTATCAATTGATGAATTTACAATTGAAACAACATTTTATTGAACAATCTGAAACTAATTAGACGATAGGCACAACAGACTGCACACACACACACACACACACACACACACACACACACACACACACACCACCCTACCCACTCCCCACACCACCCACCCCCACCTTGGATGAAAACTGTCTAGGATGTTAGTTAAAATTTGTACAATTTTACTTTACCTTCCATATCAAGTATCATATGTTTTTCAAGTTTGGCTTTTTCAGCATCCTGTCGTCGTTTGCGTCGAGCATCTAGTTTTGCCTGCAGTGCGGCCTGGCTCTTGTCATGCTCTTTCTTCTGTAATTCTTGAAGCCTGGAAATCAACACAAATGACACTCAGTGATTGCTGAAATCTATGCAGCCCCTGCTGATTTCTGCTAACCTGGTACACTGTACCACAATCAGGCTTTCTCCTAACCTGATACACTGTACCACCATCAGGCTTTCTCCTAACCTGGTACACTGTACCACCATCAAGCTTTCTCCTAACCTGGTACACTGTACCACCATCAAGCTTTCTCCCAACCTGATACACTGTACCACCATCAAGCTTTCTCCTAATCTGGTACACTGTACCACCGTCAAGTTTTCTCCTAACCTGGTACACTGTACCACCGTCAAGCTTTCTCCTAACCTGGTACGCTGTACCACCATCAAGCTTTCTCCCAACCTGATACACTGTACCACCATCAAGCTTTCTCCTAATCTGGTACACTGTACCACCGTCAAGTTTTCTCCTAACCTGGTACACTGTACCACCGTCAAGCTTTCTCCTAACCTGGTACACTGTACCACCGTCAAGCTTTCTCCTAACCTGGTACACTGTACCACCATCAAGCTTTCTCCCAACCTGATACACTGTACCACCATCAAGCTTTCTCCTAATCTGGTACACTGTACCACCGTCAAGTTTTCTCCTAACCTGGTACACTGTACCACCGTCAAGCTTTCTCCTAACCTGGTACGCTGTACCACCATCAAGCTTTCTGCTAACCTGGTACACTGTACCACCGTCAAGCTTTCTCCTAACCTGGTACGCTGTACCACCATCAAGCTTTCTGCTAACCTGGTACACTGTACCACCGTCAAGCTTTCTCCTAACCTGGTACGCTGTACCACCATCAAGCTTTCTGCTAACCTGGTACACTGTACAACCATCAAGCTTTCTCCTAACCTGGTACACTGTACCACCATTAAGCTGTCTCCTAACCTAGTACACTGTAGCACCATCAAGCTTTCTCCTAACCTGGTACACTGTACCACCATCAAGCTTTCTGCTAACCTGGTACACTGTACCACCATCAAGCTTTCTGCTAACCTGGTACACTGTACCACCATCAATCTTTCTCCTAACCTGGTACACTGTACCACCGTCAAGCTTTCTCCTAACCTGGTACACTGTACCACCATCAAGCTGTCTCCTAACCTAGTACACTGTACCACCATCAAGCTTTCTCCTAACCTGGTACACTGTACCACCATCAAGCTTTCTGCTAACCTGGTACACTGTACCACCATCAAGCTTTCTGCTAACCTGGTACACTGTACCACCATCAATCTTTCTCCTAACCTGGTACACTGTACCACCATCAAGCTTTCTCCTAACCTGGTACAGTGTACCACCATCAAGCTTTCTCCTAACCTGGTACACTGTACCACCGTTTACTACTTTGAACATAATTGGAGAGGAAAACATTGCTGCCTAAGACAGCGATGTCTTCCAGTCCAATTATTTTCAATATATTCAACAGTACATTCTTATCTTGTTTTGGAAACATGTTAAGTTACGTCTAAACTGTACTGTACACTGTAGCCTCATCAAGCTTTCTGCTAACCTGGCAATGTTTTGTTGATGCTCATTCAAAAGTCGCTTCCGCTCATCTTCAGTGACATCAGCTGTTTGAAGTTCCTCTTCTTGTCGTTTCATCCTTGAATCAAGTTGTCCTTGTTTCACATGCTCTCGCTCCTTTTCACGGTCACTTTGCCGCTGAACTTCCCTTGCATGATCCAATTCAACATCTTGTTCCAGTTTCCTTGAAAAATGTATTCAAGTTTTAACACAATATTAATTCCCATACTAGTAAGTCAAACAACCACATCTCCACCACACACACCCACCCCAACCCTATTTTAGACACATTGATAATAAAATAAGCCACCAAAATAATAGGGTTCTGTCTCCGATCAAGGCGACACAATACTTCAAATATTGTCCAAAAAAAACAATTTGTAGACCTGTATTTATCCTATATCATGCTAAGGTGGAGATTCTACTTTTAGTAATGGACCTTTACAGTTTATCCATCATATGACATCATAATCAATGTGACGTGTCAAATGACATCATAATCATTACGTTATGAATGATTTGATTTAGTCCGTCCTTAACGCTTAATACTTAGACGTGTTGTACGAATTGTATTAATAAACATTCTGTTGCTTATTTTGAAAGTAATTTGGCTGGGCGCTGTTGCTGCCGTAGACAGCAACAGCACCCAGTCAAATTAGGTTCAAAATATTCAACAGCATACCTGTATGTGTATAGTTTTCTGGAAATTGAGTCAGGGAGTTCAGTGATCGATCAATCCTAACATGAGTGAGGTGTGGGTGGAGCTTAGCTAGAGATGGGCGGGGCAAAGCTAAAACTGGAAAGGCCCATTGTTTTTGTACTTTTTACCCTAAAAATAATAAGTTACCTCCTTTAGTCTCTTTCAGAATTACAGTGGAGGAACTTAATGCATCACGCAGGAACAAAAAGTGTATCATTATCATTTCCATTGCCAAGCTGACCAAATATTTCTTTTGTGATAGTCTTGATCCATTTGCAGGTCAAGAAGAGAATATTTTAGAAAAATTACCACTGAAATGACTGGCTTCATACTGAGCAAGTCATTGAAGTGGTCAGGTTTTTTAAAACTATTTAATGGTCATACCGGCCAAAACCATACTCTGCTATGGTCTTGTGGAAAAAGAAAATTGATCAAATTTCTTTTTCACGAGTGAGATGACATACTTACCTCCCTAACACTCTTGATATACTAGTATATCGGCTCTAAATTCAATAATATTCAGAATTATAAAAAAAGATAGGTGCCCCTACTGGGTAGGTGGAATGTACACAGTCATGCACATGTCAGAACCCCCACCTCTACGCATGCGCATACTGGTACTTTCGTTACTAAATATTGGCTGACATAGAAGCAACCATTCAAAAAACAGAAAAAGGACCAGGCCTCCGTGGGTGGAGAGGCCGGGATCCTGTTAGGGAGGTAAGTATGTCATCTCACGCGTGAAAAAGAAATTTGATAAATTCTGTTATTTCACATCATGAGAACATACTTAACTCCCTAAGCCCTAAGGCTCTTGATAAAAGTCAGAATTTGAAAGTAAATTTGGTGGGAGGGAAGCAAGATCCTAAAACCAGTTCAGCCTCAAAGAGATTTAAAACATCCGAAATTGTGTCTGAAACACAACCAGGAATAGAATTTTACATCGGATAATCGACCGATGAAGAGAGATTGATCAAAAGGCAAATGCTCTCCCCCCCACCCTCTTTCTGAGGAAGGTGAGGAAAAAACACTGCTCTTAATGACTAGCACGTTCTCTAATACTTGAAACAAGTATTACCAGACATTGGAAAAAGAAGAATTGTTTCATTTTCTAAAACACTCTGAAAGAACCACAATTAAGAGACATTAACCATCACCTTATTAATAATAACATGACAAAAGCAACAAGACAAAAAAACAAAATGGTCACATATACTGACGTCTGCTGTCTTGAGTGCCGAAATCACCTCTTCCCCCAACCGGATGAAGAGAATGTAACTGGAAATAGTAGGAATTCCCTACTAACAAATGTGATATTTGCAAATAGCAGAGGAGCAAAACTAATTACAAATAAATATCTCTGAATTATTTTCTGAGGACTGAGATGGCGAGCGGGTTCGAAGTGTCATGGAGATAATGGTCAGTAAAACTCGATTCACAGTGCCACTGGGCTACTGACATAATGTCTTCAACAGAAACACAATTAAAGAAGGACGTGGAAGTTACCACACCACAGACACTCTGAGCTTTGGCTCTATCTACTTGATTTCCAGTGGCTGTCTTATGACAGAATTGAATGCATTCTACTATCCATCTGGAAATAGTGTCTCTTGACGCCCTACCACGGAGTTCACCATATGACAACCACAGGGAGTATGGGTCAGTCTGCCAAACCTGACTCCTTTTCTTGTACTTATTTAAGGCACGGACAGGATACCATGCTTTAGCACCAGGATCATATCTGGTTAAGGCAGGTAAAATTATAGGCTGGCCCAGATATTTTAAAGATTGATTCTTAGCAAAGAAAATCAATCTTGGTAGAAGCTTAAGGCCTTCACCTGTAACTATAAAGTGGTCAGGCTCAGCAGAATTTCATTTCTGTGTCTGGCTGAGGCTGCCACAGTTAAAAATACAGTTTTAAGTGTCAATAATTTTATAGAAATAGCACTAAGTGGTTCAAACGGTTTATCGCTCAAAACTTGAAGAACCAGAGAAAGACTCCATGACGGTGTCTGTGGAGGATTTCTCGGTCTAAGATTGCCCATACCTTTGATAAGAGTATTTAGAACACATAGTTCATCACTTCCCCTCTTTGCCAAGTAAGGGATAACAGTCATTAATGCTGATTTTTATCCAGCAATAGAGTTAGGCCTAAGACTATAGGCATCTTACAGGTGACAGAGAAAATCAGCTACTACCTGACTAGATGCATCCACTGGATTGATACATCTCTTTGAGCACCATTTTGCAAATCTGTTGATTTTATAATTATATGCTCTGGAGGTTGACCCCCTTCTGGCTCTGGCCATAAAATTGGCGGCTTGCTCAGAAAAGCCCTCCTTAATGGCAGATTTCTTGACAACATCCATGCAGTCAATTGAAACATTGACAGATTGTTGTGAAGGGTCTTGCCCAGGAAGATAATATTGTCCATCAGAGGCAGAGGAACCGGATTGCAGACCAGAAGGTCAGCAGATCCGTAAACCATGATCGGCTTGGCCAATTTGGGGCGATCAATAGGACTTGGCATTCCTCCTGCTTGATTTTCTGAAGAATCCTTGGAATCAGGATTGTTGGAGTGTATGCGTATGCATACATTCCCTTCCAACTGATAGCTAGCACATCTATTGTGATAGCGCTTGGATCTGGGATCGGAGAAACATACGTCATCATCTTCGCATTCTCATTCATTGCGAATAAATTTATGTTGGGTTTCCCCCCAATGTTTGAACAGATGATCCGCCACACATTGATTGAGTTGCCATTCTGTAGGTAGAATGCTCATCCTTCGACTCAATGAGTCTGCTAACAGATTCAGCCTTCCCGGAATATGAACTGCTTTCAAGGTGATCATACGATCCATGCACCAGCAAAGCAGTTTCCATGTCATCACACAGAGACTGGGCGACTTCGTTCCATGCTGGCGGTTTATGTAACTCACTACTGTTGAGTTGTCTGAACGTATCAACACAAACTTTCCCTCCACTTCCTTTAAGAAGTGGTCCAGGCTTAGAATTACAGCTCGTAATTCTAGCAAGTTGATATTCTCCTTTGACTGATCCATTTTCCAAAGCCCTGATATTGTGGCTTCTTCCAGTCAAGCTCCCCATCCCTCCATCGATGAATCTGTAAACATTGTTACCTGAGGGTGGGGAGGGGTCAGCATGACCCCGCCAGGAGATTCTCTCTCGCCATCCACCAGTGAAGGTGATCCTGAACTCTGTGTCCACTGAGTCATGAGAAACAGCTGAATCCATCAGACCTAGCATTCTCAGATAGACTCGTGCTAGAATATAATGACTGCTGCAAACCAATTGAATGAACGAGAGGAGATTCTCCACTCTCTCGCTTAAATATCTTGAAGGAGTGCGAAAAAGCTAATATTTTTTGTATTTCTTAAGTCGAAAGGGGGCATAACTGTATCAAAAATTTACGCATACACCTGAAACTCGAATTTGGTCTGTAACTTCTCATAACAAAGCAATGTAGCAATTCTCAGTTTAATATCTTTAAAGACTGCGAAAAAGGTGCAGAAAACTAATATTTTTCGTATTTCTTAAGTCGAAAGGGGGGCATAACTCCATGAAAAATTGACGAAAATGTCTGAAACTCGAACTTGCTCAGTAAGTCCTTATACTAAAGTGATGCACCGAGTTTCGCTTAAATATCTAGAAGGAGTGCGGGAAAAAAGGGCGGAAAGCTCATTTTTTGTATTTCTTAACTCGAAAGGGGGCATAACTCCATCAAAAATTGACGCATACGCCTGAAACTCGAACCTGTTCTGTAACTTCTAATAACAAAGCAATACACCAACTGCAACAGACGGACAGACGGACGGACAGATGGACAGATGGACAGACGGAGTTCAAACCTATAGTCCCCCCAGTTTTACCGGTAGGGGACTAATAAGGAATAAAAACCACAGCCAGGGATAAACATATCCTATCTCCAGATCGAAGAACAACCCAGGTAAACAAACTTCTGGGATGGAGTCAGCTCTGATTTTTCAAAGTTGATTATCCAGCCTAAATCTGTGAGTTTTCAAAACTATCTCCAGATTTTCTGTCAAGCTTTCTGGGTTGTGTGCTTTTAGCAACCTAACGTCTATGTAAGTGTGTCCCCTGCGGAGGAAAGCTGTGATAGCAAGGACCACTTGAGTGAAGACCCTCAGAGTCGTCAAAATTCTGAATGGGAGAACTTTGAATTCCCATTGGTGTCCCTGAAAAGCAAATCTCAGAAACCGATGAAAACTCCTTGCAATGGGAATGTGAAAATAAGCATCTTTCAGATCTATCGAAGCTGTCCACATCCCCTTCTCTAACCCCAACAACACTGATTTTATTGTTCCCATTTTGAAACTTGGTGTGTCTATAAACTTGCTTAGGGGTTTGAGGTTGAGAATTGGTCTCCACCCTCAGGTGTTCTTTGTGGCAAGAAACACGGTTGAATAGAAGCCCGGCCAATCTTGCACCAGTTGAATTGCTTCTTTTAGAATTAGAGATTCTATCTCCTCTTCTATGCACAACCGCTTGTCTGGGTCTTTTGGAATTTGAGTCCAGACCGGTACCAGAGACAGATGCAATAGCGGACTTATTATCCACTCTGGACTGTATCCGCGCGAAAGCTATTGCAAGACTAAGCGGTCCTTAATTAACTGCTCCCACTCCTGAATGTGGAAAGTCAATCGACCTCCCACTGGTGCACCTAGGGTTAATGGGGTGCACATAAATTTTAGAAGTGGGCGTGTCTCTGGTATGTGTGACAACACCAGAGTGGTACCTGTGATAACCACAAATTATTTTAGGCCATCAGGCCCGGTTACCACACGCTGCTCCACGCGCGCCGTGTGCAGGCTGCAGCCTGGCTGGTTGCGCTGGCGAGGTTTCGGAATCCGGCCAGCCTGCTGGCCTCTGACACTGCCAGCACCGCGACGAGCATACTGCTGTTGAACAACCATTGGCTGAACACGCACATGTTCTCTGTGCAACACTTCAAATTGTGTGCGAAGTGCCCTCTGATTGTTGACCAAGTCCACTATGTCTCTGAGGTGATGACAACCCTCACCTTCAAACAGGCCAGGGCCTGCCATCGGCGCTTGCAATAAGTGCGACTTGAGCTCCTAGGACGGGCACAAATTGTCCAGTGCAAACATGCGCCTCGTGCTCAGTGACTTGGTCACCGACCTCGTCAAACAGTCCAATGCCAGGTTGATACCATCCTGGATGGCTCGTTGGACTGTCACTGGACTAGGCTGCTGGTGAACCGAGGCTGCTACTACCCCTGATAGCAGTTGAGAGATGTGAGACAGCGCAGTGATTGCTGCTCATGAACTCTCCTCAGTATGACGCAGTGTGGCGTTTGCTGAGCTGAGCGCATAGCGCCCGGGCACAGCACTCCCATGTCAGCATGAGAGCCTGGCTGCGTGTCTTCACAAAGCGTGGCGCGGTGGTCCACGCTCAGTCTGGCCGCTAGACCATACCGAGTGTACTGACTGGCAGTAACTAAGCAACATCTAGCAACCTCGCAGGGGGGGGGGGGGGGAAGAGGCCTTCGCGAGGCGACCATTCGGTCTAATCAACTCCTCTGCCACAGCGAACATATCTACGATATGCTCTGCATACGGCAGCTTTTTCATCCACGGAGAGCTATGGTCTGGGAGCGAGGAGCCACGCACATGCGTCAAACCAGTTCTCGTCCATGGCCAACTGCGAATTACCGACAAGCAGCGGGCCCTCCTTATCTTCAATGGCCATGGAGGAGGCTACAGACTTACCTGACTGCCCGGGGAATGCATACGGGCCAGCCAGGGCTGGCATGACATTCTCCACGGGCAGGCTGTGCACCGGCGCCATGCTTGTGTGAGGGGCATAAGCCACACTAGCGCACTCTGGGTCATCCGTATAAGATTCCACGGCTAAGCGTGGTATCTTATACAGGCAGCCATCCGCTCCAAATCGGCCCACAGGTTGAATCATGAAACCCGCTCCCGAGGGAACGGTACCATAGGTCCAAGCGGCCGCACTCCCCATGAGGGGAGTGTAAACGCTCACATCCATGGCTTCATGATCGCCCCGTGGGGCGAGCAGGTAGTCTTCATCATCTTCCTGGTCAGGAAAGTTAGACTCCGGGTTAGCAAACAAAACTAACCCAGACTGACCAGGCGAATGCCCGTAGGCAAATGACGAGGGTACGCCGCGAAGCATGTCAGGCATCAGGTCCTTAAAAGTCCTGCGCATCTTACTCACTAACTCTACCTTGCAGGCCTCCAACTCACCTTTCTCGGAGGCCTTCTTCTTACTCTTCTCCTCCTTCCTCACCCCTTGCCGTCCTCTGCCATCATCTTCACCTGAGAGCAGAAGAATTCACAGGTTAGATCTGCCACTCTTTACAAATAGCACATTTGTTAGTTAGCCTACAATCGATGCAAGATGGGCAGAGGTGAGGGAAGAATCTAGCCTTAAGATGCTTCAGATAAGATGGACATGATGACTTCTGCAAAGGTAGACATATGAAGAGAATGCGTATTTGGGTTTGCTAATTTGGTTAAAAAATTTAAATAAAATAAAAAAAACTCGAGAGAGAGAAGACAACCACTTTTATTACTGACAACCCCCAAGGGACAGATGTCTTCATAAAAAAGCAAGCATTCTGTAAGTATTGCTTTGCAATACATGTCCCCTAGCCGTGATATAAATCTTTAGAAATTGACATTCAAAAATGTCATTAAAAATTGTCAAAAGCAGCTGAAACTTGAACTTGATCTGTAATGTCTCATAACATAGCAATAAACCAAGTCTCAGTTATATATGGTGAAGGAGAAGGAGAAAGTTTTGAAAGCTGATATGTTTGTATTTCATGAGTCGAAAGGGGACATAACTCCATCAAAAAATGATGCAAACACCTTAAACCCGAACTTGGTCTGTAATTTCTCATAATAAAGTAATGTACCGATTCTCAGTTAAATATCTTGAGACTGCGAGAAAAAGGGCGTAAAACTAATATTTTTCGTATTTCATAGGTCGAAAGGGGGCATAGCTCCATCAAAAATTGATGAAAATGTCTGAAACTCGAACTTGCTCTGTAACTCTTTATACTAAAGCGATGCACCAATTTTCGCTTAAATATCTTGAAGGAGTGCGAAAAAGCTAATATTTTTCGTATTTCATAGGTCGAAAGGGGGCATAGCTCCATCAAAAATTGATGAAAATGTCTGAAACTCGAACTTGCTCTGTAACTCCTTATACTAAAGCGATGCACCAATTTTCGCTTAAATATCTTGAAGGAGTGCGAAAAAGCTAATATTTTTTGTATTTCTTAAGTCGAAAGGGGGCATAACTGTATAAAAAATTTACGCATACACCTGAAACTCGAATTTGGTTTGTAACTTCTCATAACAAAGCAATGTAGCAATTCTCAGTATAATATCTTTAAAGACTGCGAAAAATGTGCAGAAAACTAATATTTTTCGTATTTCTTAAGTCGAAAGGGGGGGGGCATAACTCCATGAAAAATTGACGAAAATGTCTGAAACTCGAACTTGCTCAGTAAGTCCTTATACTAAAGTGATGCACCGAGATTTGCTTAAATATCTTGAAGGAGTGCGGAAAAAAAGGGCGGAAAGCTCATATTTTTTGTATTTCTTAACTCAAAAGGGGGCATAACTCCATCAAAAATTGATGCATACACCTGAAACTCGAACCTGTTCTGTAACTTCTAATAACAAAGCAATAAACCAATTCTCAGTTGAATACCTTGAAGGACGGCGGGAAAAAAAGTGTGGAAAACCAACTGCAACAGACGGACAGACGGACACATGGACAGATGGACAGACGGAGTTCAAACCTATAGTCACCCCGGTTTTACCGGTAGGGGACTAATAAGGAATAAAAACCACAGCCAGGGATAACATGAGAATGTTAGAAAGAAGAGAGACTGATTATGACACCCAGTTATCTCTACACATTCATAACATGATAATGATATCAAGAGATCCTCGATTTTTAAAACAAGATTATGACGTCAAGGAAAAGGGAAAAAACTGGCTTACTATGACATCAAACCTCAATGCAAAAGCCCCATCAAGGGGAGGAGATATCAGATTATGAATGCAAGAAATACCTACGACTACATACATTCATCACTCAAGAATAATATAATACTATATTTATACATCTGAGAACCCATGCAAAACCACAAGAGAGAAGTGCAGTAAGGATGGCAGCAAAAATTGACAAAAATTTCAAATAATTAGGTGCCATAACTAATGAACTCCCTTATCCTGAGCAAAGGTAAACCATCCTCTTGTGCAGAAATCATGTTCATATCATCCGCCGAGTCTGTAGAGTCTGATGAAGGGGATGGGACAAAAGGAGGAAGAAATTTTTCGTTTTATATCTCCGACCCTTAGACAGATCAGATGATGAGTCAGAAAAAGTAGACATGATCAACTTCTGAGTGAAGAACGGGAGCTCTACCATCCTAAGATGAACCTGTGGACACAAAGACACAAGGGATTAGTAGAACTTGGGCGCTGGGATAATTTAACAAGGATTTCCACTGCCTAAAAACGCGCTAAAGACAGGTCGGCCGCGACCAAAAACCCGTTACATATAAAGGTTACAAGTCTTTAAATAATATATGGAACCATATCACCTTAATGGATGATGAGGCAGACTCCTCTGGCGCTTTGGATTCAGCCATAGTGAAATGGATGAAAGAAATTGAGTGAAAATTAAAAAAAATAGAGTTTGAAATTGTTTTCAATGTTGCTGATAAGCCAATATATTAGAAAACAGAAGTATCCGTATGCACATGCGCAGAGGTGGGTCTGACATGTACATGACTGTGTACATTGCACCTGCCCAGTAGGGGCACCTAACTTCTTATAATTCTGAATATTATTGAATTTAGAGTCGATATACTAGTATATCAAGAGTGTTAGGGAGGTAAGTATGTTCTCATGATGTGAAATATCCATTTACAGGTCAAGAGAACATAATTCTTGAAAATCTACCACTGGAATGACTGGATCGACAACCAAGCCAGCCCTTCTAGTGATAAATTTACAAAAATTGCATTCTCTTGGTCTGTAAATGGACATTCAATAAGAAAATATAACAATTTTCTTGACCTAATTTTACCATTAAATGGTGAATATTCTTGACATGACATTGCAAACTTATGAACATTGCCCATGAGATAATTTATACTTTCTTGACCAATTTTGGCTATTAGCACTTTAGCCATTAAACACTCAAATTTGGTCAAGCAAAGTTCAATTTTCTCAAATAAAACATCCATCTGCAGACCAAAAGATTATTTTTGAAAATTTCTCACTGAATTGACTGGCTCGGTTATCGAGCCAGTCATTCAAGGGCTAAATTTAAAAAAGTCTTCTCTTCGTCTTATCAGATGAAAATAAAGATATACATTGATGTAGATTAAACATAAGAGGATAAAATAATATTATAAAACATACTTCAATTGGTCTTCCATTCTCTTCTGTCTCTCTTCGTTCTTTCTTCTCTGTTCTTCTTTCATTCTCTCGAGCTCTGCTGACATCTTCTCAGATACCTCTCTCTTGTATTTGTCTGCCTCCTCAGCAGCTTTCTTGGCCTCAGCCTCATACTGTTCTACCATTGCTTCTTGTGGTGTCAATCTTCTCATGGCCTCTGCAAGTTCCTTCAATTGCTTCTCTTTCAGTTTTAGTCTAGCTTGTATTTCATTGATCTTTAGCTGAGGTTCAATGTCAATCACTGCCTGGCTAGTCAGTTTCTCTGTTAGTGCATCAAAGTCTCCCAACTGTCGCTGCCGAAAAAATGTTTTGTTTTATTATTAGAAGCATTTAAGTTGTTGAATATTTTGAAACAGATTTGAGTGGAAGTTGTTGAGGCGGTTTAGCACTGCCTTTAGAAGCAATAGCTTCCAGTTAAATTAATTTCAAATTATTAAACATACTATTTTTTATATAACAATTATATTATTTATTATGTATAAAATCTAACATTTAACCCTTACGACTCTGATGTCAATATTCTATCTTTTACCATGTCAAAAGCAAAGAAACTGGTGTTCATTTTTCAACAATTTTGGTGGACAATGCTGCTGTCTACAACAGAAACATCTTCCGCCAAATTTGTTGAAAAATGAACACCAGTTCATCTTTTAATTTAATTTGCAAATTTAAAATTTTGACATCAGAGTGGTAGGGGTTAAATAGATAGCCTTTTAATGGTCAAGGCAGCCAAAAACAGCCCCTGCAGTGGTCTTGAGGAATGACCATTCGCAGGCTAAGACAAGGCTAATTATGAAATTTACCGCTGAAATGACTGGCCCAATAAGGAAACCAGTCATCTCAGTGAGAAATTTTCAAAAATAAATCTCTCGGCCTGTAGATTGACATTCAATAAGCATATATTTGAATTTTCTTGATTAAGTCATGACCATTAACACAAATAACCAGCTGATGTAAATTAGAATAGTGAAAATCATTCAACTTATTATAAATAATTCATAATTCTAATCAAAACATTCAGATTTATAAACCGTAAAACCCGTCCATAAATGCCACTGTATGGGCCATGAAGGCATGGTCACTATAGACAGGTGGTCGCTTAACCTTTTAACGCTAGAATTTGTTTAACACAATATCAATTTTCTCATAGAAAATATCCATTTGCAGACAAAGAGCACTCTTTTTGAAAATTTACCACTGGAATGACTGGCTCGGTTATCGAGCAAGTAATTTCAGTAGTACATTTTTTTAAATAGTCGTCTCTTGGTCTGAAAATACACATTTCTCAAGACCACTGCAGAAGCTATTTTTGGCTGATATGAGTGTTAAAGGGGTTAATACTACTCATTTGCTATAGTAATTTGCAGGAAAATTTTAGTGGCCTTTTAAGATGGGTGGTCGTATGGGGAAGCACCAACATTTGGCTCCAAACGCCATGGGTCCACTAAAGAGAGGATTCACTGTATTATGTAGATTTAGTGGACAGAATCTAATCATGTTTGCGATAGCTATTGAAGAATCCGTGTGAAAATTTGATTCTCACCTACCTTTTTACGCCAAAATCAAACTGTCTTGGGAGGCAAACCCAATTCAAGTTGCCAATGATTTCTCCAGTACAACTTGGGTTATGGTAACACCAACAAAAACGTGGGTATTAAGTTTTAATAGCGTATTAATGCCAGGTCCTCTATTGCCTGCCTCTCGCTTCCTGCCTCATAAGTTATGCTGGGTCAGGGCTCACGTAAGGGCTGGAGATTGGTCATGTCATGTGACTTTGACCAATCATTTCATTTGTTACTGGTTTGCTCTCATTTAATGTTCCCTTTTCGTGCGTTTTCCTTCCTGCGTTTGCAGGCACTTGTTTGCCAGCCTCAATCATCAGTTAGCCACCATGTATGCACGTCATGATTACCTTAAGGGATTATAGCTATTTCACTTAAATACCCACGCATACGTTTTGTATTGTGCTGCTTGTTATGTATCGATACTGTATATTATATATTAGTTTATAGTTGTAGTTGTAGTTAATAGTAGTTGAGGGCTATAGTGCCATACTTAGTACTCTTTAATTACTGCTGCAATTAATACTATAATGGGCGTACCTGTCCAACGTGCTGCTGGCTGCTTAGCAAATAAACTAAAGCCTTTTTGTTTCCTAATCATATCCTTGATTCCTGCAAGCAAGACTTTCTGTGCAATCTGGGGTCAGATATTCGTGGCCGATAGGGCTGCCTCCTTTCATATGTTGCTTAGCGTATGTGAGGGGAAGATCTCTGCGGCGGGTGTCGGGGATCAGATTGTTCAGGAATCTGACATCCTCTTACTTGACTTCCTAGCAGCATTAATATGCTCGCTCTCGCTCTCTCTGGTAAATACCCCCGAGAGCATAAACCCTCCAGTTACCTCCATTTACCCATCGATTTGAATGAGGCCTTGCACACATACCTGTTGCTGTTTCTTGAGCTTTTCCTTTTTCTCCTGAAGATCTGTACTGTCCTTTGAGCTACTGATCAAATCCATCATCTCCTGCAGGAAGAGAAGATAACAAATGAGTAGATGAACTAATAAATCGCTTCTGACTAAATTTGGTCAAGAAAAACTAAATATTTCCTTATTGAATATCCATTTACAGGCCAAGAGAAGACTATTTCTGGAAACGTACCACTAGAATGACTAGCTCGGTTAGCAAGCCAGTCATTCGAGTGGTAAATTTTCAGAAATAGTCTTCTCTTGGTCTGCAAATGGATATTTTCTATGACAAAATTTACATTTTCTTCAATAAATTCGAGGGTTAAAGGGTTAAGCCTCTCTATTGATATATAACCCTTTCCCCCCACCATACTTTGCCACAGCATGTTACCACTACTAACATTCAAAACGCATATTTATGATCGTCTCTTGAATTATTTGTGGTTTTAGGTTTAATCCATTGATGGTCAAGCTAGCAACAATAGGGCCTCTGTAGGTATTGAGGAATGGTGATTTACGTGGCATGAGATGAGTATTTTTTTTAATTTACCACTGGAATGCGTGGCTTAGTTAATAAGCCAGTCATTCCAGTGGTAAATTTTCAAGAGTAGAAGTATCGTGGCCTCTCAATGACCATTCACTAAATACATTAATCATTTAACACTCATGTTGGCAAAGAACTATTTCAGTTGTAAATTTTCAAAAAAATAGTCTTCTCTTAGTCTGCTAAAAATCCTCTGGTGTTTTGACTGTATTTGTTTGACATACCTGTTCAAAAGCTTGTAGCAGCTTTTCTCTCTCTGTCTGCCGTTGATTCTTGACCTCTGACATTGCTGCTTTTAAAGCGGCCTCTCGTTCACGTTCTAGCTGTTCTTCCAAATGGACAGCATCCCTCGTATGACGTTGTTGTAGTACAGCATAAATCATATTCTCGGCCTTCTCACCATCTTTGCCCTGCAACATAAATTTTTAACAACTTTACACCACTGCAAACAATACCATTAAATATCTGTTAATTTACCATAAAATACCTATTAATTTTCCTGATTAATACGCAGTCATCTCCACACATTTTACTAGTACAATTTCCAATTAATATAATGTGAGCCTGGTAAAATATTGTTACTAGCGAGCCCAGTGGCGCTGGAATGAAATTTTGGTTGGAGGTGACACATTTGGGATGGGCCTGGCACTCCTGGGACTGGGATGTTCTCCTCCCGCAAATGTGTGAGTTCCAGGGGTTCTACCCCGCAAAACTTTTGACATCTGAATACTCTCAGATGGCTTCTCCTGTGTTTCTGGAGGTGAATATAAACTAAATCACATGCAGGTGTAATTTTGTAGACCAAGAGAAGACTATTTTTGAAGATTACAACTGGAATGACTGACGCTGTTATCGATAGCCCAAATATTTGGAGTGATATGAGTATAGGCATCGCCCTAAAGATCATGATTGAGTGGGAAGTGTCTCCCCCACCTGGCCCACCCCCCCTTGCTTCCATCACCTATGGCTACCCCAGTAAATGGAAGTATAACGTGGAAGTGATTAATGGATAACACAACCCATTGGCATAATAACTGATCCAGTCATTTAAGCGATAAATTTTCAAAGATAATCTTCTCTTGGTCTACAAATGGGTATTTTCTATGAGAAAACTGAAAATTGTCTTGAACAGATTTGTGGGTTAAAGAGTTCATGTAAGAAATTAGTGGAGAATGAACCTTTCCAGTTTTAGCTATTCCCCGGCCATCTCTAGTTAAGTTCCACCCACACCTCACTTGTGTTGGGATCAATCGATCCCTGAACTCTCTGACTATCAATTTCCAGAAACCTATACAGCGTGAGATGTAGTTAAGTTCATAACGAATGCATAATTGGTGATGGACTAAGCGTTATTGTATGAAGTGTATGTCTTTACTATTTAATCAATATGCTGTTGAATATTTTGAAACTAATTTGACTGGGCGCTGTTGCTGCCATATATTATGGGTTAGTGACAAATTTATCCACGTCCTTCATGAAGTCATTGATTATGATGTCATCCTACATGTCACATGATTAATTATGTCATATAACTGGAAAAGTCCATTATGTGAATTATCATACAATAGCGTGCCTTTAACCCATTAACACTCATATCAGCCAAAAACAGCTTCTGCAGTGGTCTTGAGAAATGTCCATTTGCAGACCAAGAGAAGACTATTTTTGAAAATCTATCACTGGAGTGACTGGCTCAGGAACCGAGCCAGTCATTCCAGTGGTAAATCTTCAAAAATAGTCTTCTCTTGATCTGCAAATGAACATTTTCTATGAGAAAATTTAAATTTTCTTGAACAAATTCGAGTGTTAAAGGGTTCAATATTACATGACTATTTACCTGTATTGATAGCTGAAGTGTCTCTTGTTCAATAGCTTTACTCATCTCATCGTTGACCTGATCACGCTCCTGTTGTTGGTGATTCATTTCCTCCGCGAGCTCCACTTCATGTTTCTCTGCAAGCTGTAGCGCCCGCTTCTCACGCTTAGCGGCAAGCTGAAAATCACACACATATCATACATATGAAACGAGAAACGAGAAAGATATTCTTCTCTTATCCTGCAAATGAACATTCTTTAAGCCAAAATGTCAGTTTTCCTGACCAGCCTAACGGATCAATGTTAGTAAACATATGCACTTTGTTAATGCATAATAAAGGGAGGTAATTTATTCAGGAAAACAAAACGTTAAACTATTTTAAACTTAAATATTTACTTCCCGTGAGCTGTAGGAACACTTTTGCATTCAAACCAGCAAAAATGGCCTATGGCAGCAACAGGTTAGTCAAATTCCTTTCAAAATATTCAACAGCTTACCTGGAGAGTTACTTTGAAATTTGGATTCTGGGAATTCAGGGTTCAATGAGTTAATACTGTGATTCAATTATTCAATTATTTCTATACCCCAAGGGAAGTAGGTGTGGTTAAGATAAGCTAAATCATCTTGTTTTCCTGCCTAAATTACATCCCTTGGGTATGCATTAACAAAGTACATACGGAATGTTTCAGCCTTTCATGATGAACCCGGCCTCTACAGTGGCCTTGCAGAATGTCCAATTGTAGAGTAAGAGAATACTATTTTTGAAAATTTACCACTGGAATGACTGGCTAAGTAACAGAGCTGCAGAGGACTGCAAATGGACATGCAATAAGAAATATTTTGATTTTCTGCAAAAGATTTAGGCATTAAAGTTTTGATAACATTAATCTGTTTAAGCATGTTATAAAAATTGACATCCTGGTTTAAAGAATGTCATTTTACGGGCGATAAGTTTTTTTGACAATTTGCCACTGGAATGACTAGCTCGTGACTGGCTCAGTCATCTAGCCAGGCATTCTAATGATACATTTTCAAAAATTGTCTTCTCTTGACCGGTAAATGGACATTCCTTTAAGATAATTTCAGACGCCCGTTTCAGTGGTAAATTATCAAAGGTTGTCTTCTCTTGGCTGGCAAACGGGCATCCCTCAAGACCACTGCAAAGACCCGTTTTGGCCGGTGTAAACGTTGAATGGTTAAACCTCTTAACCCTTTAATGGTCAAGGTATTTTAAGAAAATTAAAATATTTGCTGTTTGAGTGTCCATTTTTGCAGGTCAAGATAAGACAATTTTTGACGATTTACCACTGGAATGACTGGCTCGATTGCTGAGCCTGTCATTCGAGCGGTAAATTGTCAAAAATTGTCCTATCCTGACTTGCAAATGGACATTCATCAAGGCCACTGCTGAGGCCTGGTATGGCCGACTTGACCATTAAAGGGTTAAACTTCATGCTTTAGTTTTCTTGCCTCTAGTAAGAGTAAAGGTGCTCATTCTGAAAACCGGTGTTATTGCAAGCTATCTAAGTAATCAACAGCTTACCGCAACTGAGTTGTTAAACTGTACAATATTGGCCTGGAATCGACCAGTTCTTAGCATCATTAGTTGCCAGGATGGGCAAAACTGTCTACTGTTGTGGTCTTGAGAAATGTCCAGTTGTGGACCAAGAAGACTATTTTTGAAAATTTACCAATGGAATGACCTTTTATTTGTAAATTCTCAAAAATTGTCTTCTCATGGTCTGCAAATGGACATTTTCTATTAGAGAAATTAATTTTTTTCTTTAACAAATTTGACAATTAAAGGGTTAAATCTATATACGAAGACAAATATAGTGGGCATCATCGCCGCTCCGGCGTGAAACACCTAGTGGCTAACCGCAGCATAACGCGCTATCTCAACAGGTGAACGCAAGAAGAAGAATTTCTATACATATTGTTCACCTTTTCCTCTAAGGCCTTCATCTGTCGTGATTTCTCCTTTGTCAGGTTCTGTTCAATCATTTCACGTTGTTTTTCATGAGCAGCGACCAGTCTGTCATACTCCTCTTGAGTCATGTCCTTGTTCCGTAGAAGCACCTCCCGTTCAAACTTCGCTTCATGTGCTTCTAACGCCTGTTGAAAAATAAAATTCTAGTTTTAGTTGTGATATAACTGACAGGTTCAGCTGATTAACAATTTATCATGATTTCCCATCAACTCCAGCAAACAAGATTTAAATATGTTTAAAAGTACTTCATATTCAGTCAATAAGCGTTCAAAATAATCAACAGAATATTAATTTAATAACTAACATTTAACTGTCATGCCGGCCAAGCCGGCCTCTGCTATAGTTTTGTGGAATGTTCATATTACAGCACAAGAGAGTATAATTTTTGAAAATTTACCACTGGAATGACTGGCTTGATACTTGCCCTGTAGGTGGGGCTTAGAATACACCTTCCGTATCCTCTGCGTGTCGTAAAAGGCGACTAAAGGAGGTAAGGGTGAGGTAACCCTGACAGAAACCGCGAGTGCTGAAGACGGAGGTTCCAGGCCGCACGGCGCACTCTCATAAACCATGGATCCATGCACTTAGCGCTTATGATCATGTCGATAGTCACTTACAGGACTGGCGGTATGATCAGCAAATGAAAAGAAGAAGACTGGCTTGATACTCAAGCCAGTCATTCTAGTGATAAATTTTCAAAAATTATATTCTCTTGGCCTGTTAATGGACATTCAATAGGTAGATATTTAAATTTTGTTTACCAAATTTGACCATTAAAGGGTTAAACTATGGGACCTATTAAATATGTTTAGAATTACTTCATATTCAGTCAATTAGCATTCAAAATATTTAATAGAATGAAATACTTAATCTATCTAGGCTTGCACGATTTTGCGATTTAATCGAAAATCGTGATTTTGAAAAGGATCGTGATTTTCTACGATAAAAATCAAAAATCATGAAAAAATTGAGCAGACTAAGATTTTAAAACTCATCATTCAGCAGTAAAAGAATACAGTACTGTTATAATCCATTCGCTCATGTATCCATTGTGTTTTTTCTTGATCGCTTCACGCATGTGTTCACTAAGTCCTAATCAAAACACAAAGCTCTATGGTAAACCAGCTAACAATAGCGAGGTAACACCTTTGTCATTGAGAAAAGCAGCTAGTTACTCCGTCGAATCACCATATAATTTTCTTTCTTTTGCTGCAGACCCTGATTCTGTCGTAAAATACCAAGTATATTACTTAGTTGCAGAGTGTTAGGCAATAATCACTGAACATAATTCTTTTTAATTCTTTTAGCAATTTCAGGCTGTATACCAATTTTTCCTTTTTGATTTGGTTGTCATGCCTAATTAAAGAAAATAAAGCAACAGCATTCCAGGTTGTTTGATTTTGAACTGTGCGTTCTGTTTATTACTCTTAAATGGAAATCATACATTCTGAAAGCAACTATAAACTGCGCTATAGGACGAGTTTACGCCGTTACTATCATAGCTACTCAAAGCTACCGTCCTATGTATATGGATCGTGCAATAACTCTCAGGGTACTAATATTAGCGTCTTCGCGCTACTCGGGTAATGACCTAAACTCGTTCTACAAAGGGAGGCTATAAGCGGAAGCGGGATTTATATTTTTACTCGACAACATTTTATGTCAAATTTTGATAAAATAAACGATGTTTATTAAACTATACGCAATAGTTAGGCGGTCCCAATTAATAATTTCACTCTCGCGATGATGGATATAAGGTATACATTAAGCATAGATGTAGGATGGTAAGAATTTGTCGCATGAAATTGTTTTCTAATTTCGTTATATTTTTGTATCATTTATTTCAACTTTTTCTAGCAATTCCAAGTCCCAGTTTTGGTGACTTGTCACGTTATGCCGGTATATACTTTTAGGAATTTGGGGCTACAATTTAATCGAAAATCACGATTTTTTTTTATAAAATCGATCGCGATGTTTCAAAGCAAAAATCGTGCAACCCTAAATCTATCCAATAATTATTATTTGATAAATATCAAGAAAGTCTAGGATACTGTTACACTTTCCCAGATGATTCTTTCAAGAATATCGTTCCTATGAAAGACTGAATATCTAATGAAGAATTGTAGAGAAAACAAAAGGGAATTCAGTTATATAAGTTTAAGTTTCATGGTTGTGGATGCAATATTCTTTTAACCTTTCAATGACAACACGTTCAAAAAGTAAATTCTTTAGAATAAATGAATGGCTTCCAGTCATATTAATTTCAAACAATTCAACAAATTTCTTATTTGATTTCCCTGAGATTGAAAAACAGGGAATTTATTTGTGAAAGGGTTAATTGTCAAGCCAGAAACTGCCCTCTTTGCACAGGTGTCTTGAGGAATGTCCATTTATAGGCCAAGACCATCTTTTAAATTGTACAACTGGAATAACCGGTTTTATCATATAAACAATCCTTCAAGCCCGTTCCATATTTTTCGATATGAGCACACGTGCCATATTCAACGGAGTATTTTCATTGGCTGTTGGGTGCGCAAACCCATTTAAATCGACCAATTAAAACATTGATTGATGTGAGCGTGACGTGTAAGGATTACTATGCGGTACTGTTTCACTACGATTTGTTTACTACGATTTGTCATTCATGAAACATCATCGCAAAATGTCATCGTTTGACAGTTTATCAGTTGGCAGCGAAGTAATGATTGATGGCCGTGGCTCTGCGCTAAGTCTTAGAAGAAAAGTGTAGTTTATGGCTGACATCGCCAGATTTTGTGTTTGTCAATATATTTTGCTGCGCATTCAGTATCTGTTATCAAGTAGTGGTGCGTCACAGCGGCGGTATCGATTTCACGAAAATCAACAATGGGAAATCCGATAAAAGTCACATCAGCAACTATTGGCAAATATTTCAAAATTACAGTTTACATGATAAATAAAATCTCAAACTCGGTCACTTTTCATATCACTATTATGAACCTCATTGAAAATTATCAATTTTGCACTAGCTAAACCTTGTGCAAATTGATAATTTTCAACTCGGTCCATAATAGTGATATGAAAAGTGACCTCTATATATTATTGAGCTAATCATTCCAGTGATAAAATGTCAAAAAATAGGGCACAGAGGCAGGTTTTACAGTTTCAATTTTCTTTCCCAATCTTGACCATTAATGAGTTAATTATGCAGACTAAGCCCAAGTCTTAAATAACCACAATGTTTTGGAATCAAATGTCTGCAGGTCTCGCGCACAGCATACGGGTCTCGTGCACAGCAAGCGGGTCTCGCACACAGCAAGCGGGTCTCGCGCACAGCAAGTAAAGTTTTTAAAAAAGAGCGATCATAGATTGCAGACAATCACCCTCCCTCTGTGTTAAATTACGAAGTTTTCAGATTTTCCAGATTTTGTCAAATTATCATATTTTTTTAGTATCTCGAGCAAAGTTGCGGAATCCTAGAGTATGGTCACACCGTTTCCTGCGTTAAAATTTGAGCCAAATAGGCTCGATCCGGATCCAGGTTTAATTATTCGTATCCCGGTCAAAGTGTGAAAAACCTCTTGCATGGTAAGTTCCTTCACTGTTACAATTTGAGCCAAATCAGGCCATTAGGAAAGACGGAGGAACAGACAGACAGACACAAATACACACAGAGACCCGACCCTTAGATGGGAATGGTAATAAACCACTGACCAGTTTTTTCTGTCGTTCTATTTGCTCATTAGTTGTTGTATGATTCTCATCCAGCTCCGCCATAATATCCTGTTCGACCTCGCGATGTTCGGCTCGCTGTCGCAATTCCAACTCTTCCTGGTGCTTTGTTTGTTCCGCGATCAGTCGTTCTTGCTCCGCGGACATATTATTATCAAGTTGCTTAGCAACCTGGTCCATGACATCTGCAGAATCACCATCCTGCTTAGCCGCCTATGATAAAATAAGAAATATAGCTAAGAAAATGTCGATTTGCAGACCAAGAGAAGACTATTTTTGAAAATTACCACTGGAATGACTGGCTCGGTTATCGAGCCAGTCATTGGTGGTAAATTTTAAAAAATAGTCTTCTCTTGGTCTGCAAATGGACATTTGTCAAGACCACTGCAGAAGCCATTTTTGGCTGATATGAGTGTTAAAGGGTTAAAATAACAACAGTTCCACAAACGGCACATAATACCGCGCCCCGATGACAAACCGATAAATGAGAGCTTTCAGAAAATAGCGATTTATTCCTCAGACCTATACCTGTCATCCTATGAAGTTTCAAAATGATCTGCTAAACAGTCATGGAGTTATTCTCCGGAAACCAATTTTCAAGATGCCCGCCTGTGGCTGTCGGCCATATTGGATTTTGAATGATCTTCTATTTCAATAGGTTTCCTCCTCAGATGAAATGGAGGAAATGGAGGAATGGAGTTGTCATTCAGAAACCCATTTTTAAGACGGCAGCTGGTGGCCATATTAGATTTAGAATCACCATCGATTTCAATAAGTTTATTCCTCAGACCTACTCCAGTCATCCTATGAAGCTTCAAATGAATTCGATAAATACTAAGGGACTCGTCATCAGGAAGCCAATTTTCAAGATGCCCGCCGATGGCTGGTGGCCATCTTGGATTTTGAATCAGCACCAATTTGAATCGCTTTCTTCCCCAGGTCTAGTCCAAACACCCTATGAAGTATCAGAGATCCGATAAATAGTAACGGAGTTACCGTCCAGAAAGCACTTTTCAAGATGGCCGCATTTGGCTAGCAGCCATCTTGGATTTCGGATCATCATCAATTTCTGGAAATTTTTTTCCCTGACCTAGTCCAATCACCTTATGAAGGTTCGACATCAGATCTGACAAACGGTAACAGAGTTATCATCCAGAAACAAATTTTCAAGATGGCCACCGGTGGCTGGGGGGGCCATCTTGGATTTTGAATCATTGTCAATTTCGATAGCTTTCTTCGCCACACCTAATCCAACAACTTTCGATAGGTTTCTTCGCCAGACCTAATCCAACAACCCTATGAAGTTTCAAAGCAATCTGATAAGCGGTAACAGAGTTATCATCCGGAAACTAATTTTCAAGATGGCTGAAGGTGGCTGGCGGCCATCTTGGATCTTGGATCATTGTCAATTTTGATAGGTTTCTTCCCCAACCCTAGTCCAACCATCCTATGAAGATTCAACGATCCAATAAATGGTAATGGAGTTATCATACAGAAACCACTTTTCAAGATGGCCTCACTTGGCTGGCAGGCATCTTGGATTTCGGATCATTGTCAATTTCAATAGGTTTCTTTCCCTGTCCTAGTCCAACCACCTAAAGTTTCAAAGTGATCCGATAAACGGTAACAGAGTTATCATCCGGAAACCTATTTTCAAGATGGCTGCCGGTGGCTGGTGGCCATCTTGTATTTCGGATCATCGTCAATTTCGATAGGTTTCTTCCCCAGACCTAATCCAACAACCCAATGTAGTTTCAAAGCAATCCGATAAGCAGTAACAGAGTTATCATCTGGAAACCACTCTGTCACCCGCCCACCCACCTGCCCGGATGGATGTCACCATTACATAATAGGCTGACAAATTTTTGGCGACCTATAAAAATGATGCAGCATACATCTCAAGTTTGCGGCTAATAACTGAGCTCCCGGTCAAATTTGCTTCAAGATATTAAACAGATTGCCTGCATCGTTTCTTTGAAATGGAGGAATACAGTTTTAGCTATGTCCTGCCCACCTCTAGTTAAGCTCCAACCACATTTTACCCACGTTGGCATCAATCGATCCCTGCACTCCGTGAATCTCAATATCCAGAAAACTATTCAGGTACGCTGTTGAATATTTTGAAACTGATTTGACTCAGTGCTGTTGCTGCCATAGGCAGCAACAGCACTCAGTCAAATTAGTTTCAAAATATTCAACAGAATGTTTATTAAATAGTAGACATACAATTCGTACAACTTGGACTATTAAAAGTTTGTGACGGACAATATTGTGTCATTCATGAAATATTTGATTATGACATCAGCCTACGTGTGATGTAGCTGATTGCGACATCATAAAATTGACTGAGAAATTAGATTCCTCAATTGAGATTCTAGATGTACAGGGCTCAAAATGATAAAAGCTATTCAAACATGTGTACACAATGGGCAGATCCTAAAGTTCGCAAGAAGCGGGCGGGGCATAGCTAGAAATGGAGGATTCCAGTTTATCCATTAATCATATGACTTCATAATCCACTACTGGATGTGTAGGATGACGTCATAATCAAAGCACTTAATGAATAACATATCTAGCTCTGTCATGAATATTTAATAGTCTGTCAAGGGTAGGAAGCAACAGCACCCAGTCGAATTAGGTTCAAAATATTCAACAGCTTACCTGTATAGTTACCTTGAAAATGGGATGCTGGGAAATGAAGGTTCAAAGCATATAAACAGATTTCAACATGTGCAGAAAACGTAGGTGGAGCTTAGCTAGAAATGAACCCGTATATTTAGTTGCACAATAAATAGGTGATAGTATAAGTCCTGTTTGGAGCTTCATTGTTCTCATCCAATTTGTGCTAAAAACGTGTATTTAACTTGGCACCTTCAGTAACTGTCAAATACAGAATATTAACACAATGTGGACTACTACAATAAGAATCCAATTTGTACTCGGAAATACAAAATAAATTAATAGCATTATGCTCACGATGATTCACTGTTCTCAATCTGTCATCAAAAAATAGAATAGTGGTGAATTCGTTACAATATGTTCATGGTAGTTTATACACTTACATGCACTTTAGAGATATGGTGTAGTTCATCTGACACTGCCTTCTCACGCATCAACTCCTCTTTCATTCGTTTGCGAGCGGCTAACTTCGACATAACGGAATCTTTCTGTCGCTGGCGTTCATCATTCGTTTGTCTCGTCAATGTCACCACTCTCTGGTTAAACTCGGCCATGATTCGCTCACGTTCTGCCGCCGTCTTGTCTTGTAAGATCTCCATTAGGCTGGCCTCCATAGCTTTCTGCTGCTCATCCTAGTAGAAAGGTAACGCAACAGTTATAACTTTAAGTTTTTAATAGACAAAAATTACTTTCTAACGTGACTTTCTAAAACATCCCTTCGCAGGCTAAGATACACTAATTAACCCTTTCACCAACAAATCCCTGAAAAGGTAAATTGTTTACGAAATAAAACTTATTCTGTTAAATATTTTGAAATTAATTTGATTGGAAGCCATTGCTGCAAATTAATTTCAAAATATTCAATAGTTTTCCTGTATGGGTGCCTTGAAAATCAGCTATGGGGAATACACCAGTGAAATGGTTAGGTGTTCTCAAATATTCTTCTCTATTATCCCTTTACCGGTCAAGCCAGCCAAAAACAGCTTTGACAGTGCTCTTGAGGAATGTCCATTTGCAGTAGTGAAGATTATTTTAGAAAATTTACCATTGGAAAGAGGAAGGAAGGAGGGAGAGGGAGGAGTGGTGGCAGGAAGGGATATAGGGAGAGAAAGGGATGGAGAGGGATGGCGAGGAGTGAAGGAGCGAGAGAGGAGGGAGGGATGGTGGGAGGGAGGGAAGGAAAGGAGGGAGGGAGGGTGGAAGAGAGAGGGATGGGGAGTGATGGAAGATGGCGGAAAATAGGGAAATGAGGGAGGGATATAAGGATAAAAATGAATGGAGAGTGTGAGATACGGTAGTACAGCTGGATGGAGAGAATATTATATCGAGGTGGTCATTTAGACAATTGGATAGACAAAGACAGCCACAAAGAGAGTTGAAAACCTGAACACTAAATAATGATCTAGGAAACAAAATAGCTTGTAGGTACAGCGGTCTGGAGAAATATCCATAGGCAGGCAAACAGGAAGACTATTTTTGAAAGCTTACCATTATTCCTGTGGTAAATTCTCAAAAAGTCATCTTCATGCAAACGGACACGATTTTCTTGACCAATTCTCAACCCTTTAATCGTCACATTTGGTCATCAAAATCTTAATATCTGTTTATTGAATCTCCATTTCCATGCCAAGGGAATACAATTTTTGAAAATTTCCCACTGGAATGACTGGCTCGGTTAAGTTTTTAAAATTGTATTCTCTTAGCCTGTGAAAGGACATTCCACAAGACCATAGCAGAGGCTGGTTTTGGCTGAATTGACCATTAAAGGGTTAACGTCTTAACTCACCACATCCATCTCCTTTGAAATATTCAAAATGGCCGCCTCATTTGTCAGCTTGTCACTCTTGCTCTGAATCTCTCTGGCAGACATAAGTTCCTTTCTTTCTTCATCACTAAGCAACTTTTCTTCATCTTCACTGATGATTCCTGCAATAGGTGCACCATCTTTTCGTTGCTTCATCTTCTCCAGCAATCCTTCCATCTTCTTCTTATTGTTGTTAGTGATGTTCCTTATCTGGTCCAACAGCTCCTGCTTCTGACTCTCAGACAGGCTGTGCTCTTTTAGCAACCTTTCATATTCTTCCATATTTATTGTCTTCGATGCACTCTTGTGTTCTATGTCAGCCTCTTTCTCTTTCATTTCAGCGGACATTTTCTCTTGTTCCTTCTGCTGTCGTAGTAAATTACGTTCAATGTCAGCATTTGATTGTATCTGAACTTCTGGAATCTCATCTTCTGACAGGCCAAGTGACTTCGCTTCGTCAAGGTGCTTCCTGTTCATCTCTTTCTTTCGTTGTCGTCTGGCATCAACCAATCTCTTTCGCAACTCCAACAGTTGTTTTTGTTTCTGTTTTTCAATTGTATCATTGACATTCTGAAGGTTTGCATGATAATTCATGATTATTTTCTCTCGCTCGTCTTCATGCTTCGCTTGCACTAGTTTCTGCTTCAGCTCATCTTGACCTTCAGATAAGGCTAGTTGTTTTTTCCTCTCAATCTCATTCAACACATCTTTCATTTCCTTCAATTCAGTCTTCCCTAAATCATTTTCTAACTTTGTCGCCTCGTATGCTTGCTTCTCAAACAAATACTTCTTACGCTCTTTAAGTGTTTCAGAAGATGCCATCTTGCTAGTGCTAGCTTTAGCAAACACAACAGAACTCATCAACAGGTTATCTCCCCTTCTCTGCTTCACATCTGAAACCGCATTTTGATTTAGCATGAGATTTTCTGTTTTATCTGATATTTTTTGCATTTTAGATTCTTTCATAATGACAGATTTATCCTGTACAGCGCTAGTCTGTTCGCGTCGAGTCAGCACAGTATCTGAACTAGTAGACATCTGGCCTTTCTGAAGAGCCAGTAAAAGTTCCGGAGACAAATAGAATGGTCCCCCGCTTTCCAACATGAGAATCAGCTGTCTCAATAATGGCACCAGTTCGGGATTAGAAGCGGATGTTCCTCCTTCAGCATCCCCATACACGCCAAATAACAATGTCTCATATTCTCCAGGAATAAAAACACCAGTGTTTGTCAAGATGTTCTTAGCCTCCTGTGCTAACATTTCCGACATCTGTCTAGCATATTCCAAAGATGCATGTTCTATGTCTAACATTTCAAGTTTATTCAGTAGATGTGTTTTGAGTTCATCCAGTAAGCGTAACCATGTTTGTTGATGGTGCTGCTTCAGAACGCTCTCTGCATGAGGGTTCATGGCTCCTTCAAGGTCAGCCATCTTGTCTCTAAACTTCTCATCCTCTTGTCCTATCTTGACGAATATCTTTTGCGCATTTTCGACAAACTTCTCATGGCATGCTATGTGTGATTCTTCATGCTCTCGTTCATTTTCATCTCCTTGTTTAAGAATGCTAGTGACATCTGGTGGCAGTATGGTAGCATACTCTTTCTCTGCCTCAGATCTTCTTCCGAGTTCGCGTTTTGTCATTCGAGTCAAATCTTTGATTGCTGTATTCATCCTTTCTGCTGTACGAGAAAACATGTCTGATGAAATGGAATTCGCATCGTACAAAACTTTCAGAACAAAATGGTGCTGATTAATGGTGAGTTCTTCTTCTCTCTGTCGCTGTCGCTTCCAGAAGCTCTGCCTAGCAACGATCTCCTCCTCTAACATCACCGCAGCACCAGGCGGAGGAGTTCTCTTTCTTTGCCCACTACTGGACTGAGTAATTGGAATAACGCTACCAGTGACAGGATTTAGGCGGACACCATTAATGATACTTAATTCTCCTGAGACTGGATCCACAGCCTTATTGCCTATCATTATAGGAACCAGTCCTGGGAAATTAGAGAAAAATAACAACAAACTGAAACTTAATAATGTGACGGTGAAGTACCTATAATAAAAGTGATTATCTTAATATACATATATGTGCACTCCACCAGCCCTGCATCTACAGACCTCACCAGCACTGCCTTTACGCATACCACCAGCACTGTCTCTACCGAGGAGGACCTGAAGTCATGTTGCTGAAGTCATATACTTACAATCCTCAATCATACCAAGCATACATACAGTCCAGTTAGCCAATAAGTTACCATGTTTCCAAAACAAAAACAGAAACATGTTACTCAATACAATTTTTAACACAATGTAAGAAATGTTCTGTTGAATATTTTGAAGATAATTGGATTGCTACCTAAAGCAGCAATATCTTCCAAACCAATTATGTTCAAAATATTCAACAGTACATTTTATATTGTTTTGGAAACATCTTCAGTTATCTCTGAGCTGTTCTGTATTCTTCAGTTCCCTTCCCACAGTAATACCATTACAGCTACTCACATACTACAAGCCAATAATTTTTGTGTTAAAACACTTTCCACCCCTCTATCCAGACTCACCATCTCCTTCAGGGTCTTCATGCGTTCCTCCGAGAGGTATTATCTTTCCAGTTCTTCGATCGTGAGCGGCTCCTAGTACATGTACTTCCTGGTCAGTACCAGCAGGGTCGTCCATTGTTGTTCCAACCAGGATGGGCAAAAGCTGACCAGTGCGAGCAAACTCATGCATTCCTACGAAACAGAACAATCCACGTGCCGTACAGGAAACGCAGTCGATTACGGACACCATAAACGCCATGAAAAGAGGGTTATTGAATACAGGTAATCTCTTAACGCTTTGAACCTAGACTTGTCTGGGCAATTCACATTTAGTGACTGTCCATTTGCAGGCAAAAATAATTTTGACGCTTACTAATCTTTCAGTAAACTGGAATTTACTCATTATAGGGTTAAATAGCAACCATGTTTTGGCCCCCAATAACAGTACAATAACAGATGCCTATTATAGCCAGGCTTGATTGTATATGATCATGTAATACTGATGTTAGTTGGTAATTGATTGAATGGCTGATTGATTGATAGATTGATAATCACTTAACAGACTCCAGTCAAAATAGTCTCAAAAAACAATTTTAAGAACAGACATTGTAAAGAATTTGTCATCTCTGTCCTCTACTTTATATAATTATTATACAATAATTCTGTGGTCAATTTATAATAACTGACCATGACACAATAATTCAGTTGTCAATTTATAATAACTGACCTTGGCAGAACAATTCAGTGGTCAAGCTATAATAACTGACCATGGCACAATAATTCAGTGGTCAAGCTATAATAACTGACCGTGGCACAATAATTCAGTGGTCAAGCTATAATAACTGACTTTGGATAAGTAATTCAGTCGTCAAGCTATAATAACTTACATTTGTTCAGCAATTCAGCAGTCAAGCTATATTAATAACTGACCATGGCACAATAATTCAGTGGTCCAGTTATAATAACTGACTTTGATACAGTAATTCAGTGGTCAAGCTATAATAACTGACCTGGAGATCCTCCAGTTGAAGCGAGTATAGCTGCTCTCTCCTGACGCCTAGTAACATCATTCTCTGTCCTTAGCAACTGAGCCTTCATACGTGACCTTGAGATTTCGAGTTCTTTCAACGCCATTTCAAGATCGTTCTGTTCTTTCCTAGCATTCAATGCCAGGCCCTCATCTGTGTTACTCACAACTGAAATACACATGATAATATATAGTAAATATAATGTTTTCACAACCAAGACATATTTTGACAGGATGCTCGTTTAATTTTAAGACATGTTATGTTAAGATGTTGCTATCGAATACAATATTGCCAGCTTAAACTTAAAGGTGCATCTTCACATCAAAGTGCTTGAAAATATAATTGTTAAATTAGTAAACTTTTAAAGATTTAAATTATGCGCCTAGATGTAAGGAAACCAAATAAATCTTAAAGATGCACATTCACAACAGAATGCTTGAAAATAAAATTGTTAAAATTGCATACTTTAAGTGGCTTCTATTGTGTGGCTAGATGTAATGAAAAAAAAAATCTTAACATATGAGAATTAGAGACACGTAATTCCCCTATTTCAACTTCACAATTAAAAATTGTATTAATTTATACAGAATGAAATCATCATTTCTTAAGATTCATTTCATTTCATTACATTGAGGCATACTATTTAAGCATTCTGGTGTGAATATGCACCTTTAATATAGGATGGATTAATTGCATATTAATTAATATGATTTTTAAAGTTGTGAAATTGAAATAGAGACACAAATCCCTAATTCAACTTGACAACTAAAGAAATTATATTAATTTATATGAAATGAAATCATCTCATGTTAAGATTTATTTCGTTTCATTACATTTAGATACACAATTTAAACCTCTGAAAGGGTACAAATTCAACCTTTTTATTTACTCTGATGATTACTCAAGAAAAATAAAATCAGTAAAAGATCTAATGACTTCTAAGCTTAACATTTATAACTCAATAACACAGCTCATCACTACTTGTGTTTGGCAACAATACTGGATTTCGCATCACCATTGATTTTGATATGCTTCTTCCACAAACCTATTCCAATGAACAATGAATTTGTAACCGTGTATAAAACCAGGTTTTATACGTTTGCATCAACCACTTACAGACTAGAAACAACAAATTCTATAGAATGTATGGCATATTCTGTCAAATATTTTGAAACTAATTTGCCTGGAAGCTGTTTCTGCCAATGGCAATGGGTCCCAGTCAAATTAGTTTCCAATTATTCAACAGTTTTCCTGTGTAGCTGTCTTGAAATTAAAATCACTAAAATTTCAAGGAATCAATGGTTATGGGAGACTTGTAAAATATATGGATCCCTTTCAAGCTATGCTGCACCCATTTCTAGCTATGCCGCACCCATTTCTAGCTATGACCAACCTATTTCTAGCTATGCCGCACCCATTTCTAGCTATGCCCCACTCATTTCTAGCTATGCTGCACCCATTTCTAGCTATGCCCCACCTATTTCTAGCTATGCCCCACCCATTTCTAGCTATGCCCCACCCATTTATAGCTATGCCCCACCCATTTATAGCTATGCCCCACCTATTTCTAGCTATGCCCCACCTATTTCTAGTTATTCCCCACCTATTTCTAGCTATGCCCCACCTATTTCTAGCTATGTCCCACCTATTTCTAGCCATGCCCCACCCATTTCTAGCTATGCCCCACCTATTTCTAGCTATGACCAACCTATTTCTAGCTATGCCCCGCCTATTTCTAGCTATGACCAACCTATTTCTAGCTATGCCCCGCCTATTTCTAGCTATGCTGCACCCATTTCTAGCTATGCCCCACCTATTTCTAGCTATGCTGCACCCATTTCTAGCTATGCTGCACCTATTTCTAGCTATGCTGCACCCATTTCTAGCTATACTGCACCTATTTGTAGCTATGACCAACCTATTTCTAGCTATGCTGCACCCATTTCTAGCTATGCCCCACCTATTTCTAGCTATGCTGCACCCATTTCTAGCTATGCCCCACCTATTTCTAGCTATGCTGCACCCATTTCTAGCTATGCCCCACCTATTTCTAGCTATGCTGCACCCATTTCTAGCTATGTCGCACCCATTCCTAGCTATGACCAACCTATTTCTAGCTATGACCCACCTATTTCTAGCTATGACCCATCCATTTATAGCTATGACCCACCTATTTCTAGCTATGCTGCACCCATTTCTAGCTATGACCCACCTATTTCTAGCTATGACCAACCTATTTCTAGCTATGCCCCCCCTATTTCTAGCTATGACCCACCTATTTCTAGCTATGACCCACCTATTTCTAGCTATGCCCCACCTATTTCTAGCTATGCCCCACCTATTTCTAGCTATGCCCCACCTATTTCTAGCTATGCTGCACCCATTTCTAGCTATGCCCCACCTATTTCTAGCTATGACCAACCTATTTCTAGCTATGCCCCGCCTATTTCTAGCTATGTCCCACCCATTTCTAGCTATGCCCCGCCTATTTCTAGCTATGCCGCACCCATTTCTAGCTATGCCCCACCTATTTCTAGCTATGCTGCACCCATTTCTAGCTATGCTGCACCCATTTCTAGCTATGCCCCACCTATTTCTAGCTATGCCCCACCTATTTCTAGCTATGCCCCACCTATTTCTAGCTATGCCCCACCTATTTCTAGCTATGCCCCACCCATTTCTAGCTATGCCCCAACCATTTCTAGCTATGCCGCACCCATTTCTAGCTATGCCCCACCCATTTCTAGCTATGCCCCACCTATTTCTAGCTATGCTGCACCCATTTATAGCTATGCCCCACCTATTTCTAGTTATGACCCACCTATTTATAGCTATGCCCCACTCATTTCTAGCTATGCCGCACCCACTTCTAGCTATGCCCCACCTATTTCTAGCTATGCTGCACCCATTTCTAGCTATGCCCCACCTATTTCTAGCTATGCCCCACCTATTTCTAGCTATGCCCCACCTATTTCTAGCTATGCCCCACCTATTTCTCGCTATGACCAACCTATTTCTAGCTATGCCGCACCCATTCTAGCTATGCCCCACTCATTTCTAGCTATGCTGCACCCATTTCTAGCTATGCCCCACCCATTTATAGCTATGCCCCACCCATTTATAGCTATACCCCACCCATTTATAGCTAGGTCCACTTAATTTGTACTAGTGTTGGAATCGATTTATATACTTTGAGCCCGGAATTACCAGAAGACCAATTTCTATGTAACTATAGGAAAGCTGTTAAATTAACTTTGAAACGAATTTGACTGGAATTTGTTGCTGCCTATGGCAGACACACCTCCCAGTTGAATTAGTTTCAAAATATTAAACAGAATGTAGATTAATTTGTAAATCCATCAAAAACATAGAATTCATACACTTGACAGACTGTTCGATGTTCACAATGGCGCTAGATACGTCATTATGATTGTTATGTCAGCTAACTAGAGATATAATGATCGAATCCCGTTCTAGCTATGTCGCGCCCATTTCTAACTAAGCTACACCCGCACTTTGCCCGTGTCGGTATCGATCGATCCATGCACTCCCCGAATGCCGATTCCCATAAAACCATACACTCAGGTAATCTGAAACTAATTCGACTGGGTGCTATTGCTGCCAAAGGCAGCAACAGCGCCCAAGAAAATTAGTTTCAAAATATTCAACAGAATGTTTATTGAATAGTAAAAACACACAATTCAAACAACAACACGTAGTCCATCACCAATTATGCGTTCTTGATGAACTTATCTATGTCATTCATGATGTCATGGATTATGATGTCATTTTACATGTCTCATAATTGATTATGACATCAAGTGATAGACGGATAAACTGAACACGTCCACTGATTATAACGTCATATACTTGAATGACAGATCGGATCTGTACATTGATATAACCATACCAGCAATCGCATCCTTGTACGCTCGCACAGACTCCTGAACCAGAACTTCACAAGCCAGAACACATGCATCCAGTAATGCCTGTTGACCGCCTGCAGAGGGCAGCACTTGTCCTGATCCTCCTGCTGAGAAATAACCACTGCTGATTCGTACCACCTTGCCACTGAGAGGCTCGACAAAAGAATTCCCGGGAATGTGTGGTAGTTGAGTCTTGTTAGGGCCTGAGATAGAGCCACCGACTGGCATCACATCACCTGGTGTTAACACGAAATAAAACAAAATATAACCATGATTTATTATGAGCTTACTATAAATCACCTATTAATACCCAGAGCTTGATAACAATATAGTCAGATAATATAAAACCAAAAGACTGGTTATATGAGTAAAGCCTGCCGCTGGGATGCTGTTGTGAATCCAGAAGTCTGAATGGTCTGAAGCTGTTTTTTCAGCCCCTTTTATACCTTTCTGGGCTGAGCCTGGGGATTGGCTTGGATTTGCCCATATATGGGTATTGTTGTGTTGGTTTGCCGGTTCAGTAAGTCGCCATTTCTGATGGTTGGTGTTTTAACCGGTTGGGAGTGCCATGGCAGCTTGGGTGTTTTTTACCAGTTGGTGGGGTTTTTTTCACCAGTTGTTTTTTTGCTGGTTGTGGCTGTCATGGCGGCTTAGTATAATTTGTAATGGTTGTGAAATATTTTTAGCGGTTGTGGTTTTTTTTTACCAGTTGTGATATTAATTTCCTACCGTTTGTGATTTTTTTTCTGGTTTTTTGGGTTTTTTGGTGGGTGTACCAAAACTTTCTTGTATATTATAGTTTTTACCAGTTGTATCACTTTTTAATGGTATGTGTCTTGGTATACCATTGATAAAAGTTTGGGGTGAGGTGGCCCACTGGATGTGAGGTTTGACCTGGGTAGTCATTACCATTTTCAAGATTCACTTATGGCATTTCGTTCCTTGAGCAGAATTCATCAGAGGCGCATGTTGGTATGTGGATGGGTATAGTTTTATATCACCCATATTTTATCATTATATGTATGTTAAAATGTGAACTCACAGCATGGGGTTTTACAGGGTGTGGAGACATAAAAAAACACATAAAAAAAATACCAGCTGAGTATTATGTCTTTGTTGTTTCTTCTTTAAAAATAAGTTTTAAGAGTGAGAACAGAAAAATGTGTGCAAACACATGATATGGTATTGTGTAAAGTTGTGACATGGAAGAACGAATGCACATTTTTGACGTGCGAACACGCTTTCACATTTGGGGCAGTAAAACTCTGCCATAGTGCAATTGGTATTTTTAACAAATAATGATACATGATTCATGGAGGTAATGACTATGTTTATGACGCCATTTTGATGACGTCGTATGGTGACCGTGGTGACGTCAAAATGCTTGGTTATATCTTATCTGACTGAAAGAATGGGTTGGGGGGGGGGGTCACCTCTTTAATAAGGATGATAACAACGTACTGAGCCTGTCCGCTTATTGTCTGCAAGTTGACCCAGGGAAGCCGGAGACCCTTACCGTGCTAGGTTGATGCCTAGTGGTGGTAAAAATTGACCACAACTGTCAGAAATGGCAACTTAGTGAACCGGCAAACCAACACAACAATGCCCACATATGGGCAAATCCAAGTCAATCCCCAGGCAGGCATAAAAGGGGCTGAAAAAACAGCTTCAGCCCATTCACACTTCTGGATTCACAACAGCATTCAAGCGTCAGGCTTTATTCATATAACCAGTCTTTTGGTTTTATATTATCTGACTACATTGTTATCAAGCTTAAGTTCTATAATGAGTCAGCCTAGCAATCAGTTGCCAAGGGAGAAGGAGATAGTCATACTACCATCTATCTCTGGACTGAGCCTAAACTCAGTGGATGCAGACACGCTGTTGGCTCAGTCAAATACCAACGTCATTGCCAACGACCTGGCGCCTACCATACCGGCGGCTATAGCCATTGTGGGGGAGGCAAGCTCCTCAGCCGTCGAGGGGAAGAAAAGAGTGCAGAAGAGAAGAAGGGTGGAGGATGACATCATCCTAGCACCACCCAACACAGCCGTAGAAACCAGCAGCAACCCCAAGTACCAACAAGAGTTTTAGTGACACTAAACATATGCCCGCAGGCATACTTGTTTGAGGAATGCTAAATGTGAAGTTTTTTTTTTTATAAATCACACTTCGTCTATCCCTAAAACAACAAAAAATTGTGAGTGTACTGTAGGTTCAAAACTCTTCGAGATCTGGACCGGGACAAAAAAATTTTGACAAATTTTAATCATTCAAGGGAGATAACTCCCGCGAATATACGAGGAGTTTGCCAAAATGAAATCATGACTTCCGCGAATATGGCCAGATCATGCCAAAACAAAATCATGACACTTCGGCCATACGTACCACATCTTTTGAAAACAAATTTGTTAGTGTGGGTTCAAAACTCTTCGAGATTTAGCCTGGACAAGACAATTTTGACGACATTTAATCTTTCAAGGGAGGTAACTCTGGCGAATATGGGCAGATCTTGCCGAACCGAAATCATGACACTTCGCCTATACATAACACATCTTCTGGAAAAAAAATTGTGAGTGTAGGTTCAAAACCCTTCGAGATTTGACCTGGACAAGATAATTTTGACAAATTTTAATTTTTCAAGGGAGTTAACTCTGGCGAATATGGGCAGGTCTTGCCGAACCGAAATCATGAAACTTCGCCTATACATAACACATCTTCTGGACAAAAAAAATTGTGAGTGTAGGTTCAAAACTCTTCCAGATTTGGCCTGGACATGACAATTTTGACAAATTTTAATCTTTCAAGGGAGTTAACTCTGGCAAATATGGGCAGATTTTGCCGAACCGAAATCATGACACTTCGCCCTATACATAACACATCTTCTGGGGAAAAAATTGTGAGTGTAGATTCAAAACTCTGCGAGATCTGTCCCGGACAAGAAAATTTTGATGAATTTTAAGCTTTCAAGGGAGATAACTCCAGCGAATATGGGAGGCTTTTGCCGAATCGAAATCATGACACTTCGTCTATAGGTAATATATCTGCTGAAAAAAAATTGTGACTGTAGTTTCAAAACTCTTCGAGATCTGCTCTGGAAAAGAATCAGACGGACGGACGGATGCACGGATGCATGGACGGACAGACAGACGACGAGCGCCATCACATAATACGACCCCCACAGACGGACGGATGCACGGATGCATGGACGGACGGACAGACGGCGAGCGCCATCACATAATACGACACCGCTTTGCGCGGGCGTATAAAAACCAGCAATCCCTGATCAACATCTGGGATCTTACAGGCTGTGGAGAAACAATTCAGAATAATCCAAGTTATATCCTGAGATCCTGAGCATGTAGCCTCCACTAAATGGAGGAGACAAAGGAATGGCATTGGCTTCACAGCTTCACACAATGGAGCCAATAGGTATCAACCTAGCAGGATAAGGGTCACTGGCTTCCCTGGGTCAACTCGCAGACAACAAGTGGACAGACTCAGTACGTTGTTATCATCCTCCCTATTAATAACCATAGACGTCGCATGTGAATTTTCGAGGTTGAGCCACCCTAATTTGTTTGCCGTTTTAAAACAGCAAATGTATCTAATAGAAGTCACACCCAATTTTCCGCAGTTTGTGTAAAGAAAAATTTTGTTTGTGAGTTAAATAACTTATAAATGTTAAATAAAACGAGAATTGAAAAATAAATTTACAATAACTTCGCGAAAATACCATCGAAATTACGTCACTTCCTTGTATGACCCAACTATCAATGAAAAATAAGTTATTTTAATGGGATACTAATTATGCGGATTGGATTGAATGTATAGTACTCGGTTACCATCACGTAATGATTATATTTATATAGAGTACATTCCAAGTTCCTGAGTCCAGTATATTAGGTCAGTAAACTGCAGATGATTCTACCGAGTATTAATCAGCTTCCGCTATAGGGTGAGTTTACGCCGTCACTCTCGTAGCTTACTCGAAGCTATCCTTCTATTTATGCAAGTATCTACCCAGGTACTAATATTAGCAACTTCGCACTACTCGGATAACGACCTAAGCTCATCCTGTAGAGGAAGCTGATACATCAGGTGATTTATACTTTCTCTCGTCGACATTTTATGTCAAAATCAGGATAAAATTTGATGAAATAAATGATGTGTAATAAAGTAGAGGCAATATTTAGGTGGACCCAATTATTAATTTCATTCCTGCGATGATGGATATACGGTAAACATTAAGCATAGGCATAAGATGGTAAGAATTTGTATGGTGAAAATGTGTTCAATTTTCGTGCTATTTCTTTTTCATTTTAGAGTACCGATTTTAATTTTTTCTTGTATTATACCTAATACTAGATTGATCGGTCGATAACACGTCATCGCCAATCCCCACATTCAACGCTCTGAACATTTGACACACCCCGCAACCCACCCCCGGGGCAGAGCCAAATGTAAATATCTGTTTGCACTCCGCAATTATATGGGTAACTAACATACAAAATATGGTTGAATTTTGTCCAGAAGTGTCCGGGGAGTTGCATTACAATCAATTTCATGCCCTTTTGACCCCATTCCACACCTCCTGGGGGTGGGGGCCTAACGTAAATGGGCTCATCAACTCCACATTGATATGGATAACTGACATGCTAAATTTGGTTGAATTCAGAGGAGTTGCATTACAATCAATTGTATGACCATTTGACCCCATCCACCACCCCTGGGGGGGCAGGGCCAAATGAAGGCCTACATGACCTCATCCATTCCACATTGATATGGGTAACTCATATACCAAATTTGGTTGAATTCCGTCAAATGGTTTCGGAGGAGATGCGTTACAATCAATTTCCGCAGGTTGAAATTTGACCTTTTGACCACTCTCCCGTCCCCTGGGGACGGAGCCAAATCTAAATGGCCTCTTGCACTCCGCAATCATATGGGTAACTCAGATATCAAATTTAGTTTAGTTCCCTCTAACTACTTCAGAGGAGTTGCATTACAATCAATTTCATGAACTTTTGACCCCATCCTCAAACCCTGGGGGCGGGCCAAATGTAAATGTGCTCATCCACTCCACATAGATATGGGTAACTGACATACTAAATTTGCTTGATTTCATCCAACAATGCCAGAGGAGCTGCATTACAATACATTTTTTTACCTTTTGACCCCCACCCCACCCACCAGGGTGGGTGGGACCAAATGTAAATATGCTCTAGTACTCCACATTGATATGGGTAACTGACATACCAAATTTGGTTGAATTACGTCCAATGGTTTCAGAGAAGATACATTACAATCAATTTCTGCAGGTTAAAATTTGATCTTTTGACCCCTACCCCACCCCCTGGGGGCGGATCCAAATCTAAATGGCATTGTGCACTCCACAATCATATAGGTAACTCAGATATCAAATTTGGTTGAATTCCATCTAACGATTTCAGAGGAGTTGCGTTACAACTGATTTGACCGTTTGACCCCTTGGTGGCGGAGCCTAATCTAAGTTATCTTGTAAAGCACAGTCCTATTGGTAACCCACATACCAAATTTGGTTTAATTTAACCCAACAGTTTGGGAGGAGTTAGTGACGGACAGGCGGACAATCAATTTGACCTTTTGACCCCTGCCATGCCCCTTTGGGGGCGGAGCCTAATCTAAATGTTGTTATGCGAATTGCATTCCTATGGGTAACCTACTTACCAAATTTGGATGAACTCCACCCAACAGTTTGGGAGGAGTTAGCATTACGGACAGATGGACAATCAATTTGACCTTTTGACCCCTGTCACGCCCCCTTGAGGGTGGAGCCTAATCTATACCCCATTCTTGCAAAGCGCATTCCTATTAGTAACCGACATTCTGAATTTGGTTGAATTCCGAGTAGCGCTTTGGAGTGAGATGCATTATAATCAATTTGACCTTTTGACCCCTGTCACACACCCTTGAGGGCGGAGCCTAATCTATGTCTCATTCTTGCAAAGCGCATTCCTATTAGTAACCGACATTCTGAATTTGGTTGAATTCCGAGTAACGCTTTGGAGTGAGATGCATTATAATCAATTTGACCTTTTGACCCCTTCCACGCCCCTTGGGGTGGAGCCTAATCTAAATGTTGTCTTGCAAAGCGCATTCCTATGGGTAACCCACATATCAAATTTGGTTCAATTCCACCTAACGGTTTGGGAGGAGTTAGCGCGATGGACAGATGGACGAATTGACAGATGGACAGAAGGACAGACGGATGGAGGTGATTACAATATCCCTGACGTTTTTTCAAAACGTGGGGATAACAAGTCAGACCCTTCCACCAAAAACCACGTTTCTCATTGATTTGGATTTAAATAATTTACATCCCTTGTCCTATTTGAATTAATAACCGATCTACGGTAGTTAACAACATTATACCTAATACTAAGACCACCTTGATGGTTCCCAAAACAGTTTTATTGTCATTACTAAGACGATATCATTAATTTTTTTTAATTTACCAGTGGAATGACCGGCTCAGTTGTCAAACCAGTCATTCCAGTGGTAAATTTTCAAAAATAGTCTTTTCTTGTTCTGTAAATGGACACTGCAGAAGTCATTTTCGGCCGACTTCAGTGTTAAAGAGTTAAGACTGGTTTTACTTTCTGATTATATTATATTATATTATATTATATTATATATATATATATATATATTACAGAGAATACGCTACCTGTTTCAGAATCAAGGGTAACAGCCAAGATCGGTACAGGACACCTCATCACAGGATCCAGCATCAATGCTCCTACTTCAATTGCGACAGGAAGTTGGGTCACAGGGTCGACGTGTGTTCCAGCAATAGGAAGCAGTACACCTGTATCTGGGTGTATAGTCACAGCCATGATTGGCACATGAAGACCACTAATCGGATCTGGGATTGCCCCACCATATCTAAGATCACTGCGTTGTTCCAGAGGCTTAAGATGAGTTTTGATCGGCTGTCCACTGTGAGGGTTGATGGGATAGGGTACATAGGGAATCGCCTGGTCGTCTGACCGCACACTCTCGCCTGGAAATTGATGAAATAAGAGATTTTCCTGAGAGAATTTAAATGCATTTTATTACTAAATTTTAAATTTTAACCCATTACTGGTCATGTCAGCCAAAACTGGCCGCTGAAGTTGTCTTGCGGAATGGATATTTGCAGGGCAAGAGATTATTTTTTTTAATTTACCACTGGAAGGACTGGCTCAGTAAACGAGCCAATCATTTAAAAAAGTGTTCTCTTGCCCTGCAAATGGACAGTCAAAATTGATTGATAAAACCTTTTAATGTAATAATTCTGATAAAGAGACTCAGCCCCAAGGACATCTAATCACGAGATATTCACTAAGGTATCTAAAATTATTCAGTGTAAACAAAACTTTGGTGCAAATTTTAAGATACTGTATATTCAAAGGAGATAGCTATGGAGAATGTGGTCGATTTTCACTGAAAATAATCCCAAAACATAACAATGATAACACATAAATAAAGGTCCTTTCCAGTTTATTCATCCACCATATGATGTCATAATCCTCTACGTATACATGACATGTAGGATGACATCATAATCAATTACAGCATGACTGACTCGATTTAGTCTGTCTTAAACGCTTAATAGTCTGACACATTGTACGAATTGTACATCTTTACTATTAATAAACACTCTGTTGAATATTTTGAAACTAATTTGACAGGGTGCTGTTGTTGCCTATGCTTAACTGCATAGGTTTCTGGAAATTAATAGTCAGTGCGTTCGTGGATGGATCGATTGATCCCAACACTGGTGAAGCGTGGGTGAAGCTTAACTAGGGATGGATGGGGTATAGCAAACACTGGAATATCTATTCTAAATTATCGGGGAACAAAATATACCTGTAGCAGAATCGACTGTAAAGGTGAGACGAGACTTGATGGAATCATATGCCATATTTCCATGTATCGGTAAAACAAGTCCTGTTTGTGCATGAATGAAATGATCCACAGGAACATCACTAATCGTGCCGTCAGCGTGTAGCATCTGCGTGCCTCCTCGTGCCAGCATCAGACCAGTTGTTCCATCAACATGAATGATGTTTGGTTTCAGGATATGCATGTTAGAACCTGGAAGCAGTGATATGTACATTAACCCTTACATCGACAAATCTTGGAAAAAGCATACTCTTTACGATACAAAACTGATTCTGATGAATATTTTGTAATTAATTTGACTGGAAGTTGTTGGTGCCTAAGGTGGCAATGATTTCCTCTCAAATTTATTTCCAAAATATTTAACAGATTACTCGTAATTTGGTTGCTTAAAAATGAAATATGGGGAATTCTAGAAAATTTTAATTTTTCCTCAGTGAATGTCCATTTGCAGGCCAAAATGGATAATTCTGAAGTCCACTGCAGTGGTCACTTTTGGATTAATGATCAAGAAAATCTAAATTCCTGCTGAACCCATGTCCATTTTCTGCACGAGCATACCTCAATTATCTTCTAAAAATAGTCTTCTCGTGGCCCGCAAATGGACTTTGCTCGAGACCACTGCAGAGGCCATTTTGGCAGGCTAAAACATTAAAGAGTTACGTTGACACAACACGAGTTAAGAATGTTAGAGGTGAATGAATTAACCTCCTGTTTCTGGGTTTAAAGGGTGCTACATTTTAAACAGTGAATATTTTGAGGCAACCAATTTATTTGGCTACTGTGGTCTTTACTTAAATTATTTGGCAAATGGAGAATATATGTGATGTATGTATGATTACTGTATTATGCGGCTGTAGTACTAGAAACATCCTACACCTGCAATCAGTCCTTCCCTTTTGTCCTCAGCCAAAATCTTTAGCTTCCTCAGATCCGTGATTTGAGTGTATCGAGTCCTGCTTTCTTGAGGTCACCTTGTAGTACGCTTTCACAAATTTATGCAATGACGTCCTCTCATGGCTTTGTATTTGCTAGCTCCCAGTAGGACGAATTCCAAGGCTCTCTGCACAGGTGTGTTTTCTGGCATCCTTAACACATGGCCAAACATGGACCAATTTTGCTGGGCAACTTTTATGGACAGCGGCGATGTATTACAGATCTTGCATAGCATATAGTTGGAAATCATGCCGTCTAGCCATCTGTGTCCAGTGATGGTGCGTAGGTGTTTGCGGTGGCAGGTATCAAATGGAGAGTCCCTGTTAAAACACAATAAGCAGTTTATCTTGCCCAATTGTGGTTTCGAGTTTTAAGTTACTTACCAATCAGGTCTTCTCGGTTTAATGGTGACCCATTTTCAGGATCCACAATCCTCGCTCCTGTTCCATGTCCCAGGATTCCCCATGCTCCTAAACGCTTACTCTCACTTGTGACACTGTCAGACATCTTCTCCAACAAGATGGCAACTCGACTTTCCATATTTCTGTGCCGATTTCGATCAAAGTTTCCTTCAGTAACAATTCGTCCTCTCTGTAGATTTTCGGCATGGTCGCTGATGATTCTGACTGCTTCTCTTAATGAGGACTCGTACAGAATCTGCAATAAAACAATTACAATTTCATCCATGATTACACTCAGCCTTTATGGTGTGGTGCGCATGCATGTGTGTGACTGTGTGCATGTGTATGTGCATGCATGCATGCGTGTGTGTCTATGTATTCAGAACTGTATTTCAAATAACGTTGATTCAATTTGGCTTAAAGTTTAATGCAATAAAAATTATCTTTAACACTTTAGCACTCATATCAGCCAAAAATGGCTTCTACAGAGGTCTGCAGAAATGTCCATTTTCAGACCAAGAGAAAACTATTTTTGAAATATTACCACTGAAATGACTGGCTTGATTATCAAGCCAGTCATTCTATTGGTAATATTTCAAACATAGTCTTCTGTTGTCCTGTAAACAGCCATTCCTTAACCCTTTAACACTCACATCAGCCAAAAACGTCTTCCGCAGTAGTCTTGAGAAATGTCCATTTGCAGAACAAGAGAAGACTATTTTTTTAATTTACCACTGGAATGATGGGGCTCGATAACCGAGCCCGTCGTTCCAGTGGTAAATTTTCAAAGATAGTCTTCTCTTGGTCTGCAGATGGACATTTCTAGGAGAAAATTTAAATTTTCTTGAACAAATTCGAGGGTTACGGGTTAAGAGGAAAAAATATAAATACCTGCTCACCTGCCCACAATCCCACTTGCCCACCTGTCCACCCACCTGTATAAAAGAGATGTTTATGTCAGCTTTCATAACAAACCTGATGTTGTTCTCGTGATCTATCGTCATCATGTAAAACCAGCAGCTGTTGAGTCAACACCTCATCAAAACGATAACCTAGTTCTCTTCTACGAGCGAGCTCCTGTTCCAGGGCCGCATATTTCATGTCGTACGTCGTGATATCCTGATCAGTAGCCAGTGACATCTTCCCGCCAAGGCTCATCTTCGCTGTCCAAAGGCCTTTGAGAGAATCAGTTTGATTGGCTATCTTCTGGTAGAGTTGCTTCATCTTGGAAAGAGATGATATGGATTATTATTTTCAATTTGCTATTCAATGTTAAGAGAAATTATGATTGCAATCTCTTGGGATCAAGGGGTGTGTTCGACTGGCAAACTATAGCTAACATCGCTCAAGTTTTGTCAGCTCGGCCAGAATAGGTAGTTAACTATTATGATACAGGCATTAACCCTTTAACCATTGAGTTTGTTCAAGAACATGTATATTTTCTCATAGAAAATGTCCATTTGCAGACAAAAGAACTGTTTTTGAAAATTTATGATTGGAATTACTGTGCTTGGTTATCGAGCAAGGCATTCCAGTGGTAAATTTTTTTTTATAGTCTTCTCTTGGTCTGCAAATGGACATTTCTCAAGTGAATTGCAGAAGCCATTTTTGGCTGATATGAGTGTCAAGGGGGTAAAGTTCAGTTGCAAGTTGTACGAATTGAATTTCTTTACTATTTAATAAACATTCTGTTGAACATTTTGAAACTAATTTGAGTGGGCTCTATTGCTACCATAGGCAGCAAAAGCACCCAGTTAAATTAGATTCAAAATATTCAACAGCTTACCCATATAGTTTTCTGGAAATTGAGATTCAAACAGTGTATGGATCGATCGATCCCAACATGGGAACAGCATGGTTGGAGCTTAGCTAAAGGTGGATGGAGCTTAACTAAAATTTCTGTATTTAAGTGCATGTCGTCAAGGGCAAACGACAAATGTATGGGTCAGATAGTATATTCTCACATAAGCAAGTTTGTTTTCCACTACATTCATTGCCATTTCATATCAAATTTATCACACTCATTTAGTAAGATCTCATTTGGAACTCAATTAACTTATTTATCTCAAAAGCAGAGATCTGCTTCTAAAACCATGAACAATTGTTAATATTATTCTATGTTGAGTGCATAAAGTTCATAATTGTGCATTATGTCAGTGAAAGTTGTAATCAATTTCACAGTAATTTATTTAACGGACAGGGAGGATTTTAAATAATTTGCATTGTTTCTTGCTAAGCGATTTTACAATTTATAAAAGATGCAGAAAATTCAAAAGAAAATATAAATCTCATTTTTATCTTTGTGTATTCTGTTAGTAATTCTTTCTTCACGACTAGACAATAATACCTCTTCTTTTTGTTTTGAGATAGTAGCAGTTATATCCCTTGATTGCTTTGCCAGAGTATCGTAAACGACGGGAGCACTGAATGCTTCGAGATCAACCTGCTTGCTGTAATCCCAGAATTCATCATTCTTCAAATCAACTGACGATGCTGAAACAACATGAACATCAGTAATAGCAGGATACATTTCTAGCTTTCCCCCGCCCCTTTCTAGCTATATCCTTTCCATTTCTACCTATGCCCTGCCCATTTCTAGCTATCTGCATGCCCCTACCCTTTTTGGCAATGCCCGCCCATTTCTAGCTAAGCTCCGCTCATTTTCACGTGCTGCTACTGATAGAGCGAAACATTTCTAGCTATGCCCTACCCATTTGTAGCTTTGCTCCACCCATTTCTGGCTATGCCCCACACTAAGAAAATTTATCAAATTTCTTTTTCACGAGTGAGATGACATACTTAACTCCCTAACACTCTTGATATACTAGTATATTGGCTCTAAATTCAATAATATTCAGAATTATAAAAAGCTAGGTGCCCCTATTGGACAGGTGGAATGTACACAGTTATGCACATGTTAGACCCCACCTCTGCGCATGCGCATACTGGTACTTCTGTTAGTAAATATTGGCTGACATAGAAGCAACTATTAAAATAACCAACGGACCAGGCCTCCATGGGATGGAGAGACGGAGATCCTGTTAGGGAGGTAAGTATGTCATCTCACTCATGAAAAAGAAATTTCATAAATTTTCTTATTTCACATCATGAGAACATACTCGCCTCCCTAACACGCTTGATAAAATCCAGAATTTGAAAGTAAATTTGGCGGGAGGGAGGCAAGGTCCTAAAACCAGTTCACCCTCGAAGAGACTAGCTCTTTCAATTTTCAAGAGATTTAAAACATGTAAAATTATGTCTGAAACACAACCAGGAATAGAATTTTGCATCGGATAATCGACCGATGAAGAGTGATTGATCGAAAAAGGCAAATGCGCTCAACCCCCCCCCCCCCACCTCCCCTCATCTTTCTGAGGAAGGTTAGGAAAAAACGCTGCTCTAAATGACTAGCACGTTCTCTAATACTTGAAAAAATTATTACTACACATTGGAAAAAGAAGAATTGCTTCATTTTCAAAAACTCTCTGAAAGAAGCACAATTAAGAGACATTAACCATCACCCTATTAATAACAAACAAGACAAAAAAAACAAAATGGTTACATATATTGACCTCTGGTGTCTTGAGTGTGGAAATCACCTCTTCCCCCACATGGATGAAGAGAATGTAACCAGAAACAGTAGGGATTCCCTACTAACAAATGGGATATTTGTAAATAGCAGAGGACGAAAACTAATTACAAATAAATACCTCTGCATTATTTTGTGAGGACTGAGACGGCGAGCGGGTTGGAAGTGTCATGGAGATAATGTCGGTAAAACTCGATTCACAGTGCCACTGGGCTACTGACATAATGTCTTCAATAGAAACACCATTAAATAATGCCGTGGAAGTTACCACACCATGGTCACTATGAGCCTTGGCTCTATCTACTTGATTTCCAGTGGCTGTCTTATGACAGAATTGAATGCATTCTACTTTCCATCTGGAAATATGTCTCTTGACGCCCTACCATGTAGTATGGGTCACTCCGCCAAACCCTGGTCCTTTTCTTGTCCTTATTTAAGGCACAGACAGGACACCATGCTTTAGCACCAGGATCATACCTGGTTAAGGCAGGTAAAATTATAGGTTGACCCAGATATTTTAAAGATTGATTCTTAGCCAAGAAATTCAGTCTCAGTAGAAGCTTACGGCCTTCACCTGTAACTATATAACGGTCAGGCTCAGCAGACAAGGCATGAATTTCACTTCCGCGTCTGGCTGAGGCTGCCACATTAAAAATACAGTTTTAAGTGTCAATAATTTTATAGAAATAGCACTAAGTGGTTTAAAAGTTTTATCACTCAAAACTTGAAGAACCAGAAAAAGACTCCATGACGGTGTCTGTGGAGGATTTCTCGGTCCAAGATTGCCCATACCTTTGATAAGAGTATTTAGAACACATACTTCATCACTTCCCCTCTTTGCCAAGCAAGGGGTAATAGTCATTAATGCTGATTTATATCCAGCAATAGAATTAGGCTTAAGACTATAGGCACCATACAGGTGACAGAGAAAATCAGCTACTACCTGAATAGATGCATCCATTGGATTGATACATCTCTTTGAGCACCATTCTGCAAATCTGTTGATTTTATAATTATATGCTCTGGAGGTTGACCCCCTTCTGGTTGTAGCCATAAAATTGGCTGCTTGCTCAGAAAAGCCATCCTTAACTGCGGATTTTTTTGACAACATCCATGCAGTCAATTGAAACATTGACGGATTGTTGTGATGGGTCTTGCCCTGGAAGATAATATTGTCCCTCAGAGGCAGAGGAACCGGATTGCAAACCAGAAGGTCCAGCAGATCTGTAAACCATGATCGGCTTGGCCAACTCGGGGCGATCAGAAGCACTTGGCATTCCTCCTGTTTGATTTTCTGAAAACTCCTTGGAATCAGGATTATTGGAGGGTATGCGTATGCATATATTCCCTTTCAACTGATAGCTAGTGCATCTATTGCGATAGCACTTGGATCTGGAATCAGAGAAACGTACGTCGTCATCTTCGCATTCGTCTTCATTGCGAATAAATCTATGCTGGGTTTCCCCCAATGATTGAACAGATGATCTGCCACACATTGATTTAGTTGCCATTCCGTAGGCAGAATGCTCATCCTTCGGCTCAATGAGGCTGCTAACAGCTTCAGCCTTCCCGGAATATGAACTGCTTTCAAGGTGATCATCTGATCCATGCACCAGCAAAGCAGTTCCCATGTCATCATACAGAGACCGGATGACTTTGTTCCGCCCTGGCGGTTTATGTAACTCACTACTGTTGAGTTGTCTGAACGTATCAACACAAACTTTCCCTCCACTTCCTTTAAGAAGTGTTCCAGGCCTAGAATTACACCTTGTAATTCTAGCATGCTGATATTCTCCTTTGACTGATCCAGATTCCAAAGCCCTGATATTGTGGCTTCTGCCCGGCAAGCTCGCCATCCCTCCATCGATGCATCCATAAACATCGTTACTTGAGGGTAGGGTGGTGTCAGCATGTCCCCCGCTAGGAGATTCTCTCTCTCCATCCACCAGTGAAGGTGATGAATGAGAGGATCCAACACTTGAATGCGCGAGTCCAGTGATCCTGAACTCTGCGTCCACTGAGTCATGAGAAACAGCTGAATCGGCCTCCTGCGCAAGGCCGCCTGAGGAATGACTGGTTTCATTGAAACCATCAGCCCTAGCATTCTCAGATAGACTCATGCTAGAATATAATGACTGCTGCAAACCAATTGAATACACGAGAGGAGATTCTCCACTCTCTCTTGGGATGGATAAACATATCCTATCTCCACATCAAAGAACATACCCAGGTAAACAAACTTCTGGGATGGAGTCAGCTCTGATTTTTTAAAGTTGGTTATCCAGCCTAAATCTGTGAGAGTTTTCAAAACTATCTCCAGATTTGCTGTCAAGCTCTCTGGGTTGTGTGCCTTTAGTAACCAGTCGTCTATGTAAGTGTGGCCCACTATATTTCTCCTGCGGAGGAAGGCTGTGATAGCAAGGACCACTCGAATGAAGACCCTCAGAGCCGTCGAAATTCTGAATGAGAGAACTATGAATTCTCATTGGCGTCCCTGAAAAGCAAATTTCAGGAACTGACAAAAACTCCTTGCGATGGAAATGTGGAAATACGCATCTTTCAGATCTATCGAAGCTGTCCACATACCCTTCTCTAACCCCAACAACACTGATTTTATTGTTTCCATTTTGAAACTTGGTGTCTCTATAAACGTGTTTAGTGGTTTGAGGTTTAGAATTGGTCCCCAACCCCAGGTGTTCTTTGTCTCAAGAAACACGGTTGAATAAAAGCCCGGGCAATCTTGCGCCGGTTGAATGGCTTCTTTTAGAATTAGAAATTCTATCTCCTCCTCTATGCACAACCGCTTATCTGGATCTCTTGGAATTTGAGTCCAGACTGGTACCAGAGACAGATGCAATGATGGACCTATTATCCACTCTGCACTGTATCCGCGTGAAAGCCATTGCAAGACTAAGCAGTCCTGAATTAACCGCTCCCACTCCTGAATGTGGAAAGTCAATCGACCTCCCACTGGTGCACCTAGGGTTAGCGGGGTGTACATAAATTTTAGAAGTGGGCGTGTCTCTGGTACGTGTGACAGCGCCAGAGTGGTACCTGCGGTAACCGAAAATTCTTTTAGGCCATTAGGCCCGGTTACCACGCGCTGCTCCCCCCGCGCCACGCCCAGTGCCACGCGCACCTCGGTGCATGGGCTGCTGCCTGTTTTCACATGGAGGGCTGGCTGACGTTTCTGAACCCGGCTGGCCTGCTGGCCTCTGCAGGAGCATATTGCTGTCGAAAAGCCGAGAGCTGAACACGCACATGTTCTCCGCACAACACTTTAAATTGTGTGCGCAGCGGCCTCTGGTTGTTGACCAAGTTCACTGTCTCTTGGAGATGCCGACAACTCTCACCTCCAAACAGACCAGGGCCTACCATCGGCACTTGCAATAAGTGCGACTTGAGCTCTTGGGATGGGCACAGATTGTCCAGTGCAAATGTGTGCCTCGTCCTCAGTGACTTGCTCACCGACCTAGTCAAACTGTCCAACGTCAGGTTGATACCATTCTGGATGGCTCGTTGGACTGTCACAGGACTAGGCTGCTGGTGAACCAAGGCTGCTACTACCCTGTTAGCAGTTGAGACGTGAGATAGCGCAATGATTGCTGCTCGCGAACTCTCCTCGGTACCATGCAGTGCGGCATTTGCTGAGCGCATGGCGCCCGAGCCCGTGTCTTCAGCCAGAGCAGCATGGTTGTTCACGCTCGGTCTGGGTCCTAGACCATACAGAGTGTACTGACTGGGAGTAACTCGACAACGTCTAGCACCCTCGCGGGGGGGGGGGGGTGTCTTTCACGAGGTGACCTTTCAGTCTGATCGGCTCCTCTGCTTTGCATATGGCAGAGATGGAGCCAAGGTGGCCAACAGCTTAGCCTGTAACCACGCCCACGGAGAGCTCTGGTCTGACAGCGAGGAGCCACGCGCACGTGTCAGACCAGTCTTCGTCCGTGGCCACCTGCGAATTGCCCGCATCATCTTCAATGGCATTCGCAGGTGGGGCTGTGGAGGAGGCTACAGATGTACCCGAGTGCCTGGGGAATGCATATGGGCCCGCAAGGACTGGCATGACATTCGGCATGGGCAGGCCATGCACCGGAGCCGCACTCATGTGAGGGGCATACGCCACACTAGCGCGCTCCGGGTCGTCCGGATAAGATTCCACGGCTAAGCGTGGTATCTTATATAAGCAGCCATCCGCTCCAAATCGGCCCACAGGTTGAATCATGAAACCCGCTCCCGAGGAAATGGTACCATAGGTGCGAGCGGCCGCGCTCCCCATGAGGGGAGTGTAAACGCTTGCATCCATAGCTTCATGATCGTCCCGTGGGCCGAGCAGGTAGGCTTCATCATCTTTCTGGTCAGGAAGTTAGACTCCGGGTTAGCAAAGAAAGCTAACCCAGACTGACCAGGAGAAGGGCCGTGGGCAGATGACGAGGGTACTCTGCGAGTGATCGTGGTCAGGCCCGCTGTTCGGGTCCCGCCTGATGCTACTTGCGCCATTGGATCACCAGGCGATGCAAACATCAAGCTTGGGTCCAAGTCGGCCGTCCCTGTATCACTGAAAGCTTTGTCTGAACTAGGAGGGCATGATCCAGCGACAGGGGCTACTTGCACTGAGGTCGATGTGCAGGAAGTTGAAACACCTGTGCCCAGTAACATGCCGCGAAGCATGTCAGGCATCAGGTCCTTCAAAGTCCTGCGCATCTCACTCACTAACTCTACCTTGAGGGCCTCCAACTCACCTTTCTCGGTGGCCTTCTTCTTACCATTCTCCTCCTTCCTCATCCTCTTGCCACCCTCTACCATCATCTTCACCTGAGAACAGAAGAATTCAGAGGTTAGATCCCCCACCACCCCACTCTTTAGAAATAACACATTTGTTAGATAGCCTACAATCGGTGCAAGATGGGCAGAGGTGGGGGATGAATCTAGCCTTAAGATGCTTCAGACAAGACGGACATGATGACTTCTGCAAAGGTAGACATACGCAGAGAATGAGTATTTTAGTTTGTTAATTTTGTTAAAGTTTAAATAAAAAAACAAACTTGAGAGAGAAGACAACCACTTTTATTACTGACAACTCCGAAGGGACAGATGTCTTCATAAAAACAATAAGGAATAAAAAACACAGATAGGGATAACATGAGAATGTTAGAAAGAAGAGACTGATTATGACACCCAGTTATCTATACACATTCATAACACAATAATGATAATGACATTAAGAGATCCTCTTTTTCTAAAAACTAGATTATGACGTCAAGGAAAAGGGAAAAAACTGGCAGATTATGACATCAAACCTCAATGCAAAAGTCCCTTCAAGGGCAGGAGATATCAGATTATGAATGCAAGAAATACCTAGGACTTCATACATTCATCACTCAAGAATAATATAATACTATAATTATATATCTGATAACCCATGCACAACCACAAGAGAGGATGGCAGCAAAAATTGATAAAAATTTCAAATAATTAGGTGCCATAACTAATGAACTCCGTTATCCTGAACCCAGGTAAACCATCCTCTTGAGCAATAATCACGTCCATACCATCCGCCGAGTCTGTAGAGCCTGATGAAGGGAATGGGACAAAAGGAGGGAGATATTTTTCATTTTATATATCCGACCCGTAGACACATCAGATGATGAGTCAGAAAAAGGAGACATGATCAACCTCTGAGTGAAGAACAGGAGCTCTACCATCCTAAGATGAACCTGTGGACCCAAAGACACGAGGGATTAGTAGAACTTAGGCGCTGGGATAATTTAACAAGGATTCCCAGTGCCTAAAAACGCGCTAACGCCCGTTCGACCGCAAACAAAAACCGGTAACATAAATGCTACAAGTCTTAAATAATATATGGAACAATATCACGTTAATGGATGATGAGGCAGACTCCTCTGATGCTTTAGATTCAGCCATAGTGAAATGGTTGAACGAAAATGAATGAAAATTCAACAAAATACAGCTTGAAACTGTTTTCAATGTTGCTGATAAGCCAATATATTAGAAAACGGAAGTACCAGTATGCGCAAGCGCAGCGGTGGGGTTTGACATGTGCATGACTGTGTACATTCCACCTGCCCAGTAGGAACTTATAATTCTGAATATTATTGAATTTAGAGCCGATATACTAGTATATCAAAAGTGTTAGGGAGGTAAGTATGTTCTCATGTGAAAATCTTTAGCTATGCCCCGCCTATTTCTAGCTATGCCCGCCCCTTTCTAGCTAAGCTCCGCCCATTTTCCCATGTGCTGCTATCGATTTGAAACTTTGAAATCAGAATTCCCCAAATCTATATTTCAAGGTAAACGTACTTGTAAGCTGTTGAATATTTTGAAAGCAATTTGACTAGGGGCTGTTGCAAAAGCTCCAATTCAAATTACTTTCAAAATATTCAGCATCTTACACTTATTGTCACCTCGAAATATTAAATTCTGGGAATTCAGATTTCAATGTTTCAAATCGATTCCAACACACGTGAAAATGGGAAGAGCTAAGCTAGAAATAGGCGTGGCATAGCTAGAGATGGAACATGTTATTGACATGGTGAATTTAGATGACATCGAGAATATAGCATAATTTTCCAGTACAATTACTTTGTTCTAATCATATATACCTTGCAAGATGACCGATGACCCTTCACTAGATGTAGTGTCGCTGCTCTCTATTGCTAATAAACGTCGATGGCGCTTCTTCTCTGAATGTACGGTAGAGCCTTTACTTGCGTAATCATCAAAGTTGAACTTGAGCGCTAAGTAGCGATAGTATGGATAAAGGTACGATGACTTGGTCCAACCATACTTTCTAAATATAATCTGAAAACAAACACAATGGAAAATCAGCAAGGTTTTGTCAGTTAGAAGCCTTAATCAACACATACTCTTTCATTTGCTCACACACCTGCCAATCTACCCACCCAAATACCAACTCAATAACCCATCGACCCACCCACCTACCTACCATACAACACAAACAACAGACCTACCAAACAATTGACCAGTGAACCAACCAATCAATCAATCAACCAATCAATCAATCATCAACCCTTGTCTTATCTCAATCAACAAATCATTCATGCTGTCAATCAAGTCGTCATTTCATTAACACAAAATGCGATACTAATACTGAGTTCACACAATCTTGCATTGTGTTAAATTAAGATACACAAAATGTTACTCATTATTTAATTTCTATAAATACCTGAAAACTTTAATGGTTAATATTTGCAAAAAAATCTAATCTTTGCGTAGTCCATTTGCAAACCAAGAAAAAACGATTTAAAATTTTTTTTAACCTGAAATAACTGGCTCGGGTATCATTTAAGTAACTCCAGTGGAAAATTTTCATAAAATAATTTTCTTTTGGCCAGCAAATGCACATTTAAAAAGAACGCTGCTGAAGACCTTCATGTCCAAGTTGACCATATAGCCCTTACTACACTGATATCAATATTCTATCTTTTACTATGTCAATAACAAAGAAGCTGGTGTACATTTTTCAACAATTTTGGTGGACGATGTTGCTGTTCAAGACAGCAACATCTTCCACAACAAATTTGTTGAAAAATTAACACCAGTTCATATATTAATGGACCTTTCCGGTTTTAGCTATGCCCCGCCCATCTCTAACTAAGCTCTACCCACACCTCGCCCGTGTTGGGATCAATCGATCTCTGAACACCATGACTATCAATTTCAAAAAAAAATACACAGGTAAGCTGTTGAATATTTTGAAACTAATTTGACTGGGTGCTGTTGCTGCCTAAGGCAGCAACAGTGCCCAGTCAAATTAGTTTCAAAATATTCAACAGCATGTTTCTTAAATAGCAAAGAATTACAAAGACATACAATTCATACAACGTGCCGGAGTATTTGAGATTTGGTGACGGTCTATATGGAACCCTTTGTGACGTAATGATTGTGACGTCATCATACACGTGCTCAGCTGATTATGACGTCATACGCGGTCAGATGATGGATGGATACTCTGGTAAGGTGAATTCAATTTGAAAATTTAAACTTTTGACACCAGTGCGGTATGGGTTAAATGTGTTAAATACTCCAAGCCATGTTTCTCTCTTCTGACTAAATTATTGGATTGGACTAGCAACATAGCAAAATACAACATCTTACCAATGCCAGAATCATAAGAATCAGCACTACCAGACCAGCTGCTAATAATATCGCAATCAGAATCCAGTCCGGTGTGATCAGAATGTCCTGTTCCAAAGATAACCCATTCTGGATTAGGTAGCGGGGTGTTTGTGGGAAGAATGGGCCGTCTTCAGCGCACTGGGTATTCTGAGGCATTACGCGAATATACTGCGAATAAAGTTTTCGTAAATTTATTAGAATACAATATATACAGGGACTAATGTTAGTATGAACAATAGTGAAAATACTAATTACAAAAGCAATTATCGGAATAAAATCAGGGGCCGTAATCATGAAGAATGCCTGAGTTACGCACCTGCCTAACCAGTTGCATCTATTTAGAAGACCTGATTACATCGTATTCACGATGAGTGCCTAAGTTACGCACCCGCCTAACTCCTTGCACCTAATTATAAGACCCGACTACGTTGTGTTCGCGAAGAGGGCCTGAACTATGCACCCGCCTAACTGATTACATCGTATTCACGAAGAGGGCCTGAACTACGCACCCGCCCAACCGATCACATCGTATTCACGAAGGCCTGATTTACACACCTGCCTAAATGATTAGATCGTATTAACAAAGAGGTGGCTAAATATTCATCTAATGTAAGTGAATACAGACTTGGGCTGTTTTTACTTACGCCATATTTACACATTTTTCCGTAGTTAAGTACCCTTCGTGAATACAGCCCGTGAACTATAAAAAAATTTCACTTAAACTCCAGTCATAAACTTTCTTAGTTGCATTTTTAGCGACTTAACACATTAATCCTCAAATTTGTTCAAGTAAAGTTCAATTTTCTGTTTGAAAATAATCATTTGCAGAAAAAGATTAGACAATTTTTTTTAATTTACCACTGAAATGACTGGCTCGGTCTTTGAGCCAGTAATTCCTGTGATAAATTTGCCGAAGTATATTTATCTTATTCTGCAAATAGACATTCCACAAGACCATGGTGGGCTTCAGGAATGTCTATTTGCAGAATAAGATAAATATATTTTTCGAAAATTTACCACTGGAATTACTGGCTCAAAAAGAGGCCAGATTTTGGTCGGCTTTGCCATCAAATGGTTAAAACTTGATCGGATAGGCTATGGATAGAAAGGCAGACAGATGGACAGACAGAATGCTGCAGAGTGACATACTATACATTGATAGGTGGAAAAAGAAATCACAATATTCTGATTATAACACTCTGCCATTCATTTGAACGTTATGATGCCATTGAGATAGAACAAAACACTAACGATTCATCTCTGCTAACGGACCTCCCAAGTTTTAGCTATGTCCCGCCCATCCCTAGCGAAGTTCCACCCACACCTTGTTTATGTTGGGATCAATCGATCCCTGACTATCAATTTCCAGAACACTATACAGGTAAGCTGTTGAATAATTTGAAACTAATTTGACTGGGTGCTGTTGTTTCCTATGGCAGCAACAAGGAAAACCTTAGATCACATGCAACCTGGCATGTTATGAATATTCATGATGTCGTAAGCCGCACGCATGTTTCTATGCTAATACCCGACTGCTCATCCAATGTCTGACCCATGATACCACTTGTACGATGGCTAAAAGGTCAGTTAGAAAACTGTTAACAGTTTTACTCAATGTCTAACAATGTTAGAACTTAGAAAATAAATGTTTTGCGATGTTCACACATCGAGTCCGTTTTTATTAAAGAGTAAAGACATACAATTCATACCACAACGCTTAGTATGTCACCAATTATACACTCATGATGTACTTATCTACGTCATTCATGAAGTCATTGATTATCACGTCATCCTAAACATCATGTAATTGATTATGACATCATATAATTGTTGGATAAACTGGAAAGATCCATTATATTCATTTAGCCCTTTAGCACTTGAAATTCCAGCTTCTCAATTTCAGGACAATTATCCAGGAAAACTGTTGAATACTTTTAAACTAATTTGACTGGAACTTTTTGCTCCATACGGCAATTACAGTTCTTAGACAAATTAGTTTCAAAATATTCAACAAAACATGTGGTACATCATAAAGAATTTTTTCCATTTTTTTGTATGTAAGGGTTAGAGTTAATACCTACCATTTTCTGGTCCATGTTGGAGCTGAGGTAGAATGCATATATTCCCGCTTCGTTGAATTTAAATGTAAACAGCGTCGCATTGTTCGTGGTCTGCGTCAACGCCGATATCAAAGCCAGGAAGCCAGAGTAATCAAAATTCTTGTTTGTGTTGTACAAGTTGTTTCTGAAAAATATTGACTCATTTGTAACTGTATCAATGGAATACTCGGACATACAATTGAGGGATGCATTTATAACTATGTCTTGCCAATTTCTAGCTAAGCTCGGCAGAATTTTTATGAATATTGGAATCGATTTGAATCAGATTCAGAGCTGTTGCTAATGGTTATTAAATTTTAAATTCTACGTCATTTCATTCTCATCTTAGCAAACAAGTGACATATTTTGACTGTACTTGAGCTAGATCAGATAGCGCAATTGAAATTTTGTCATCAGATACACATTAGGCACCCACCTGTCATATATGGGGTAGTTATCTGTACTAACACTGAAGAACATCACCTCTCCATATAGAAGACACACTGTGGGATTCTTTATTCCGGTAAATGAATAACTGGCTCCGAGAGAGGTAGCTAACAACGACCTTCCACCTGCGCTTGTCGTATTATAATTTGGACTGATGGTTACCGTGGTGACACCAGTTCCATTTATGTCACCTTTTGTGTTGCCTAGCAACAAGTCTGATAACTTTGCCGTGTCTGGTTGATAGGCGCCTACAAAACCTGCACTTCCCGTTTCGATGATGCTTATCGGCTTAGCGATGCCGATGTCTTCACTAGTACACAGGTCTTTAAAGATAGTATTACGTGCATTCAGGGCTGACTTTAAACTAGTACTGGACAGACGGAGCTGTAAAGACACGGTATATAAATTAATAGTAATGGATGCATTCTTATTCACTATGTCTATTAGAGGATGCATTCTGATTGCTATGTCTTTTATAGGAAGCTTTCTGATTGGCTACGCCTTTCAGAAGATACATTCTGATTGGCTACGTCTTTTAGAAGACATATTCTGATTGGCTATATCATTTAGAAGACACTTTTTGATTGGTTTTCTCTTTCCGCAGACACACTGATTGGTCATGTCTTTTAAAGGACACATCGTGATTGGCTATGTTATTTAGAAAACACCTTAATTCTGATTGGCTATGTCCTTTAGAGGATACATTCTGATTGGCTGTCTTTCTACTAAACTGAAAGAAATGGATTTTGTCTGACTTATTTTCAAATCATCGAATTTGACTTTCAGCTATATTTTTGCTTGGTCAGATTCTGTCTAATTCTCGAACTGTGTATATTGGACATTAGCCTTCACTATTCATATAGTACCATTTGGCAAAATCATCCTTAATTCATATACATTTAAACTGTGCTGTATACATCTACAAACAATTGAATATTCTTAAGCTAATTTGACTGGAAACTGTTGTTGTCTAAAAAAGCTTCCAGTCAAATTAGTTCCAAAACATTCAAACTTAAATTTTCTTAAAATGTAACTAATTCGTCAGATCTGGTACAAGGACAGAAATCATTGATTTATCATCTTTTCGGAAGCATAAAAAATATGTGGACATATTGGCCAAATAACTGGAGGCTATGTTAAAATCAGAGTGCGGTGCTGTAACTTATTGAATACCCTGATGCAAATGCACTTGAAAATCACTGAGGGCACGTGGATATCAAAAGTCAGATAGATGCCCTCAAGACTATGCCAATTTTTCTGCTTGGGAAAAATATCAGTGCCCTGAACATTTATAAATCCATAGTTTGTTGATTTGTATCTTATATCATGGCACATTACAAATGCAATTCCAGAATCATTGTCGTTTTGAATGTTGATAAATAGCAGCTTCATTCAATGACTATTATAATAATGCAAGTATGTGTACTGATTTATTATATGACATATTAGAATGTGGGCAGCCTAACCTCAATGAGGGCACTCTGTTTTAATTTTTACCATGCCCTGATTGCATTCACCTCAAAATGCTAAGTTACAGCACTGGTGGTCTAAGCGCGCCATCACAATAAAAGGGATCCATTTATAGCTATGCCCCGCTCATTTCTAGCTATACCCTGCTCATTTCTAGCTATGCCCCGCTCATTTCTAGCTATACCCTGCTCATTTCTAGCTATGCCCCGCTCATTTCTAGCTATACCCTGCTCATTTCTAGCTATACCCTGCTCATTTCTAGCTATGCCCCGCTCATTTCTAGCTATGCCCCGCTCATTTCTAGCTATACCCTGCTCATTTCTAGCTATGCCCCGCTCATTTCTAGCTATGCCCCTTCCCATTTCTAGCTATGCCCCTCCCATTTCTAGCTCTGTCCATACCATTTCTTGCTATTCCCCTCCCATTTCTAGCTATGCCCCTTCCATTTCTAGCTATACCCCTTCCCATTTCTAGCTATGCCCCTCCCATTTCTAGCTCTGTCCATACCATTTCTTGCTATTCCCCTCCCATTTCTAGCTATGCCCCTTCCATTTCTAGCTATACCCCTTCCCATTTCTGGCTATGCCCCTCCCATTTCTAGCTCTGTCCATACCATTTCTTGCTATTCCCCTCCCATTTCTAGCTATGCCCCTCCCATTTCTAGCTATGCCCCTTCCATTTCTAGCTATGCCCCTCCCATTTCTAGCTATGCCCCTTCCATTTCTAGCTATGCCCCGCTCATTTCTAGCTATGCCCCGCTCATTTCTATCTATACCCTGCTCATTTCTAGCTATGCCCCGCTCATTTCTAGCTATACCCTGCTCATTTCTAGCTATGCCCCGCTCATTTCTAGCTATGCCCCTTCCCATTTCTAGCTATGCCCCTCCCATTTCTAGCTCTGTCCATACCATTTCTTGCTATTCCCCTCCCATTTCTAGCTATGCCCCTTCCATTTCTAGCTATGCCCCTCCCATTTCTGACTCTGCTCCTCCCATCTCTACCTCTGCCCCTCTCATTTCTAATTAAACACCAGCCACTTTCTGAGCATTGGAATTAATTTTAAAATTAGAAACCTGAATTCTCATAATCTAAATTTCAAGGTAAACTAATTTGGCTTGGGGTTGCTGCTGTTTATGGCAGCAATAACTCCAAATAAAATTAGTTTCAAAATATTCAACAGAATATTTATTGAATCTTAAATTCATCAAAGACACTAGTGACAGACTTTTCAATTTTTGTGATGGACCTATGTCATTATAATTAAGGTGTCAGATAAGTAGGGACATAATTGATTATGCTAACCAAATACTTGAGTAACAGGTCAGATACCTCCATTGTTAGGGCAGACCTTGATTACATATTAAATAGTTATTGTATCTTCTTAGTACGTACAAAATCATTGCCATTACTGTCTTTCACGGTTATTATTGGCTCATTGCTCTCGGAACAAGTAATCGTAAACTGAGTTTTCTGCGCTTTTCGACATTCCAGATCACATACATTGTCCAGGTCCTCAGTACGACATATGCATACACCCAATGGTGCATGATATCCGATAAAATCTTCCACCCCACACACCTGAAATGAAAATGATAATGAGGTTAAGATCTTCCAACCCCACACATCTGAAAAGATGATGATAATGAGGCTAAAATCTGACACCCTGTACAGTGCACACCTAAAATGATGATGATGATGATGATGATGATGATGATGATGATGATGATTATGATGGTTGTGGTGGTGGTGGTGGTAATGGTTGTGGTAACTCTTTAAGTACTAAACAACATTACCTTTTCTTTGCAATAAGTCACCATCTGTGCATTAGTTTTACAGCTACCATCTTGTGCACGAATCTCTCCCTCGCTACAGCGATCATGGACGAGCTTGATGCAATCATTGCCATCTGCTGTGAGTTCCTCATATCCTACAGCACATGGACAAGTACGTTCCGTCGTCTGTTAATCAGAGAATATTTACGCATCATATAGTCCAATGGTGCAATGTAGGCTCCTACAGCACAGCCCTAAACCAGTGAACATGTTTTAGAAACATGGTCGATAGAATCTCGGTTGCTGCAGTTTCCATATTTTTTTGGATTTTAATATTTATCTAATCATTCATAGAAGTGCCAGCTATAGTTTGGCAATGCTGTATAAAAGCAATCAAACACGTAAGCTGTTGAATATTTTGAAACTAATAGGCCATAGGCAGCAACAACGTCAAATTAGTTTCAAAATATTCAACGAGATGAGTATTACAGAATAAAGAATTCAAATGATTGGCACTTACATGACATCATACACTATCGCTTGAGGAGACAAAATTGTGGCGATTCCTGTTCGACATTTATGCGATATTACAAAGCAGATAATTGTGATACAGAAACGGGAATATTACAGGATATGAATATGGAATATATAAAACCTAATCTATCAGTTTGAGATAAGATTAGCATCACTTTAATTACATCAAACATAATTAGTTAATGAATTATTTACATGTTTATATGCATTTAACAGCGGCAAGCAATGGTCAAACGCTATTTGGAATTTTGGGCAAATTTTGCATTAATTATTTGTGACCCATTTCAGGAGGCTGGTCGACAATAACTAACTAGCTAATTAACTATTTCAACTTTGCTTAGAATCTAGTCAACTAGAGTTAAGTATATTTAGGCAATTGAAGTAGATTGACCACATACATCTTTGATACTGTTAACGTGAGCATAGTATGAGGAGTGACATTGCCAATATAAATGTAATTATCTATGTAATCTTGATGACACAGGTTCCTGGTAACAGTCATGATTGAAATTATTGTCCAGCTAAACTCTAACATAGGGAGACACATCAAATAAGAGGGAGCCATTTCTAGCTATACCCCATAGCTAGGCTCCGCCCACATCTTGCACACATTGGAATCGATTTATATAAGTTAGTAGTTTGGCCCCTAAATTTCCAGAATCCCAATTTCACGGTAACTATACAGGTAAGCTGTTGAATATTTTGAAATAAAATTTACTGGGGGGTGGTTGCTTCCAGTCAAACCAGTTTCAAAGAATTCAACAGAATGTTTACTAAATTGTAAATTCATTAAAGCAATTCACACCCTTGCCAGACCAAAAATGGGACCAGAAAACCTACACATGGACTGGTCCCTAGCTGCTCTCTAACACTCTGAGTCTGTGTTACAGTCTAGTCATTGTCTGGCCATTTTGAAGATTGAGAGAAGTGCTCGATAAACTCTGTATCTCCCTACTGGTTATTTTCAATACAATCTAATGGAGAAATGAAATTCACTTAAAGTGCTTTATAGTGCTATACATCTATCATGTGAATACAAGCTCTGCGGTAATCATAATCATACCTGGAACACCCTTCCAGCACCGATACAGTTGCATGCTGCTTGTCCTGTCTCCGCTTGTGTTGCTACACCGCCACATGGAATACAAGTCGTCATCGCATCCAGTGGTGCAAAGAAATCAACACTGCATGGGAAACAATCCGTGACTCCCTTTGCACTCTCGGTCGGACGATATCGACCTTTCTGGCAGGGTGTTGGTTCTGAACTCGCCTGAGGGCAATAGTAACCTGTTAAGAGTAGAATAATTTCAATCGTACATATTAGAGTATGTCAGTCACCCACCCACACTCCCTCACCACCAAATATGGAGCAAACAAAGGAATGAAACTCAATGCAGTATATTAACCCTTGAATGACTAAATTTGGTTATGAAAATCAAAATGCTCACCTATTGGATGTCCATTTGGAGGCCAAGAAATTGTTTTTGAAAATTTGCGACTAAAATGACTGACTCGATAATCGAGCCAGTCATTCCAGTGGTAAATTTTCAAAAATAGTCTTCTCTTGACCAAAAAATCAGCATTACTCCAGGCGATTACAAAAGTTGGCTTTGGCCGGTTTCGCCATGTAAGAGTTAAGTGTTATATATTGGAATGATAAATGTCTAGAAATGACAAATGCTAGCATTTGATATTGCGAAGGGAAACAAGGCTTAGCATGTTTAAGCCTAATATAATACTGGTATGGGATTGACTAATTCAATTATATTACAGGTATGGCATTAGTTAAGGCAAATATTGTGATAGTATCATACCAGGAATATATTTGGCTCAACCGATACCATATTAGTAAAATATTTGGCCCAACCAATGCCATACCAGTAACATAATTTATTTAACCCTTTGAACCCGAAAAGCCAGAATTTAGGCCTCAGTGAGAGTCAATATACACATACGGCTGGAATTCTGGCCCTGCACATACCCGTCGTCATAGCAAGGAATTAAACATACATACATGGAGGGCAATAGCTGGCCTTTCGGGTATATGTATTCTGTCACTGAGGCCATAATAATGAACTTTCGTGTATATGGGTTAAGTATAATGTTAAAAATTTTAATCTTGGCACTGATTTTTGTATAAACTCGGGGTTTACCATGGTGACCACAAAAATATATTCATGGTTCAACTAGTTAATAATTGTATGACATCGGTTGAGCCAAATATATTACTAGTATCGCATTGGTATCATCAAATATATTACTAATACGGCATTGTCATAGCCAAGTATATTACTGGTATGTCATCAACTAAGGCTAATATATAGCTGATTTGGTATTAGTTAATATTATATCCATTAATACAGTACAGCTTAGAAATAACTTTACATGTTTCCAAGACAAATCAAAACATATTATTGAATATTTAAAAAATAATTGGATTGGAAGTCATTGGTGCCTTAGGCAGCAATCTCAACAAATCTGATTGTATTCAAACCATCGAACAGAACATTTCTTAATCCATTAACTCTTATATCAGTTAAAAACGGATTCTGCGGGGGTCTTGAGAAATGTCCATTTGCAGTCCAAAAAGAAGACTATTTTTGAAAATTTACCACTATAATAACTGGCTCGATTATCGAGCCAGTCATTCAGTGGTAAATTTTCAAAAATAGTCTTCTCTTGGTCTGCAAATGGACATTTTCTATGAGAAAACTTGAATTTTCTTGAATAAATTCGAGGGTTAAAGAGTTAAATCGTGTTCAAAATTGCACTAACTAAAGTGTTTCTGCCTTTGGTTTGGAAGCAAGTCAGCTGATTTTTAGCCACATTGCATAACCTATCATGTTTAACCCTTACACCTCTGATGTCAACTTTTTATTGTGCCTGGTGTAAGCAAAGAAACTGGTGTACACTTTCCAATAATTTTGGTGGATGATGCTGCTGTATGTCTACGACACCAACATCTTCCATCAAAGTTATTGAAAAATGAACACCAGTTCATTTTTTTTATTTAATATGAAAATTTACTAATTTGGCATCAGTGTGGTAATGGTTAAGATGAGGACATAAGATATTGAGGACATTGACCCGCTACTGTGGCATGTACGTAACATATGGAGCTAGATGGTGATATGCAATGCATGAATCCTTTCATGACGAAGGCGGCCCAAACTGCCCTCTTGGAAAATGTCCATCTGCAGGCCAAGAGAAGTCTATTTTTTAAACTTTCTCACTGGAATGACTGGGTCGATAACTGAGCCAGTCATTCCAGTGGTGAATTTTCAAATATAGTCTTCTCTTGGCCTGCAAAAGGATATTCAATAAGTAAATATTAAAAAATTTTTTTAAACAAATTTAGTCATTAAAGGGGTAAACATAATTTTCAATTTAATATTAAAATAAAATATTACAAATTAATTAGATCAAAAATATAAATACCAGGAGGACATGGATATGAGTTCGTAGAATTATATCCAAACTCTGAGCTCGAGTTTTGAAGAGGTATATCGGTTATTGCTCCAGCTTTGCACACAACACCAGCACGACAAGGCTGACATGTTCCACGATCCACGTCATTCCCATAATACCCTGGTCTACATCGTTCACATGTACCCTCGAACGTCTCACGCAAAGAACCATCTCGCTCTTTGTATCCTTCAGGACATTTAGTCGGCACAATTGCACCTAAAATGAAATTTGTAGCAATTTAATGTAAAGGTCATCAGGGTTCCCAGCACTTTGTTAAAACTAAATTTTTGATTTTTCCAAGATATTTCCCTAAGGAATTTCCAAAATTCCATGACAAATATTTGCACTTTAAGGAGGTTGCTAGGAAGTCAAGATGCGCTTGCAACTAAGATGATGATAACATACACAACAGATTTGGGACATGTGCGTACAATAATTTTATTTTATTTCGATTTTCAGTCAATGGGTACAACCTGGACACATGACACACTGAGACTCACATATGAAAAGCTGGCTAAATGTGAAACCTCCTCTTTTGGGTCACTGTTAATTCCCTTTTTTTCCCTGATTTCTGGTGTTTTTTTCAAATTCTCTGAGTTTTCCGTGACTGGAAAAATGCAAACTCATTTTCAAGGTTTTTCCTGATTTCCAGAGAGGCTGGGAACACTGTATCCATACAATAAAACTTTTTGGAGTGTATTCTAATGGTACCTAGTTACATCAATATGTACACGACTTGATTTAAGCCATCGTCTAAAATGTGGTGCCTCACCATTAAACTGTAATATCTCTATAGACGTCATGGTCTAAAATGTGCTGCCTCGCCATTAAGCTGTAACATCTCTATAGAAGCCATGGTCTAAAATATGCTGTCTCATCATTAAACTGTAATATCTCTATAGAAGCCATGGTCTAAAATGCGCTGCCTCGCCATTGAACTGTAATATCTCTATAGAAGTCATGGTCTAAAATGTGCTTCCTCGCCATTAAACTGTAATATATCTATACAAGTTGTGGAACATTCCGGATCTTAGCTCATACAAGCTTTTTCTAGTTTCGGATTTAACACAAAATGATGACGGACAATTTTCCTGCTTAACCCTTTGAATCTGCAAGTCCCAGAATACCAAAGAAATGAGTATCAAAATATTCTATCAAAGATCTGTACAAACATACATGACTTTTGGACTTTTGTCTTTAAAATGTTGAGTCTAGAAACTCAGTTTGTCACAAAAGATGCCATATCTCTACAATGATGTCATATCCCTGTAATGATGTCATATCTCTCTGTAATGATGTCATATCTCTCTGTAATGATGTCATATCTCTCTGTAATGATGTCATATCTCTCTGTAATGATGTCATATCACTGCAATAATGTCATATTGCTGTAATGATGTCATATCTCTCTGTAATGATGTCATATCTCTCTGTAATGATGTCATATCACTGCAATAATGTCATATTGCTGTAATGATGCCATATCGCTGTAATTATGTCATTGTATTAAAGATATCATATCTCTGTAACGATGTCATATCGCTACAATGATGCCATATCTCTGTCATAATGTCATATCTCTGTAATTATGTCATATAACTGTAATGATGTCTTATCTCTGTAATAATGTCATATCTCTGTAATGATGTCATATCCCTGTAATGATGGCATATATCTGTATATGATGGCATATATCTGTAATGATGTCATATCTCTGTAATGATGTCATATCTCTGTAATGATGTCATATCCCTGTAATGATGTCATATCTCTGTAATGATGGCACATCTCTGTAATGATGGCATATATCTGTAATGATGTCATATCCCTGTAATGATGTCATATCTCTGTAATGATGGCACATCCCTGTAATGATGGCATATATCTGTATATGACGTCATATCTCTGTAATGATGTCATATCTCTGTAATGATGTCATATCCCTGTAATGATGTTATATCTCTGTAATGATGTCATCTCTCTGTAATGATGTCATCTCTGTAATGATGTCATATCCCTGTAATGATGTCATATCTCTGTAATGATGGCACATCCCTGTAATGATGGCATATATCTGTATATGACGTCATATCTCTGTAATGATGTCATATCTCTGTAATGATGCCACATTTCTGTAATGATGGCATATATCTGTAATGATGGCATATCTCTGTAATGATGGCATATATCTGTATATGTCATATCCCTGTAATGATGTCATATCTCTGTAATGATGGCATATCTCTGTAATGATGGCATATATCTGTATATGTCATATCCCTGTAATGATGTTATATCTCTGTAATGATGTCATCTCTCTGTAATGATGTCATCTCTGTAATGATGACATATCCCTGTAATGATGTCATATCTCTGTAATGATGTCATATCTCTGTAATGATGGCACATTTCTGTAATGATGGCATATATCTGTATATGACATCATATCTCTGTAATGATGTCATATCTCTGTAATGATGACATATATCTGTATATGATGTCATATCTCTGTAATGATGTCATATCCCTGTAATGATGTTATATCTCTGTAATGATGTCATCTCTCTGTAATGATGTCATCTCTGTAATGATGTCATATCCTTGTAATGATGTCATATCTATGTAATGATGGCACATCTCTGTAATGATGGCATATATCTGTAATGATGGCATATATCTGTATATGATGTCATATCTCTGTAATGATGTCATATCTCTGTAATGATGGCACATTTCTGTAATGGTGGCATATATCTGTATATGATGTCATATCTCTGTAATGATGTCATATCTCTGTAATGATGTCATCTCTCTGTAATGATGTCATCTCTCTGTAATGATGTCATCTCCGTAATGATGACATATCCCTGTAATGATGTCATATCTCTGTAATGATGTCATATCTCTGTAATGATGGCACATTTCTGTAATGATGGCATATATCTGTAATGATGTCATATCCCTGTAATGATGTCATATCTCTGTAATGATGGCACATCTCTGTAATGATAGCATATATATCTGTATATGACATCATATCTCTGTAATGATGTCATATCTCTGTAATGATGACATATATCTGTATATGATGTCATATCTCTGTAATGATGTCATATCCCTGTAATGATGTTATATCTCTGTAATGATGTCATCTCTCTGTAATGATGTCATCTCTGTAATGATGTCATATCCTTGTAATGATGTCATATCTCTGTAATGATGGCACATCTCTGTAATGATGGCATATATCTGTATATGATGTCATATCTCTGTAATGATGTCATATCTCTGTAATGATGGCACATTTCTGTAATGATGGCATATATCTGTATATGATGTCATATCTCTGTAATGATGTCATATCTCTGTAATATTGTCATATCTCTGTAATGATGACATTGTATGTAATGAGGTCAACTCTGTAATGATGTCATATCTTTGTAATGATGTCATATCTCTGTACTGATGTCATATCTCTGTAATGATGTCATATCTTTGTAATGATGTCATATCTCTGTAATGATGTCATATCTTTGTAATGATGTCATATTTCTGTAATGATGTCATATCTCTGTAATGATGTCATATCTTTGTAATGATGTCATATCTCTGTAATGATGGCATATATCTGTATATGATGTCATATCTCTGCAATGATGTCATATATCTGTAATGATGTCATTATCTTTAATGATGTCATCTCTGTAATGATCTCATTGTCTGTAATTATGTCACATGTCTTTTCATGGTGTCATATAACTGTACAGGTAAGCTGTATCCATCAACAGTTCCCGGTCAAATTAGCTACAAAATATTCAACCATCTGGACAATATAGTTCTCGAATGCCTGATGATTTTTAATTGTTGTCCTTTCGGATTCAAAGAGTTCAATTACAACGGCACGAGAATCAATAAATGTCTAAATCATGACAAACCTGGGCCGGTTTCATTAGTTTGATTACAACCGCAGTCTTGTATCTTGTAGCCACAGTAATATCCCTTGGGACATGCTGTAGGGAATGACGATCCTTCAGGGCAGAAATATCCTGGAGGGCATGGCTCCTGTGTCATTGACTGATTGCAGAAATAACCTAAATAGTGAGAGAACGAATTACATTATTAATTTAAAGCTGGTCTGTCATGCTAAAAGAAGCACTGTTTAACTCGTACTACACTGATATCAAAATTTTTAATCTTCAAATTAAATTAATAGATGAACTGTTATTCATTTTTCAACAAATTTGGTGGAAGATGGTGCTGTCGTAGACAATAACATCATCCAGTAAGATTGTTGAAAAAGTACACCAGTTTCTTTGCTATTGACACAGTAAAAGATAAGACTATTGACATCGGACTAGTAAGGGCTATCAATAAATTTCCATTTCCGCTAACTCTATTATGAGTCTAGGTGTTCTTACTTTAAACAAGTCCTGGCTAGCATTCCTTTTACATTATAAAATGACTAGTGCAGTACTTAAAGCTCTCAGTCAGCTGGTAGGTGTTGGCACGATCACTTGGCTGCTAAATAATACACATGTGACAGCTCACTGTGCTGTGTATCACTTACCTGTTGAATGCACGCATAACACACCTGCTGGCTAACTGATAAGTTACTTTACTAAAGGAATTATTTAATGTCGGCCGAGATGTTTTGTGCCATTCTAATATTTAATGAAAATGGAAATTTATTGATAGCACTATGTTACTTGTAGGTGTTAACCACTGATTCTTTAAGCATGACAGAGCAGCTTTAATGGAATTCATCTAAGAACAGTTATATGTAACATTATTTTTATTTGCACAAAATACCTTCTTTAATACAAAGCAGATCTTCATAAGAATTATATAGGTGCAAAGGTAAGGAGGCATTATTATTATTCTATTTAATTATTATTATTATTATTATTATTATTATTATTATTAATGGATATTTAATCTAGGGTTTTGATCAGATCATTACCATACTTGGTGAGGATTTCTCTGTTGGGGATTTTTTTTTGAAGATTTTTTTTCTAAATGGCCGCCAGGTAGCACATAATACCAGTCCAAAATTACCAGATGACAAACAGTGAACAAATTTTTTAAGTGTTTTTTTTCAAAATGGCATGGGTTTTTTCAAATGTCCACCAAAATTTGTATTACTCTGATTGACTTGAAACTTTGTGATCTTATACGTCCTATATAGACTTGATTTTATATCCATTTTGAAAAGGCTCAATCCATTAGTTTTTGAGAAATCAGCTTTTCCATGCCCGATGTAAACTTATAGGAATTCCAAATATGGATCTTTGAACTGGGACTTCGCGTAGTTTTTATCTGATCAGCACCGGACATGTTCAATGGTTATATAAGAATAGGCCTTATATGATTCCATAATGGCCAGACATCGCAGATTTACAGTTACTTCAGTAAATGTGTTCTAGTTGTGTTATTATTATTATTATTATTATTATTATTATTATTATTATTATTAATACAGAAACTGCACTGACCAGCTTGGCATATGGTTTGATTCTGAGAGCCGGGTGGGCAGAAGTATCCTTCAGTGCACTGTGTACCCCATTTAGTTGCATTAACATCAGGGCACAGATACCCGGCCGGACACAAGTAGCACTCATCCACGCTACGGGCTTCGATACGATCTCTGTAAAATACCACTTGTAGACTAATTCCAGTACAGTAATGTGGTGAGCTCAGTCCATGATATAGAATTATGTAATGATAGAATTAGGAAAAAGCATGCACTAATACCTAATTAACCATTTCACGGTCAAATTTAATCATATTGAATGTCCATTTAGAGGCCAAGAGAATACAATTTTTTTTTTTTTTCACTGGAATGACTGGCTCGGTTATCAAGCCAGTCATTCCAGTGGTAAATTTTCAAAAATTGTATTCTCTTGGCCTCTAGATGGACATACCACAAGACCAGAGTAGAGGCCAGTTTTGGCCGGTATGAACATTAAGGAGCTAAATAAGGAATTGCTTTAAGGTAAATTAATTTCAAAATAATAAATTACCAGTCCCTGTCACAACCCCATCTGGTATAATGGAGGGATACGATCCTATCTGTCACTAAAATCTGATACCACAATCAATTACAGCATTTGTTAACTGATGTCACAATCCAAATGACATAACTCCATTACGAAACTCTGTCATGAATTGTAAGTTTTTGGTGAATTTACAATAAACATTATTTTGAAACTAAATTGCCTTGGTGCTGTTGCTGCCTATGCTCCCAGTCAAATTAGTTTTAAAAAATTCAACAGCTTACCTATATAATTATCTTGAAATTTAGATTCTGATAATTCTGGTTCCAAAGTTTAAAATCTATTCCAATATGTATACAATGCAGGGGGGAGCTTAGATAGACAGTGCATGTCATAGCTAGAAATGAATCACTCTATTTAGGAATCTAGTGAAAATAAAAACAAAACGCCATAATAGAAAGCAACATCTAGTTATGATATAAGTCAGCTTGTCAGTCCGTCAGTCGGTCGGTCTGTTAGTCGGTCGGTCGGTCAGGTCGGTCTGTCAGTCAGGTCGGTCGGTCAGTCAGTCAGTCGGTCGGTCGGTCTGTCGGTCGATCGGTCGGTCGGTCGGGTCGGTCTCCTGTTAGATTTTAACTTTTCTGACAAAGCTATTATGTTACAGTTCTGTAGCCTGCCGCACTAGAAACGGGTTAGATGTCGGTGGACTCAGCACTTGAACACCTAGCAAGCTTATACAACTCACCACTGAACAACTCTGTGAAATATACTATGTACTGACCTAAACGATGCTGGATTCGCTACATTGAAGACCAAAAGGAACATGAGGAAGCTAAGGAGATATTTGCAGACTAAGAGAAGACTATATTTGAAAATTTACCACTGAAATAACTGACGTGATAACCAAGCAAATTTTTAAAAACAGTCTTCTGTTGCCCTGAAAATAGCCATTCCTAAACACCACTGTAGAGGTCAGTTTTGTCTGGGGTCTCCATGAAAGGGTGGTGCAAAATTGTGTCAAATATAAATAGTAAGATGAGTCATAATTGACCTTGCCAGTTTAAGCTATGCACCGCCCATCTCTTTCTAAGCTCCACCCACACCTCATCCGTGTTGGGTTCGATCGATCCATGAACTTCCTGAATATCAATTTCCAGAAAACTTGACAGGTATGCTGTTAAACATTTTGAAACTAATTTGACTTGGCGCTGTTGCTGCCTATAGCAACATAGTCCAGTCAAATTAGTTTCAAAATATTCGACAGAATGTTTATTAAATGGTAAACACATACAATTTGTAAAACGTGTCAGACTATTACACGTTAAAGATGGACTATATCGAGTGAATTTCATGACATCATGATTATGATGTCATCCTACATGTCATTGTTGTTGATTATGACATCATATGATGGATGGATAAACCTGGAAAGGTCCATTAGTGTTCCCTGTCGATGGCACAAGGTGACAGTCAACCAATGCTCAAGTAGATTACATGTACATAGTCACATGGCCTGAAATCAGCACACATGTCAATACATCACAGAGATATAATTGGGTGACCCCGATCTGTCACTCAAACATATGATGTCATAATCAATGACTAGCAATTTCCAGAAAACTTTACATCAGATAAGCTGTTAAATATTTTGAAACTAATTCGAATAAAGCAGCAACAGCGTCCAGTCAAATTAGTTTCAAAATATTCAACATAATATTTATTAAATAGTAAAGACATACAATTCATACAACAACGCATAGTCCATCTTCAATTATGCGTTCGTGACATACTTATCTATGTCGTTCATGACTTTATTGATTATGATGTCATTCTATACACCACATAGTTAATTATGATGTCATATGATGGATGGATAAAGTGAAAAGGTCTATTACCTCACAAGATAGCTGGTGTCCCAACCTATCAAGCACCATCATGAACATTGAGAAGTGTGTCCCTTGGAAATGGGATTCTATGATGTCAGGTTTCAAAGTATATTAATTGATTCCAACACATGTGAATGTGTGGGCAGAGCTTAGCTAGAAATGGGCGCAGCATAGCTAGAAATGAATCTCTCTATTGCATTGTGACCCTCACCTGTATGTTCCAGGAGGACACGTCTCTGGTCGCTCCACCGCTTGTGAACAGTAGTACCCAGCTGGGCATGGACTCGTAGATAGATTATACATGCCCTCATAATTACACCAGAATCCTGCCATGCACGGCAAGCATAATGACGTATCATTCGCACCTTCTTGGTCATTATATGTCTTAACAGGACATTTGGTCATTGGCAAGCCGACAGTGCAATAATGGCCAGGTAAGCATGGAAGGGAGACTGTAGAATTCTCCGGGCAATAACGTCCTGATTTGCAGAACTCGCATTCTGTTGACGAGGCAGCTCCGGGTTTGTCGCTGAATTTTGTTGGTGGACAAAGTGATGGTGATACAGCACCTAAGCAGTTAGAAAATTATTATAATCAATAATACTAATAAAAATAATGATGATGATGATGATGATGATGATGATGATTATTATTATTATTATTATTATTATTATTATTATTACTATTATAGTGTTCAAAATGTATTTAAACAAGAATTTTGTGGAATGTAATATTTCCTGCCAAATATAATTGAAATCGGCCCAGTGATACTTGAGAACTCGTTTAAAAGAAAAGTTGATGGACGGACAACGGACAGACGATGGACACATGACAGATGGTTGCCGTGGCATAAGCTCATTGGCCTTTCAGGCCTGATGAGCTAATAAACATTCTGTTGAATATTTTGAAAACATATTGACTGGGAGCTGCTGATGGCCCAGTTAAGTTAATAGTTTCAAAATATGCAACCGGTTAACTGTACAATCAGCGTGAAATTTAGATTCTAGGAATTCAAGTTTCAAATCGATTCCAACAAACACAAAATCTCGGTGTAGCTGAGATACAAATGGGTGGGGCATAGTTTGAAATGGATTCCGCTACCATGACAGGTAAACAAGACTAATAATATTGAGGAGGCACTGCAATTCTAGTACCTAGGAAGCAGTTTCTTCAGATGGAGAGACATCGAGAGGGAAGTGAACCGCAAGATATGATGGCCGCAATACTTTCATCATACTCAGCAATGTCTGCAGATCTATCTTGATGAGTAACGGGCCAAAGAGCAAGATCTACAGATACAAAGTTAGCTTCATGCTCCTCTATGCAGTAGAGATGAGGAAGATAAACAGAATCAGTAAGAGCAGACTACGTGCTTTCAAAGGCAAATACCTTCATAGAATCGTGAAGATGCACTGAGAACAACAGGTACAATACCGAAATGTCCGGAAGATTGGTGACGATACCATTTATACAGAGGTCAAACTGATGCGATGAGGACGACGTTGACATTTCTTGCAAATAAACAGGAAATGCCTTCCATACACTGGTCTGTAATGGGCAAAAACTGGAAAGAGAAAGCGGGGGAAAACCAAAGGGAATGTGGAGAAGAATTGGAAGAGATTGAAATGATCTGGTATGAGCCGAGCGTCACTGCTGCCTTATATTCCAACAAGAGTTAAGAAGACAGGTAAGGTAAATGTACTCACCTGTTAAGCAATAGTAGCCAACTGGACATAACTCACTCGAGCCATTTCTACACAGGTAGCCAGCAGAACAATCACGAGCGATACCACCAGTGCAGTTCTTACCTACAAAGAATTGTATAATAATTACAAAGTTATATGCAAGCAAAATGACGTCTAAGTCTTTCACAAAATTTCAAAAGTCTGTCACAAAGTGTACGAATTGTATGTCTTTGAACAATTTATAATCTAATACACTTTCCGTTGAATATTTTGAAACTAACTTGACTTGGTGCTGCTGTGGCTATAAGCAGCAACAGCCTCTGAGTAAAATTACTTTAAACATATTCAACAGCTTATCTGTATTGTCATCTTGAAAATTAGACACTGTGAATTCAGGTTTCAAAGTCTCAAATGGATTCCACATATGAAAAAAACTGGCCGGAGCTTAGCTAGCGGTTATCGAGCCAGTCATTCTAGTGGTAAATTTTCAAAAATACTCTTCTCTTGGCTTGCAAATGAACGTTTCTCAAGGCCACTGCAGAGGCTGGGTTTGGCCGGCTTGACCATTAAATGGTTAATTAATTCAAATAAACAGTCATTGTTGATAAATTTGCAACAATATTATCATGTTTCCGACCGCGAATTTCAGGGTCCTCATGACCTTGACCATCGATCACAAATCATTAATATTCTTCAGTCGCGCAAGATATCATATTTGGTGAAGATCCTTCCAGTAGACCCTAAGCAAAAATGTGTAGGTGCCATCCTGGATGGATGGAAAGATGGAGGGACAAAACAAATGCTCTATATAATCCCAATAGAGTGGTATGAATAATAAGTATGTAATAGTCAAGACAGGTGGAGAAATTCAAGAAATTTTTAATGAGTTCTGCTTAATTTATGTCCATTTTGCAGAGCAAGATACTTCTATTTAACACTTGCCACTCCGATGTTAAAATTTTTAATTTTCAAATTAAATTAAAAGATGAACTGGTGTTCATTGTTTCAACAATTTGGTGGAAGATGGTGCTGTCATAGACAGCAACATCGTCCACTAAAATTGGTGAAAAATGTATGACAGCTTCTTTACTATTTCCACAGTAAAATCTAGAATATTGACATCAGAGTGGTAAGGGTTAAAACAGTTTACCTTTCGAATTACTAGATCAGCTATTATGCCAGATATTCCAATAACAAGTTTTTGAAAACTATTCCCTCCATGGACTGCAACTGGACTTTTCTTAAGACAAGTGTATGAGCTTGACTATTAACCATTTAATGGTCAAGCCGGCCCAATACAACCTCTGCAGTTGTCTTATGGAATGTCCATTTGCAAGCCAAGAGAAGACTATTTTTTAAATTTTACCACTGAAATGCCTGGCTCGATAACTGAGCCAGCCATTCCAGTGGTAAATTTTCAAAGATAGTCCTCTCTTAGCCTGCAAAAGAACATTTGATAAGCAAATACCGTAAAATTCTGTAGATATTGTGCACTTTTTTGCTTAAATTAGATGTTATAACAAGCTACTGTGTGCTATATACAAGGATAAATATGTTCACATTTTTTTTCCTCAGAATTTTTCCCCAGAATCGTAAAACTCGGAGCTGAAAATGTGATTTTATGGATCGGGAATCAGTCGGGAATAACATTCGCATTCTATCATGTATATAATGGTACTACCTCAACTGGATCATTGAAATGTCTTACTACAGTCTAAATATTGTGTTATACTTTTATTAAATACCATATCGTGTTGTAAAACGATCAAATAAAACATCACTCAACTTTTTTACAATGCCATTGTTTCCTGTAATTTGTTCTAATTTATTCAGAGTTGGACATACACTGGTGGGCCAAAAAAATGAGGCAAACATGATTTATCATATTTTTTATGATTACTCTTTCATGTTAATAAATACAGGTGAAATAAATGACAAATTTACATAATATTGTATGCATTGTCTGTGTGCAGGGTACCTTTTAGTATGGGATAGCCTTTCCCTTATTTTTTTGCTCTCAAAACTCACCCATTTGGGCAAGCTGTCTGAAAGCTTTTTGCATTGTGCTGCGTCAATGCTGTTCCATTCGTGTCTGAATGCTTTCCACTACTGAGTGAGCTACATTTGCATATCAAAAGCCATCTACTGAATGGATTCTTGTTCTATATTAGACCTACATGCATACACAAAAGATAAATAGTGTGTCTCTGTGTTCAGGATTTAAAGTGAATTATCTAACCAAACTAGCAAGCTAGTTGAGTTACGCTGACCGAAGTGACAAGACATTAGCCATTTCTGTAATCTCTGTGTATTACCACACTGTGCATGAAGTGTAGTTGTTATTCAAAATGTCTTCAAAAAAGGCTAAATTTCATGTATCTGTTGACGTTAAAAGCCGGATCGCAGGTCTTCGTCAAGCCGGAGAGTCATATCCTGATATTAAGAAAATTCTAAAGTCTGAGGATATTCAGATTCCACTGTCTACAATACAGAGAATTGGCCACACATTTCAAGTGACAGGTTCTGTTGCCCGGAAAGCAGGTTCTGGACGAGCTAAAGTGACATGTCGAGATGAAAGAAGGCTGAAAATGACTGTTCTGAAGAATCATAAGAAGACTCTCACCAAATCAGGAGAAGAATTCAGAAATTCACAAAATAAGGTTGTTTCAAGAAGAACAATTGCAAGGAGGCTCAAGGAAGCTGGTTTTTCATCAAAGTGGTGTGCTAAGAAACCATTGCTGTCCACAAAGAATGTTGCAGACAGACTCATATTTTTGGCACTTTATCGTGACCATGATTCTCAGTGGTTTGACCGTGTTCTCTGGAGTGATGAGTCACGTTTTGAGCTGTGTACAGATGCTCCAGAGTGCTGTCTTCGTAGGTTAGGTGAAAAATATAACACAGAATGCCTCTCCACCACTGTGAAACATGGAGAGGTGGAATTATGGTATGGGGGTGTGTTTTCTGCATCTGGTGTTGGCGAGCTTGTGCAATGTGAAAAGTCCATTAATGCAAAGGCGTATCAAAACATATTAGAAAAGGGGTTGCTTCCAAGCCTGAACAAGTTTTGTGTACTGGAAATAAAAGACAAAAAGCTATTTTTCAACAAGATAATGCCCCGGCACACACAGTCAAAACAACAAAGTCATGATTTGAGCGGCATTCTCTGTCGGTGAGGTTTTGGCCTGACCAGTCACCAGATCTTAACGCCGTAGAGACCATATGGGCGCATATCACGGCCAAACTGGTTGGCAGAAAATTTGGGAGCACTGACCAGTTGTGGGAAGCAGTCAGACATGACGGAACAGTATTGATGCAGCACATTGTAAAAGGCGTTCAGACAGTTTGCTCAAATGGCTGAGATTTCTGAAGAAAAAAAAGGGAAAAGCTATCCCATACTAAAAGGTACCCTGCACACACACACAATGCGTACGATATTATGTAAAATTGTCACTTATTTCACCTGTATTTATTAACATGAAAGAGAATCATAAAAAATATGATAAATCATGTTTGCCTTATTTTTTTTGCCCAGCAGTGTAGAGATGTTTAAAATTTACAAATTGCTATCCAGACACGGCCATAAATGAGTTGAAATAAGTACGATATAGCCGATGTTTTCCAAGGCAATCTAGCATTTATTATATCTATCGAAGGGGACATTACTCTTGTCTTCCCAAGTTGGACATAAAGATATTTAAAATCCACAGATTGCCACCCAGATACGGAAATAAATGAGTTAAAAAAGAATGATAAAGCCGAAGTTTTCCAAGGCGATCTAACATTTAGATAGATATAGAAAGGAATGTTTTCTATGCGCTAAACGGGACAATGTTTTGACCAATCGGCGGGAAGGATGATGATTATGATTGACAAGTTACGGTTAAAAGTCACAGCTGTCAAATATTCAGATTCTAACCTGTTCTGATGGAAATTATATTTGTATTTTCATATAGTTCAATAAAGTTTAATACAAAATATTTGCTAAAAGTGTAGGCAAATGATATTCATGTGATTAAACAACAGATTAACGCACGCCACAAACTGGATTTTATAAGGAAAGCATATTCGACACGCACTAAGTCAGTGATTTTTTGTTACCAGTTTTCGTTCACATGTCTCTCGATCTTACTGCGCGCTATACACCAAAACATGGGGGCTTTTTTGGCCGATTTTGGTCAAATTTTGGGGTGCGCACTATGCACGATAACGCAGAAAAATACGGAATTTAACGGTATTTAGATTTTCTTGACCAAATTTAACCAAATGAATAAACACAATATGCTTACCATAAGGGCATAATGTGCACTCATCAGCCTTCGTGAGTCCGGAAACACTGGACTCTGTATAGAATCCATCCGGGCATCTCAAAGGATCCCCTGTGCCATTAGGACAGAATGAGTAGGCAGGGCATGGAGATGGGTAGCTGGAGTTAAACAAGCAGTAGAATCCAGCTGGGCATTCAATGCAGTCAATCTGGCCAGAATTGGGCTGGTATGTACCTACAATGAAAAGACAATAAAAGATCAGATGAATTTAAGCACACCGGAATGCTGTCACCTGTCACATGTTATTAATCATTTTATCCCTCGAATTTGTTCAAGAAAATTTCAATTTTCTCATAGAAAATGTCCATTTGCAGATCAAGAGAACTGTTTTTTTAAAATTTACCACTGGAATGACTGGCTCGATAACCGAGCCAGTCATTCCAGTGGTAAATTTTCATAAATAGTCTTTTCTTGGTCTGCAACTGGACGTTTCTCAAGACCACCGCAGAAGCCGTCTTTGGCTGATATGAGTGTTAATGGGTTCATGTCTCATGAAATATTAGTCCTTCAGTATGCAGAAAAATGCGGTTGGGGAATATAGCTGCAATAGTAGGCAAGGATTACAATTCGCAAAGGATACACTCTTTACAGGACTAACACTTACATTTCCTCCTTTCTATTTGACCCCTTTCACTGATGAATTCCATATCTCATTTTCAAGACAACCATATAGGACAATTGTTAATTATTTAGAAATAAATTTGATTGTAAGTTTCGAAATATTCAACAGAATACGTTTTACATTATAAAGAATATACCTTTTCTGTGAATTGTTGGTGAGAGGGTCTGAATAGTCTACTCATAACAAGGTGCACATGCAGATATATGAATAGCTTTGTTTGTGCAATACTCTACAGTCAAACAGCGCATTCATTTTGTGGTAGTGTCATGTCGACGCTAGTGTCCTGTTGTTGTCATGGCATGATTATGACATCATTGAGCAAATTCGTTAGTGTGATTAGAGCAACACTCATGTTATGTAACTTGCATTGTTGATATGACATGATTATAACATTATTATTTAATCTGTCATGTCAACAACACAAAATAACTGTTGCAACGCTCACCCACAAGAATTTGCTCAATGACATCATAATCATGTATTGCCACTGCGCTACGCCATACTATGTCAATAGACGGATGCATATCCAGCTATACCACACACATTTCTCAAGACCACTGCAGAAGCAATTTTTTGTATCCTGAATGCTAATGCGTTAAAGACCTGCCATCTTCTGGGCCCAAATGACAAGTGGTTGTTTCAACAGGTCTGATTGTAATTTAATTTAACGATGTTCTTCTGTTAGGTAGTAATAACTGTTAAGCAAATTATTTTAAGACACCCAGAATTTACAGCCCATGCTCATGCTTTCACCAACTTTGATGCTATGTCTCCCCACCACACTCCACCCACCTCCACCATAAAACCCCACCATCCCACCCACCCACCCTAACCCACAAACACCCAGGAGGCAGAATCTAATGTAAGCATTGTTTCGTTATCCACAATCATATGGTTAACTACCAGACCAAATTTGGTTGAATTCCGCCAACTTTGACTTTCTTCTCCCACCTCCACCTTGCCCTTCACCCGCACCCTTGGGGGCATAGCCTAATGTAAATGTCGTCTGGCAGTTCACAATCATATGAGTAACTCACATAACAAATTTGATCGAATTCCACCAAATGGTTTTTGAGGAGATGGATGGATAGATGGATGGAGGGATGGAGGCGATTGCAATATCCCCTCAATTCTTTCAAAATGGGTTGCGTTAATAATCAAAATATTGATATCAGCTCCCACCTTCAGCACACATATTCGGTATTGCCGTGTTATTCAGGCAAAAATATCCAGGTGGACACTGAAATGATGTAGGTCTTGCGCTACTGATCGGCTCATTGTCCGGACAATAGTACCCTGCTTCACATGCACCAGATGGTGCTGTTAGGCCATCTGAACCGCAGTAATATCCACCTAAACATGGTTGACAGTCGGTGATGGAGGCAGCACCAATGTCATTTCTGAATGTGCCAGCTGGACACCGTATGGCGGAGGTAGTTCCTGTATATGAAAAAAAAAATCATTGATTGAGAAACGCCATTCCTGGACTTGTAGGGGCTACAATGACACCTCCACTCATATTATAATCAGTTTTAAGATAAAAACCTGTTGGCCATATTAGATTTTGTACGAGTGGCCCTATTTTGACAGAAAATCTCCATAAAAACAAACTATATTTGGCAAATTTTCTAGTAAATGATCAGAACTATGTAGCCACTGGGATATCTATTTTTAAGTGTGTGCGCGTGTGTGCTTGCTTACATGTGTGCATGCATGCATGCATTTGTACATGTGTGCGAATGTGTTTGTGGATGCATGTGCATGCATGCGTGTGTCTATATGTCAGGCACAATAGCTCATGTTCTACTCGGGGGAAATCTTCAGGAAACTTGCCTGGGACATTACCCTTGGGGTCATAATGCCAGAGTCAAATTTTGAGACAAACGGTTAAAGGTTAATAGGTCAAAGCTCATGATCATCAAATATGTTGTGGCTCAATAACTCAAGTTCTACTGGTGGAATCTTCATCCCGTGAACACTAGTTTTGCGGTCAAAAGGTCAAAGGTTATGGTCAATGAAAAGGTCATGTGAGTGAGATGTGTGATTCTCCTTAATACTTGATAGTTCTCTATCTTTGTCTATTATTATGGACACAGCCATACAATTGGACAAATGGAAATATAATCTCACTTTATGGCAAATGGAGTGGAAATTCTGATGAGTCAAACATACATGCTAAGCTGATCAGCGATTGTACATTTGCGGGCCAAAAGAAAACTATTTTTGAAAATTAACCATTGGAATGACTGGCTCGGTTACCAAGATCCAGTCATTCTAGTGGTAAATTTTCAAAAAGCATCTTCTTTTGGATTCTCAAGACCACTACAAAGGCTGGTAATGACTGCCGTTGCTCAGTTACCAAGCCAGTCATCCTAGTGGCAAAATCTTTTAAATATTCTTCTCTTGGCCAGCAAAAGACCATTTTGGCCAGCTTGACCACTAAAGAGATAATTATATGTTTATTCTAGATAATGCTGACCTTCTTCACAGTAGTGTCCGACTGGACACAGGTTATTAACACCATCACTAGGAGTCACCGTAGTCGCATTCGCCACACATAGGTATCCTGCAGAACATGGGCCACTATGGGCAGATAATCCTGATTCATTACAATATTGTCCAGGTGGGCAAGAGAGACAGAGGTCACCTGAGACTATCCCTGTGTGAGGACTGTAAGTACCTGGGAAGAATTGTAAAATTGGGTAATCTTATATTACAGGTAAATACCATCATCACCACAACCACAACCACCCCCACCACCATCATCATCATCACTATTATTATTATTATTATTATTTTTATTATTATTTTTATTATTATTAATAATAATTATAAAGCAGCAACAGCATCAATGTCATTATCATCAGCGGTGCTGCCTCCACCCCCGCCCCACACACCCTACTGCACCCTCAAACCTGGCATCATCATATATGTGTTAATCAATATCCTGTTATATTAGAATTCCCGATCCAGTGATGTCTGATATTCCTTACCTATTGGACATGGTATTCCATTACCAGATGTTCCCTGTAGACAATAGAAGCCAGCAGGACATGGTTGCGTAGTATTCATGGCATTCTGTGGACATGTCTGACCAACAGGACATGGATCACACAGGGCTGGCAAAGAGATAGATTTGCATATGAAAAGAAATATTTGTATATGAATCATGTAGTGTCTAATTTTATCCTATGTGTTCTATACACCTGTGCAAAAGTTAAGCACCACCCTATTTTTACGCACATGCGAGGGTTTATTCATGTGCTATGAAGAAAGCAATAGCATAAACATTTATGTACCCATCCATCTTAGTGCAAGAGGTAATAATGCAACTAGAGGAATGCTGATTATGATGGTGGGGAAACACTGTATGTTTTTGTTTGAACTTGAAAACGAGGCCTGAATATGGTTACGTTGACACAACTGACAACTATTGCCCTACAGTTGACACACGTGGCTAGATTGTCATTAATGGTGTCTGAAAACGAAGTTTAACATCTGTGCACGAGTTTGAGACTGTCATTATTAATACCGGGTATATCCACCTTGTGCCTGGATGACGGCCTGGACACGACGTCTCATGCTGGTCACCAACCGACTGATACGCCATTGTGGTATTCGTTGCCATTCAAGATGGAGTGCGTCTGTTAATTCCTGTAGGTTCTGCACAGGAGGATCCCTCCTTCTCACCATGTTTCCCAGAATGTCCCAGATATGCTCAATAGCGTTCATGTCAGGCCTCCTTGCTGGCCATGGTAGGGTTTCGATGGCATTCTGGCGGAGGTATTCATGCACAGCTCTAGCACGATGTGGTCGGGCGTTGTCATCCATGAATATAGGGTGGGTTCCAGGTGCATGATTTACAAAATGAGGGACCACAACTCTATCCAGTATGGAATCTTGATATCTTTGTCCATTTAGTGTTCCAGGTACAGTCAACAGATCCAGCTTACAATCAAATGAGATGCATCCCCATATCATAACGGAACCTCCACCAAATGGAACTTCTTCCATGATGTTACGTTGGTCGTACGCCGTGCGTATGGACCTCCATACACAAGTTCGACCATCTGTGGCATGAAGCAGCAACCGACTTTCATCGGACCAGTGTACCCGTATCCAGGATCTCATGTTCCAGTGTCTTCTTTCGTTGCACCACCTCAGACGCTCCTCTTTGTGGTGTGCAGTGAGGAGAGGACGTCTGACAGGTCTCCTAGCTTTCATGCCAGCAGCATACAGTCTCCTTTTGACGGTAGACATTGACACTCTATTGCACGTTTCCCATTGCTGGCTGAGCACTCTGCTGTTGGTAAATGGAGATCTCCTAACAAGGCGTACTAGGGCTCGATCATCACGGGCAGTAGTCTTCTTCAGTCTTCCAGATCTAGGCCTGTCGTTCACCTCGTTAGTTTGCCCATGTTTTGCAATCAAACGACTGATTACAGTATGGTTAATGTTCAGCTGTCTGCCAATCTCTCTGCATGACATACCAGTGGTATGCATGCCTATGATTTGCCATTTCACACGATCACTTAACCTTCGTCTTGCCATAGCAGTTCACAATCAAGAGCTAATTCTCTCTGTACAAATAAACCACGGTCATGAACACAAAATTCCTAATCTTGTCGCCTAAATCTGTATGTAATGTTTTACACCTCAAACTGGACTTTTACATAACTGAACACGTGTGCTGTTTCCCGCCACACATGGACATCAAGCGGCGTGAAGTCATGCATGCATGTGCATTTCGTACTTGGAATTATGTCAGCTAACGCGGGGACAAAAAGTATGGCAGCCTAGTTGTACCATCATGTTTCTACATTCTATTGTTTTTGCTGGTGCTTAACTTTTGCACAGGTGTATATATGACAGTAAGGGTAATTGAGTGTATCTCTTTAAGACATCTTGTGCTTTTGAAAGGTATATATCTTATGATGAGGGACTTATCATAAAGGCCACCTGTCTTTAATGACTACTGCTTGTCATAAGGTTGTCCCTGAAGACAGGTTTGGCAGTCTAAATTGGGAAGACTGTTAAATGTATACACACCCAATTCTTCTCTCGGGCCATATGATCCTTTCTCACATGGTGTGGCTGCAACCGCGCCTTCGCGACAGTAATGGCCCTTGGGACATTTGTGTCCCATAATTCCATCTGTAGGTGTCGGTGTATTCGATCCCAATATGCAGATATAACCAGCCGAGCATGGAAGACTAATTCCTAAAAAATATTTAATTAATTTTAATCAATTTCTTAATGATTATAAATTTTAATATTTTGTCAATTATTTTATCCACAATTCAATTAATTATTCATTTAATCAATAAACATTTTCATCCCATTTGCCTAGATACATGGAAGCTAAGAGAAAACAGACTGAATAGCTTAAAACTACTTTGACTGTTGGTGTTGATGCCTAAGAGTGCAAACCAGGCATCAAACTAACTTATATAGATCATAACTGATAATAACTGATCATCCACAGTCTATGGAAGTCTATTAAAGAACCATAAAATGAATCACCATTCTCACTCTACAATGTCTCCCGCAATGGTGGAGAACAGTTTTAGCCATGCCCCACCCATCTCTAGCTAAGCTCCACACCCACCTCGCTCATTTTGGGATCCCTGAACTCTGTGACTATCAATTTCCACAAAACTCTACAGGTAAGCTGTTAAACATTTTGAAACTACATTGACTGGGTGCTGTTGTTGCCATATCTCAAACTCATGGCAAACAAACACAAAATCTGTTGAATATTTTAAAACTAATATGACTGGAAGCCATTACTACCTTAGGCAGGCAGGTTGGGGCAGTTATATTAATTTCAAAATATATACAGAATATGACATACATCAAAGAATTTACTTTGTCAGAATTTGTCTATGGCAGCAAACGCATCCCATCAAATTAGTTTCAAAATATCCGACATAATGTTTATTAAATAGTAAAGACATACAATTCATACAACCTGACGGACTATTAAGCACTTAAGATGGACTAAATTGAGTCAGTCATGATGTAATGATTATGACATCACCATACACATCATGTAGTTGATTATGACATCATACAATGGATGGATAAACTGGAAAGGTAAATTCTAACACTCCTGACATTTATACTCACCATTTTTGGAACTCTGTGGCGTGCAGTACCTCCCCGCATCACATGGTTTACAGTCTGAGATGTTAGTCTTACGCACTCCTGTAGACATAGTTCCTTCTGGACATGGAATGGGCTGATAGCTGCCCACTGGACAATAATTACCAACTGGACATTCAGAATCAGCGGGATTTGGTAGCACTGTGCTCCCATTGCAATAATAACTGAAATTATTTATTTATTATTTATTATTATTATTATTATTATTATTATTATTATTATTTTAAAGCTGGATTTTTAGTCAAAACTATGTTCCCTCAAATACACTGGAAATTCAAAGACATGAATTGCAAACTCTTAAAGCCAAATACTTGACTATGACAGTTTGTACCTACAACGCAGCAGCCGCCAGAGCCACTGCAGCAGCCGCAGAAACCGTAGCAGCAGCTGCCGCCTCAGCAGAAGCAGCAGCAGCAGGTCATTGTATGTGTAATTGTAATAGCAGTAGGAGTCATAGCAATTGCAGCAGCAACAACAGCAGTAGTCACTGTCGCCATCAGAAACATGACAGCATTATTGAATGTAGCTAGAAGCATTACACCTTTAACACTCAAATTTATTCAACAAAATTTAAATTTAAATTTTCTCACAGAAACTGTTCACTTGCTGACCAGGAGAAATTTTCAATTTTTTTTGAAAAATTAGCACAGCAATGACTGGCTCGGTTATCGAGCCAGTCATTCCAGTGATAAATTGCCAAAAATAGTCATCTTATGATCGCCAAATGGACATTTCTTAAGACCGCTCCAGAAGGTATGATATGAAGGTTAAAGGGGGGGGCTAAGCCTAACAATAAGTACATACCCAGCATAACACTCTCCTTCGGGTACCTCTAGTCCATATCTCTGACAATAGAAGCTTGGAGTACAAGCCTGACACTCATGTATATAGATTTTTCCTGTCATGTTATTAAAGGTTCCAGGTGGACACGGGTTCTCCGTCGCTAATCCGGTTCCCTCTGGACAGAAGTACCCCCGTGGACAGGTGTTATTCGTCAGAATGCTCAATCCCATATATGTGTTGTCACAGTAATAACCTGTAAGGAGAAGTTGAACATAATGATGTCACAAACGGACAATGTGTATAATTATGTGATTTTCCCAAATTTATTTTGTAATGGATGAATGCACTATGTCACTCAAGTACATCATAATCAATTAGGACACATGTAGGTTGATGTCATAATCGAAAGTATTTTGTTGAGATACAACGTCATGTGTATGGAATGTTTTCTTAATGGTTAATATCGCTACATGTACCTTGCTGGAGTGACTTCCCTGCAATGATCGTCCATGCCGTCGTCGTAGTAGTCGTCGTCGTCGTCGTCGTCGTCGTCGTCGTCGTCGTCGTCGTCGTCGTCGTCGTCGTCGTCGTCGTCGTCGTCGTCGTCGTCGTCGTCGTCGTCGTCGTCGTAGTAGTAGTAGTAGTAGTAGTGGTAGTAGTGGTAGTAGTGGTAGTAGTGGTAGTAGTAGTGGTAGTGGTAGTGGTAGTGGTAGTAGTAGTAGTAGTAGTAGTAGTAGTAGTAGTAGTAGTAGTAGTAGTAGTAATAGTAGTAGTAGTAGTGGTAGTAGTAGTAGTGGTAGTGGTAGTAGTGGTAGTAGTAGCAGTAGCAGTACATACTGGCCACATGATCTTGAGATTTAAAAGTTCAATGTAACCTGGAAATGTTCAAATATAATTGTCAATAAAGTTCTTACCTGCAGGGCAGCGCTTACAAGCTGCCATTCCTTGTTCATTCTGATATGTACCATTAAGACACCTTGTTGGAAGTGCACTACCTCGGATGCAATAATGCCCAACTGGGCACAGGTAATCATATGGAGCTGCTGTTGATTGTCCAGGTGGGCAATAATAACCTACAAATATAAGGCAATATCAGAAGCTCTGAGTGACGTAATTGCGTGAGTGCGGCGTGAATGATTGTTGTGGTATGACATTATCACAGGAATGATTGATGTGGTATAACAGCATTACAGGAATGATTGTTGTGGTGCGACATCATCACGTGAATGATTGCTGTGGTATGACATTATCACATGAATGATTGCTATGGTATGACATCATCACATGAATGATTGCTGTGGTATGATATCATTGTGTGAATGATTGTTGTGGTGTGACATCATCACATGAATGATTATTGTGGTATCATCATCGTGTGAATGATTGCTGTGGTATGACATCATCATGTGAATGATTGTTGTGGTATGACATCATCATGTAAATGGTTGTTGTGGTATGACATCATCACATGAATGATTGCTGTGGTATAACATCATCATGTGAATGATTGCTGTGGTATGACATCATCATGTAAATGGTTGTTGTCGTATGACATCATCATGTGAATGATTGCTGTGGTATGACATTATCACGTGAATGATTGCTGTGGTATGATATCATTGTGTGAATGATTGTTGTGGTGTGACATCATCACATGCATGATTATTGTGGTATGACATCATCGTGTGAATGATTGCTGTGGTATGACATCTCATGTGAATGATTGTTGTGGTATGACATCATGTGAATGAGTGTGGTATGACATCATCATGTGAATGTTTGTTGTGGTATGATATCATCATGTAAATGGTTGTTGTGGTATGACATCATCACATGAATGATTGCTGTGGTATGACATCATCATGTGAATGATTGTTGTGGTGTGACATCATCATGTGAATGAGTGTTGTGGTATGACATCATCGTGTGAATGATTGCTGTGGCATGACATCACAACATGAATGGTTATTGTACGACATCATAACATGAATGATTGTTGTGGTATGACATCACAATGTGAATGGTTGATGTGGTATGACATCATTGTGTGGATGATTGCTGTGGTATGACATCACAATGTGAATGGTTGTTGTACGACATCATAACATGAATGATTGCTGTGGCATGACATCACAACGTGAATGGTTGTCGTGGTATGACATCATCGTGTCAATGATTGCTGTGGTATGACATCACAATGTGAATGGTTGTTGTATGGCATCATAACATGAATGATTGTTGTGGTATGACATCACAATGTGAATGGTTGTTGTGGTATGACATCATCACCTGAATGATTGTTGTGGTGTGACATCATCGTCTGAATGCTTGGTCTGGTATGACATCATCATGTGAATGATTGTTGTGGTATGGCATCATCATGTGAATGATTGTTGTTGTATGATGTCATTGTGTGAATGATTGTTGTGGTATGACATCCTCGCGTGAATGAGTGCTGTGGCATGACATCACCATGTGAATGATTGCTGTGGTATGACATTATCACATGAATGATTGTTGTGGTATGACATCACAACGTGAATGATTGTTGTGGTATGATGTGTGAATGATTGTTGTGGTATGACATCACAACATGGATGATTGTTGTGGCATGACATCATCATGTGAATGATTGTTGTGGTGTGAAATCATCACGTGAATGATTGTTGCGATATGATGTCATCGTGTGAGTGATTGTTGTGGTATGGAGTCATCTCGTGAATGATTATTGTGGTATGACATCATCATGTGAATGATTGTTGTGGTATGACATCATCATGTGAATGATTGTTCTGGTATGACATCACAACATGAATGATTGCTGTGGTATGATGTCATCATGTGAATGATTGTTGTGCTATGACATCATCATGTGAATGATTGTTGTGGTGTGACATCGTCACGTGAATGATTGTTGTGGCATGATATCATTGTGTGAATGATTGTTGTGGTATGACATCATCGCTTGAGTGATTGTTGTAGTAAGGAGTCATTTCGTGAATGATTATTGTGGTATGACATTATCACATGAATGATTGTTGTGGTATGACATCATTATGTGAATGATTGTTGTGGTATGACATCACAACATGAATGATTGCTGTGGTATGATGTCATCGTGTGAATGATTGTTGTGGTATGACATCACAATGTGAATGATTGTTGTGGTATGACATCATCATGTGAATGATTGTTGTGGTGTGACATCATCATGTGAATGATTGTTGTGGCATGATGTCATCATGTGAATGATTGTTGTGGTATGACATCATCACGTGAACGACTATTGTGGTGTGACATCAACATGTGAATGATTGTTGTGGTATGATGTCATCGTGTGAATGATTGTTGTGGTATGACATCATCACGTGAATGACTGTTGTGGGATGATGTCATCATGTAAATGAGTTTGTTCTTGATTATTCATGGCTCATAGCACCTCATTCTGACACCATTATGGTAATGAGATGCAAGGGAACCACTCGTGTTTGTTACCCATTTAATGGTCAGGTCAGCCAAAACCGGCCTCCGCAATGGTCTTGAGGATTGTCAATTTGCAGGTCAAGATAAGACAATATTTGACAATTCACAACTGGAATGACTGGCTCGTGTTATTCCAGTGGTAAATTTTCAAAAATTGTCTTATCTTGGCCTGCAAATGGACATTTAAAAAGTAGATTTTAATTTTCTTGTACTTAAATCTGAGCCGGTATCCCACTTCCTAACTTTAGTACCCGCCAGTTTCTTCTAATCTAACAACATGTGTGATGTAACCTGAACCAACATGGTTCATGATTCATGTGATGACATCATACCGCTAATTGTATGGGCTGTTAAAATCGACAATTTTAACAGTGAAAGGGTATGAAAATCTGTAAAAACGTTTTAATTCATAAAATATGATAAAAACTTTTAATTGTATAGGTAACCATATAACAAAGCCTACTTCCAATATAATTAACCAATCCACAAGGATAAGATGACCGAGATGACTTACTAAACTCAAAAATTTTAAATAAAAAGACAGACTTTTAGATAGAGGTTATACACTAACATTAAACTTTAACCTAGTGTTTTTTCAACTTAAATTAAAAGATGAACTGGTGTTAATTTTTCTACAAATTTGGTGGAAGATGGTGCGGTCGTAGAGAGCAACATCGTCAGCCAAAATTGTTGAAAAATGTACACCAGTTTCTCTTCTACTGACACAGTAAAAGATAGAATAATGACACCAGTGTGGCAAGGGTTAAGCAATCAGTGCTATAAGTAAGCACAATAACCTGCATTGTGTTGCTTACTAACAGCATATGTAACAAGAGGCCCCCTCACAAAGACCTCATTAACATTGTGTTGCTTACTAACAGTATAAGTAACAAGAGGACCCTTCACAATGACCTCATTAACATTGTGTTGCTTACTATCAGCATAAGTAACAAGAGGCCTCTTCACAATGACCTCATTAACATTGTGTTGCTTACTAACAGCATAAGTAACAAGAGGCCTCTTCACAATGACCTCATTAGCATTGTGTTGCTTACTAACAGTATAAGTAACAAGAGGCCCCTTCACAATGACCTCATTAACATTGTGTTACTTACTAACAGCATAAGTAACAAGAGGCCCCTTCACAATGACCTCATTAGCATTGTGTTGCTTACTAACAGCATAAGTAACAAGAGGCACCTTCACAATGACCTCATTAGCATTGTGTTGCTTACTAACAGCATAGATAACAAGAGGCACCTTCACAATGACCTCATTAGCATTGTGTTGCTTACTAACAGCATAGGTAACAAGAGACCCTTCACAATGACCTCATTAGCATTGTGTTGCTTACTATCAGCATAAGTAACAAGAGGCCTCTTCACAATGACCTCATTAACATTGTGTTGCTTACTAACAGCATAAGTAACAAGAGGCCTCTTCACAATGACCTCATTAGCATTGTGTTGCTTACTAACAGTATAAGTAACAAGAGGCCCCTTCACAATGACCTCATTAACATTGTGTTACTTACTAACAGCATAAGTAACAAGAGGCCCCTTCACAATGACCTCATTAGCATTGTGTTGCTTACTAACAGCATAAGTAACAAGAGGCACCTTCACAATGACCTCATTAGCATTGTGTTGCTTACTAACAGCATAGATAACAAGAGGCACCTTCACAATGACCTCATTAGCATTGTGTTGCTTACTAACAGCATAGGTAACAAGAGACCCTTCACAATGACCTCATTAGCATTGTGTTGCTTACTAACAGCATAAGTAACAAGAGGCACCTTCACAATGACCTCATTAGCATTGTGTTGCTTACTAACAGCATAGGTAACAAGCAACCCTTCACAACGACCTCATTAACATTGTGTTGCTTACTAACAGCATAAGTAACAAGAGGCACCTTCACAATGACCTCATTAACATTGTGTTGCTTACTAACAGCATAAGTAACAAGAGGCACCTTCACAATGACCTCATTAACATTGTGTTGCTTACTAAAAGCATAAGTAACAAGAGACCCCTTCACAATGACCTCATTAACATTGTGTTGCTTACTAACAGCATAAGTAACAAGAGGCACCTTCACAATGACCTCATTAGCATTGTGTTGCTTACTAACAGCATAGGTAACAAGAAACCCTTCACAACGACCTCATTAACATTGTGTTGCTTACTAACAGCATAACTAACAAGAGGCCCATTCACAAAGACCTCATTAACATGTGTTGCTTACTAACAGCATAAGCAACAAGAGACCCATTCAGAATGACTTCATTAGCATTGTGTTGCTTACTAACAGCATAGGTAACAAGAGACCCTTCACAATGACCTCATTAGCATTGTGTTGCTTACTAACAGCATAAGTAACAAGAGACCCTTCACAATGACCTCATTAGCATTGTGTTGCTTACTAACAGCATAGGTAACAAGAGACCCTTCACAACGACCTCATTAACATTGTGTTGCTTACTAACAGCATAACTAACAAGAGGCCCATTCACAAAGACCTCATTAACACGTGTTGCTTACTAACAGCATAAGCAACAAGAGACCTATTCAGAATGACTTCATTAGCATTGTGTTGCTTACTAACAGCATAGGTAACAAGAGACCCTTCACAATGACCTCATTAGCATTGTGTTGCTTACTAACAGCATAAGTAACAAGAGACCCTTCACAATGACCTCATTAGCATTGTGTTGCTTACTAACATCATAGGTAACAAGAGACCCTTCACAACGACCTCATTAACATTGTGTTGCTTACTAACAGCATAACTAACAAGAGGCCCATTCACAGACCTCATTAACACGTGTTGCTTACTAACAGCATAAGCAACAAGAGACCCATTTAGAATGACTTCATTAGCATTGTGTAGCTTACTAACAGCATAGGTAACAAGAGACCCTTCACAATGACCTCATTAGCATTGTGTTGCTTACTAACAGCATAGGTAACAAGAGACCCTTCACAATGACCTCATTAGCATCGTGTTGCTTACTAACAGCATAAGTAACAAGAGGCCAAAAGAGGCCTGTATCGCTCACCTGCAAGTATTGGCCACTGGCACAACTGAACAAAATGAGATGACCACTGGAAAAATTTACCAATCAAATTTCTGTGGTTTAGCAGTTTTACTAAAATTGACCTAGTGGTTAATAAGTTATCTTTTTATGATTTTCTCAGAAATTTGCAGAAAATATCAGATGTCTACCAAAAAAGCTAAATTTTGATTGCTTCATGGTGAACATGTTGTTTTGACACTAACTCTTAATGGCCTTTAGTCCCTAACCATATCTCCCAAATTTTGTTCAGACCCGTCTAGCAGTTCTGGCGCCGAACCATTTGGCTAATCAAGTTCCCTTGAACAAACTGATATTTCATGAGTTTGAAATCAATCCCCCAAACGGTTTCGGAGAAGATTTTTAGATGTTTTTAAAAAAATCAGCCAAAATCCATGATTGGCCGATCAGCATCCTTTGAACAAACCTGAATCTCTCTGACCAGTGGTTCTCGAGAAGACATTTTAAATTTCCCATTGCTTTAGTATAGGAATGTTTGGCAGGAAAACGATCCAAGATGGCTGACAAACCATTTATCTGACCTAGGCCCCCCTATGATATCTCCCAAATTTGGGCCCAATTCATTCAGAAGTTCTGGGGAAGAAGTTGTTTTCACAAAAACTAGGTCATCCAAGAGGGTCACTGAATGATATGGCCAATCAGGTTCCCTTGAACAAACTTGTTTCAGCTCTTGCACTAGATCATATTTTATGCCTTTTGAATCGATTGCTGAAATGGATTCGGAAAAGATTTTAAAAGACATTAAAAAAAATAGGCCAAAATCTGAGATGGCCACCGGCCAAATTGGCGGATCAGCTTCCTTTGAACAAACTTGGATCCCTATGCCTTAAGGATGATTCCTGCCACATATACTTGAAATCGGCCCAGTTGTTCTAGAGAAGACATTAAAAATTTCCAATTGGTTTAGTCTGGGAGCTTTTGGCGGCAAAATGATCGAAAATGGCTGCCAAACTGTTTATCCGACAGTTTCGCAAATGGCAAATTCGAATACCCAAAAACACATATATAACACCAATTTCGACCTCAAAATCTATCAAATAAAAATCCAATATGGCCGCCGAACACTACAATTTGAGTGGTCATTGGTGGCCATGTTTTTTGACGGATCAACTTCCTTTGAACAAACTTTAATGGTCCTTTGTCCCTAATTATATCTGCTAAATTTTGGCCAGATCCGTTTATCGGTTCTGGCGAAGTCGTTTTTTTGCGCAAACTAGGTCATCCAAGATGGCCACCAAACTATTTGGGCAATCAAGTTCCCTTGAACAAACTTGGTTCACCCCTTCCCCTAGATCATATTTCATGAATTTTGAATTGATGCCCCAAGAGGTTTCTAAGATTTTTAAAGATATTTCTAAAAATCGGCCAAAATCTAAAATTGCACAATTGGCTGATTGGGTTCATTTGAACAAACTTGAATCACAATGCCCTAAGAATTGTTTCTGCCAAATATAATTGAAATCGGCCCAGTGGTTTTCGAGATGACATTTTAAACTGTCCATTGCTTTAGTATGGGAGCTTTTGGCGGAATAATGTTCCAAGATAAAATCAGAATATGCCAAAACATATATAAAATCAATTTTGGCCTCAAAATCCATCAAATAAAAAAATCCAATATGGCCACCAAATACGCAACATTTTGATCGGCACACGGCGGCTAAGTTTTGTGATGGATCAACTTCTCTTGAACAAATTTTAATGGCCCTTAGTCCTTAAGCAAGTCCCAAATTTCAGTCCGATCCCTTTAGCAGTTCAGAAGTCGTTTTCACGAAAACTAGATCATCCATCATGGCCAACAATCTATTTGGGCAATCAAGTTCCATTAAACAAACTTGGTTCAACCCTTGCCCTAGATAATATTTCATGAGCTTTGAATCGATCCCCCAAGCGATTTCTGAGATTTTTAAAGACATTTCTAAAATCAGCCAAAATCTAAGATGGCCACCGCCCAAATTGGCCAATAGGTTTCCTTTGAACAAACTTGAATCTCTCGGCCCAGAAGATGCTTCCTGCCCAATATAATTGAAATCGGCCCAGTGGTTCTTGAGAAGAAGTCATTTTAAGGAGAAGTTGACTGATACACGATGGACGGTCGCCATGGCATAAGCTCACTTGGCCTTTTAGGCCAGGTGAGCTAACAACGTATCTATGCTTAGTTGCGGTAAGGTCATACCAATTTATTTTTTTCATTTTACAAACCATCCTAACTTCATTTTTCCACATTTAGGAAAGAAATAAAGCTGGTTTTTTAAGTCATTATTTTCAGCATTCTATCCATCTAGCAATTTTTTGCAGCTAAATCCTTCTCAATCAGATTTCCTATGAATTTTCTGTAATTCTTTGTTCTTCGTAGCTTTGTTAACCCTTTAATCGTCAAGATGCTCAAAATAGTTTTGCAATGGTCATGGCAAAAGTCCATCTGCTGGCCAAAAGAAAACAATTTTTGAAAAATTACCACTGAATCAAAAAAGCATCCGCTTTTGTTTCCACGAGAATTCTTAATACTTACCAGATGTACTATTATGATAATGTCTATTATCTAGTCTAGCTCAAAATAAACAATTAAAACTCTGCACTCTCCTGGTTCTGCCCATACTGTGTCCGGGAATACCATAGCCGCAGGTACCGAGTCAATTCCCAATCACAGTCAGATTCATCCTATATTTGCATTGACAAACAGCGAAAGCAGCTCAGCCTCACCTCAGCGGGGGGGGGGGGGGGGGGGCTGAAGCAGGGCCATAGTACATCTGGCAAGTATTAAGACTTCTCGTAGAAACAAAAGTGGATGCCTTTTTTTATTCTACTTCGAATAATACTTACCAGATGTACTATTATGATAAACTCCGGATTTCAACAACCAGGAAATACCGGTGGGAGGAGGTGAGGCTCGAACCAGCACTCATCTACCATCCAACAGAGGTTGAGAAGATACTAGAACCCTGGCATACACTTGGGTTCTGCCATCTGACTCATAGAGTGCTAAACTTCCATGGTCTAGACCACGCTTCCCTTCCCCCCCCCCCCCCCTATTTTGTCCGCACAAAATCCAGAGGGCTGTCGAAAAGGGGATGCAACACCCACCAGGCCCGTGTCAGCCCCAAGTCTCAGCTAAGGCAGTCCAGTAGAGTGCAAAGAAGCTACTACAACTTCTAATTTTTTTAAAACCCTCAGTATATCGATTAATTTTTCAAATTGGAATGAGTCTAATGTCTGTTTGAGAGGATAAGTATACTCTTACACCAGACTATTTACCTAAACAGTCTGGTATTTCGACTGTAAGTAAATTATTTATAGTCACTTAATTAATGTAAACACTCACCATTTTGAGTGCTTGGTCTTTTCTTGTTCATCACAGGAGCTCGGCCCAATCCACGGTCGTTCTCAGGTCATGTGCATGGCCATTGTTCAGTGCAAGGGGAAGAACTTGTGATGTGTGCGAAATAGTGGTCAGATGTGGCTTAGTTCAGATTCGATAAATTGGCGACGGCTACCGGATTAAGTGCGCTGGAGATGTCGCGAAGGTAGAAATCAGTGAATGACGACTCGTCATGCCATTGTGCTACAGACATCGCCTCCTCTAATGAGACACCCTTATAAAGGGCCGATGCTGCTGCTAGTGCTCGGACCTGATGGGCATTCGCACGATCAATCTGCTTTCCTGTAGCGATTTTGTGCAACATCTGAATAGCATCGACTATCCATCGAGAAATGGTATCTTTCGAGGCGCGCAAATGTGTAGCTTTGAGACATAACCACACAGATTTCGGGTCATCTCCCCACTCCTCAGTACGTTTTTTATACATTTTCAGACATCTGACAGGACACCAAGCAGAAGAGTTTGGGTCATGTCTAGTTAAATTTGGCAAATTGATCGGCTGTCCTGGATATTTAAGTGACTGATTCTTTGCCAGGAAACAAAGACGTGGAAGTAGTCTTAAACCTTCACCCGTGACGACAAAGCGATCTTGTTCGGCAGAAAGCACATGAATTTTGCTTCTCCTTCGTGCCGCCGTTGCTGCAACCAAGAAAACTGATTTAATAGTTAACAGTTTAATGTCTATAGATCTAATCGGTTCAAAGGGAGCATGCCCTAAAACCTGTAGAAGAGATAGATTCCATGCTGGGATAGGAATTGGCTGTCTAGGTCGCAGATTGCTCATTCCTTTAATAACTTCATTTAAAGTGTCATTTTCCACTCCTTCAATGGCCAGACTGGTAATGACTGAAGCTAATGCAGACTTATATGCAGCTAGGGTTGAAGGTACAAGTTTGTCAACTTCATATAAATGACAGATAAAATCTGCTACGTGTTGAACAGATGCAGAAAAGGGATCAATATCTCTTCCCTTACACCACTTTTGTTGATTCTATAATTATATGTTTTAGTGGTTGAACCTCTTCTGGCTGAAGCGACAAACCTCGCTACTTGCTCAGAAAAGCCACCCTTAATTGCACGCTGCTTGATAACATCCATGCAGTCAATTTGAACAATATCTGGTCTGTCGTGGAAGTACACACCCCTGTTCTGAGAGATTAGATCTCTTCTGTCTGGAAGAGGGATTGGATTGCAGACCAGAAGGTCCAGCAGATCCGTAAACCATGATCGGCCTGGCCAATAAGGGGTGATCAGTAGCACTTGACACATACCCTCTCTTATCTTTGCCAGAACTTTTGGGATGAGTATCGTTGGAGGATACGCATATGCCTACATTCCCTTCCAACTTATCGCCAGTGCGTCTACCGCTAGAGCTAGCAGGTCCGGAATCGGTGACACGTATGTGACCATCTTTGCATTTTGTTTCATCGCAAACAGGTCCACATTTGGCTTGCCCCAATGTTTGAATAGAACCTCTGCTACCGATTGGTTGAGCTGCCATTCCGTCGGATGACAAACCGTCCTTCGACTGAGAGCATCCGCTAAGATGTTCAGTCCTCCTGGAATGTGTGCTGCCCGAAGAATAACATTCCTTTCTTGGCACCACAGCAGAAGGTTCCAAATCATCATGCACAACGCCGGTGATCTCGTCCCGCCTTGGCGGTTTAAATAAGACACCACTGTTGAGTTGTCTGTCCTCACTAGGACAATTTTGTCTCGGATTAAGCTCTCGAACTTTCGAAGTGCTAATGTCACTGCTAATAATTCGAGAACATTGATATGTTTATGTGCATTGATCCGATCCCATTCCCCTGACACTGACTGATCGTCCAATACCGCTCCCCAACCCGTTGTTGATGCATCTGTGAAGATGGACATCTGTGGTTGAGGAGGTTGTAGAAGAACACCTCGCAGGAGATTCTGTTCTGATAACCACCACTGAAGGTGGAATATCAATGGTTCTTTTACTGGTATCCTCAGAGATAACGGATCCGTTCTCTGAGACCAGATGACATTAGATACATCTGAATCTGCCTGCGCCTGAGTGCCGCATAAGGAGCCACTTTCTCCAGAGACACTAGTAAACCCAGTATTCTGAGAAACTGGTGCGCCATCAGATAGGCTCCTAGAGAAACTGACTCCTGAACTGCAATCAGGCTCTTGACTCTGCTCTCCGCCGGAAAAGCTACGCCATCCCTGAGATTGAAAAATATTCCCAGATAAACAAACTCCTGGGATGGAGTCAATTCTGATTTCTCTAGATTCACAATTCATCCTAGATCCTTTAGTAAGGCTAGGACTACCTTTAGATTGTTGCACAGAGTGACTGGATTCCCCGCCTTCAGCAGCCAGTCGTCTATGTAACTATGAACAGCTATGTTTCTCCTGCGAAGATAAGAAGTCATGGCGAGAACCACTTTGGTGAAGACCCTCGGTGCTGTGGTCAGGCTGAATGGAAGCGCATTGAATTCCCAAACATTGTCTTGGAATGCAAAGCGAAGGTATTTCTGAAAAGGATATGACATTGGAATATGAAAATAAGCATCCTTCAGATCTATCGACACTGCCCACATGCCTTTTCTCAGCCCTGTCATCACCTCTGCTACAGTCTCCATCTGAAATTTGGGAGAAAGAATAAATTTGTTCAACGGTTTGAGAGGAGAATTGGTCTCCATCCTCCGGTACGTTTCGGAACGAGGAACATCATCGAATAGAAGCCTAGGGATGACTGATTGCGGACTAGATGAATCGCGTTCTTCTACTGAAGAGATTCTATTTCTGAGCAAATGGCATCTAGACGATCGGATTCCCTTGGAATAGGAGTCCACACTGGAGTCAATGTTAACGGAACTAACGATTGACGGATAAGCCAGTCCGGTTCGTAGCCGTTTCTTAACCACTGACAGACTAAACAATTTCACACAACCTGTTCCCATTGGCTTGAAAACAGTTGAAGTCTGCCTCAGACGGTAGGAATCTGCACACAGCTGGCGGTCAAGTTTGCACGATAAGACGCCAAATCCCTTGGGTGAAGATTCTCGACTCCCTTCGTTCCTGACATCACCGGAACTGATTCCGCCGGAAATCCGCGGCTTCTTGGAATATGATGCTCCGGAACCGCCACCACAGTTATCCTTACGGTAACCGCTGCGGCCGGAACCGCCACCCTTCCTGTCATCCTCATACAGCCTCTTATTAGAGGACTTGTATGAGGATGAATGGCCAGGTCCCTGAGATCCGGATGCCCGAAGGGCATCATGGCCAGAAGGACGGAAGGGCAATCTTTGGCGCTGCCTCTGCTGCTCGTGCCGATGCTGTTTATAGGACTGCTGCGGCTGTGTCCTCTTAGTCGACTTCCATGACTTGCCGACTACTTCCTGTTCAGCAACCATTGACGCAACCTTGGATAAGGCTTGTGGTGCCGAGCCGCCGAACAAGCCTGGACCAATGAAAGGTGCAGAAGATAACGCAGCCCTCATCTCAGGTCCTGGTTCTACACAATCGAGAACCATTCTCCGTCGCTCTGCCAATGATCTGGTGATCACCCTGGCCAGGCAATCTTGGGACAAGCATATGGTGTCCCGAACAACTCCGGGAGCAGCCTCTGGCTCTTGCCCACCTTCCGCCATGCAGGTCAGCATACCATGCAGCACGGTACATCCGTGCGAGAGCGCAGCCATGGCTGCCCTCGCCGCATCTTCAATGAGCATCAGCTCATTGAATGGATCTTTATTGGCTTGGGAAACTAAAGGACGAGAATGCCCCTTCGATTTTCCAGCCAACGGCCTATTCAGCGCCTCGCGCTCCCCGACGGAAAGCCGTGGAACCCGGGCATACTGATGGTAGGCCTGCTCAGGAAAACGGACCCTACTCCTTATCCCCTTCGGGGCCTTGGGCAATGCATACTCTGGCTGAACCAGATGATATGCCGCAACCTCCAACATGTCGGAAGTCTGCGTGTCCAAAGGGAGCGTCGGCATGGCCGAAGAGCCACTTGACAGAGCGCTGGCCGCTCGCTCTGACATCCGTTCCATCGCCGGATCTCGCTGAGATCCTAAATCCGATGCCAACCCGAGACGGTCGGACATCCAGCCAAGGACCTGCACCCATTCAGCTTCAGTGCAGAAAGCGGATTCGTCCATCAATGAACTACAGTTTTCACCCTCCTCACCCTTGGATGAGTAGACCACCGACGATCCATGCTGAGAGCTATGGCCCGCACTTCTGCCAACATGAGCCGCGTCCATAGCCCGACTAGTAGCGGCACCGGTGTCCAACGAATCGCCGGACACGGATTCACCACAGTCCATCGACCCAGCACGGGAGCCGGGACCACAGCCGCATTTACTATGGTAGGTGCCGGCATTCTGAGAGGAGCCGCACCTAACGCTGCCGGGATGCCACTAGGAACCGTAAAACACGGCTCCACCAACAACACGGGTTGCACGAAATCCGGGTGGAAAATGCTCGACAAAACGTCGACATCACCACCCGCTTCGCAAACCCGTACAAATCCCGAGGGAGATCCCTGGGATGTACTAGGCATAGCCGTCAGCGAGATATCCGGCATGCCGGAGTCTTCCATTAGATCTTCCTCCTCCGCCGTCGGCTCTTGAGCCAAGGTCAGAGAAGGGACAGGTGCTCGTCCCTCCGCAGAACTAGCCGGACCACCTAAAGGTTGCCCTGCACCAGCCTGCATCGTCGGGATCGTGGACTGCAATGACTCAAACATTGCCTGAACTGGGCCGCCCATACGCCCCGTGCTGAATCCATACGTTCATTCAGACGACCTTCCAGTCCTCTCATCGACGCCTGATCCAGCTTGGCCGCCTTGTCCCTCGCGATCCTCTCCAAGCGCGCGCGATGATCACAATCGAATTCCGCCACCATTTCCGACGACCACTTGGCGCACACATCACAGGGACTTCCCACCTTGCACTTAGCGCAAGCCACACAATGATGGCCTGAGTACTTGCGCTTCATGAACCTGTTGCATTTGTGGCACAACGTGTCCTGGTTTTTGGCTTTCTGCGAACACAGAGAAGAATTAAAACGCTGCACCTGACAAACGATGACAAGCAATACGCACAATTGACTTGATTGTAAAATAGAATTACTTAGAAACATTAACTTTCTCTTAAATTAATGATAATCAAGCCTCTGGGCAGGAAATATTTGAAACTTTTTTTGAGTGAAAATTAATAAACACAACTTGGAAGTTAACTAATGTTAAAACACCCAAGAAATAAACGCCGATCACCACAAACACCCTCGACAATGAAGCGAGAGCTAAAAATCGGCGTAAAACAGAGTGCATAGACATGCCAAGCCAAGCAAAATATTAATCATGGGCGCAGCCATCTTGGCTAAGGGCACATCCATCTTGGAAGGAACCGAGTCGCAAGAGAAATTAACCGAGTACCTGGATTAAAACTAAAGAGTTAACAGGTACCGAGCGACTCCAACAATGGCTACCATTTTAGAATAATGTGCCAATTTAAGGAAATTTCAAACAGTCATTATGGCACGAATGTATAAATTCTAGATTGATACAACCTGTCCCTGTGATGATTTTCCTTTTTCCTCCATGAAGCCAATGATGATTCACGAATAACACGCTTAAATCCGCTTAAAATTGCACAATTTTGAGCTAACAAAACATGCGACTTTCCAAGAGTGCAAAATAGACGAATTTGACTGTGATTGGGAATTGACTCGGTACCTGGGGCTATGGCATTCCCGGACACAGTATGGGCAGGACCAGGAGAGTGCGGAGTTTTTAATTGTTTATTTTGAGCTAGACTAGATAATAGACATTATTATAATAGTACATCTGGTAAGTATTATTCGAAGTAGAAATGGCTGGCTCGTTAACGAGCCAGCCATTCCAATGGTAAATTTTTCAAAAGAAGATCTCCTCTTGGTTTGCAAATGGACACGCACTGAGAGAACGTTTTGGATTTTCCTGATAAATCTGGACAATTAACATGATGAAAGGATTAATACTGTAATAGCTTAAAACTTCAGTTGAAATTGTGCATTATTTTTATTTTTTCCCCCCCATCAACGATCTTGTGCTTTGGGTGGGAATTTTAGTAAAACAAAACATTAAATTGGTCTGGCCTAATCATTGGGAATGTAGTACCTATGTGTCACTTTCTGTTTCGCGGGTGAGACAAAAGTACTCACCTTCAGAACAGTCATCTGTCACAGCCGTTAAAGCTGTCCCGTTACAATATTTGCCAGTGTCACATGGTGTGCATTCATTCTCGACTTGTAGCCTCATCGTCGGTCCATATGTACCATTGCGGCATGCTAAAGGCACATCACTCCCATTAGGACAGAAATATCCTTCTGGGCAGGCCAATTCTTGTGGTGACTGGGCTCGTATTGTGCAGTAATATCCAGGATTACAGTAACCAGTAGGTTGAGCTAGTCCAGCTGTGGCACAATACTGTCCTGGGCTGCAAGACGTCATGGATGAGGAGCCAACTGGGCAGAAATATCGTGATTGACACTGCCCTCCAGAAGCATCAGAAGGCTGAAAATAAACACGTCAATTAGAGCTACAGATTGTAGGAGTATAAAAGATATTTACATAATAAACCATATGGAGCATAAGAAATGCTTGGACACAGTGCGTGCGTGCGCGCATGTTTCTGTGCATGCATGTATGCGTGCGTGCGTGCGTGTGTTAGTGCGTGTGTGCGTGTGTGTGCTCTATTTACCTGTGGGTGAAATGCGCCATTGCTACAATACCATCCAGCAAAACAAGGTCCTGTAGGTGTGCTACTACCATTACCCTGACAATACATGCCTGGGTCACATTCGATACACCCACTAATATCCTGTTTACGGGTGACATTGTTGTAAAAACCAGCTGGGCACGGATACTCATATGGTTCTGTTGTGTTAATTGGACAGTAAAAGCCAGTTGGGCATACGTTTGGCGAAAAGTCAGTCGTATTTCCCGAGCAGAAGTATCCAGCAGGACAGTTGTTACATGAGCCCTGATTGGTTAAATCTTGATATGAGCCTGCAGGACAGCCAATAGGATAGTCTGTACCAGGCGGGCAATAATGTCCAGCTGGACAGATAGATCCAATGACTGGGTGAACAGTAATGACTGGACAAACTGAATCGTTAAAGGAAGAAGGATTGATCTTGTCAACTCCTGAACTGCAATAATATCCAGTCATACAGGGACCATTAGGGCTCGTCAAATTGAAATCTGCGAAAATAATGAAATATATTATAGCAGATATTTTTTATTAAAGGAACACATTCACACCAAAATGGTTTAAAATAAAATTGTTAAAACAGTACTTTTATACACTTAAATTGTGTACCTAAATGTATTGAAGTGAAATAAATCTTAACATATGATGGCTTCATTCCATATAAATTAATATAATTTTTTTAATTGTCTAGTTGAATTAGGGACATGTGTCTCTAATTCAATTTCACAACTTAAACAAGAATTCCACGGAATTAAATGTCTCACCTGTCTCCTGTTTGTCACAGCGGCATTGACCTTTGACCATATAACCTAACTCCGTGTTATCATGTTGCTTCCTAACATTATAGGTAACCATGTATTCGAGTTTAGTTCTAATAGGATTAACCAATCCTGAAATATAAATGATTTGCTGAATGGTTGAAAAAGCACAGGTCAAATAGCAATATTAGAATTGACTTGACCTTTGACCTGGTGAACTGCATGTCATGATCCTGTATCCACTGGGCTTAAGCAACCATGTAGCCAAGTTGTGTTCCCTTACTGCTAAGCAATCCCAAAATATAACATGATAAGATTTACTACGCCTAAAATCTTAACATTGAAAAGTAACAAAGTTTTGTAAAGGTCAGAATGACCTTGACCTTTGACGTTGTGACCCAACAATCATCACACTGCTTCCTATCACTATAGGTAACCATGTATCCAAGTTTAGCTGCAATAACCAATCATGAAATATAAGCTGAGAAGGTTTGCTAAATGTAAAAACTTAATGTTGAAATAACAGAGTTTTGTATCAAGGTCACAGTGACCTTGACCTTTGATCTTGTCACTACCAACATCATCATGCTGCTTCCTAAGATTATAGGTAACCATGTACTTAAGTTTAGTTGCAATGGGCTGACCAATCATGAAATATAAGCTGAGAAGTTTTGCTAAATGCAAAAACTTAATGCTGAAGTAACAGTGACCTTCACCTTGTGACCCCAATATCATCATGGTGCTTCCTATCATTATAGGTAACCAGGCATACAAGTTTAGTTGTAATAGGCTTAACCAATCCTGAAATATAAGCTGAGAAGTTTTGCTAAACGCAGAACCTTAATGTTGACGCCGCCGCCGCCATCGGAAAAGTGATACCTATGTCTCGCTTTCAGCTTCGCAGGCGAGACAAAAATTATATTAATTTCAAAGTAAGGAAATCATCATGTTAAGATTTATTTTGCTTCATTACATATAGGCTCACGATTTAATCTTCTAAAGGTACACAATTTTAACAATTTTGTTTTGAAGCATTTTGGTGTGAATATGCACCTTTAACTCTTTCACCGATAACTTCCCGGATCTCAAACTCAGGGCAAAGACACACGAAAGCTGTTGGATGTTTTGAAATTAATATGACTTGAGGCCATTGCTGCCTTAGGCTGCAATGGCTTCTAGTCATATTAATTTCAAAATATTCAACAGAATATGATACAGATCGCAAAGAATTAACTTTATTCGGAATTTGCCATTGAAAGGGTTAAAATGCACCTCTGATCGCCCAGTTAAAAATGCAATATTAAATCATACCTGTTAACCCTTTAATCTTCAAATTGGTTCAAGAAAATTTCAATTTTCTCTTTAAAAATCTTAATTTGCAGACCAAGAGGCCATTTTTGAAAATGTATCACTAGAATGGCTGGCTCGGTTATCGAGCCAGGCATTCCAGTGATATAATTTTTTTAATTGTATTTTCTTTCCCTACAAAAGAATGTTCCTCAATAATACTGCAGAGGCCATTTTTGGCTGTCATGACAATTAAGTTCTTACTATATTGTATGCATTGTCCAATATTACCTTGACAATATTGTCCGGCGAGACACGGGGTACATTCATCCACTGTTCTCAGTCCAAAGCTATTGCTGAAACTTCCACGAGGGCATGGTTGCCAGTTATAACCAGTTCCGTTTGGACAGAAGAATCCTTGTGGACAAGATCGCATCACGGTAGCAATATCACCGGCGGTGACGAAATCCGGAAGACAGTAATAACCTGGAAAAGTAAAAACAGAAATGAACCATTGTACCTATACTTGACATTAAACAGCTCCGCTAACATTGCATGTATATTTCGATAGATTTTAACATGCTGAACACTGAATTCTCAAAATGTCAATTTCAACTAAACAGCTAGTTATTGTTGAATAATTTGAATCGAATTTGACTGGAAACTCCTTTTAAACGTAGTTTTAAAATATTCAACAGAATGTTTAGTAAATTGTAATCTCTTGAGATAATGGACCTTTCCATTTTTAGCTATGCCCCGCCCATCACTAGCTAAGCTCCACCCACACCTCACCGTGTTGGGATTGATCGATCCCCAAATTCCCTAGCTATCAATTTTCTGAAAACTATACAGGGAAGCTGTTGAATATTTTGTAACTAATTTGACTGGGTGCTGTTGCTGCCTATGGCAGCAATAGCGCCCAGTCAAATTAGTTTCGAAATATTCAACAGACTATTTATTAAATAGTAAAAGCAAACAATTTGTACAACAACGCATAGACCGTCTTCAAATATGCGTTCGTGATGTACTTATTGACGTCATTCATTATGATGTTATTGTACACATCACGCAGTTCATTATGACGTCATATGATGGGTGGGTAATCTGGAAAGGTGAATTATGTTGAGCGCTCGAGATAATTTTTTCTCAGACAAAAGCTCACATAGCCCTTCAGGGCTTCCGTACAAATCAGATTGTTTTCAGTCATTCCAGTGAGAAATTTTCAACTAAATGGTCTGCATCCCGCACGTCGAGTCCTTTAGTTTTTCCCGCATATCACACATGTGTGGCAGTGTTGCAAAATAAGGATTTCTTAAAATAGTATACCCCTTGATACATCAAATGTCTATTGACACACAAATAAACCATGTAAAAGTATTGAAAAAACATTTAAATCATTTTAACTTTGCTGCAAAATGAATGCAATGATGATATAGAACAATTCTGTAAAGTTTTGTTGGTATCGGAAAAGTCCTTGATAAATTAAAAGAACATTGAAAAACTTTAGCATTCTTATAATTCTTGGTCTACAATAAACTAAGTTCAAACCCCGTAAAAAAATTGATGATATAGACTGGATGCAATGATGGTATATATGAACGAGTAACTAGTGTTTGTCTCGCATTCTTAATTATGTATTGTGTATTGTGCCTACAACATAGTTAGCCGTCCAAGCTCTTCAAAATACACTACAATATTTTTTTTATGGCCGCCTGTCTCGTTTGACAGTTTACCGGAAACCGTCAATTGTGTTTACAATTGTCGCTGCTATTTCAAGCTTTATTCTTAATTGACGTGAGTAAAAAGTGTTAACTGATGTAATTAAAGCGTGCAATACAGTATCAAATTAGGCTATGGATGAGTGAAGCTGTCGGTTAGATAAATAAGCTAATTTGACGGTTTAACACATACGAAAACTGGTAACGCAATACGCACGCGAAGTGTTCGTATATGATGAAAAGTTTGTTATTTTATCATGTTTTCTGCCCATAATTAATTCTCTCAGTAATTCATAATAAAACTACCGAGATTTCTAGTTTAATTATTATTTTTAGACAATGATTTAGCCTGGGTGCGAGAAAGAGCCAATGGTTCTGTAGTTTTTCCCCAGTTATGACTGTAAGCATTGTTGTTAATCTGAATGTAACATATATTTTCAATAAAACATCAAATAAGCACTTCCTGTTGTCTTAATTGGCAGTACTGATGTATGTGATGCTGTGTGGAATGTCACCCGGTTGGTAGCTAGTGCTGTTGCGTTGCTGTTGTCATCAGCAAGTCCATTGCGTAGGCATACTCTTTCATGCCTGGTTATCACCTGAGCTTGGCACAGCACGGGGTGAGTTACAGTTGAGTTCTGGTGTGACATGATGCCAAGTCAGTTTGTGGTGTGTGAGTTTGTTTTACAACTCATTGGTGACGTCACAGCATTCCTGGTGTCGTTTGTAAATATACACCCATTCAGTCCATTGTCCTTTGTCCATCCCATGTCAATATAATCGTAGTACACTAACCATACCATACTATTGTAATCGCTTGTGCGTTATTTTATGCATATTTCTATTATTGTTGTTACTATTGTTGCCATTATGAGCATTATTGTAGTCCATGCAGATTTATTTGCTAATATCAATTTACTACAAAAAGAGCGCCAACTAGGAGTTAATTCTCTTGAATATCTTCTTGAAATTTGAACTGGCAAGCCCGCACGCACATACACACATGGAACAGCACACACGCACATACACACATGCACCAGCACACACGCACATGCACACGCACATACGCACATGCGCCAGCACACATGCACATACACACACGCGCCAGCACACATGCACATACACACACGCGCCAGCACACATGCACATACACACATGCGCCAGCACACACATACACACATGCAAACACACACATTTAATGGATTTTTGCTGTCATTAAGGTAATCACCTGCTATTAACATTTAACCACTGTGGTAAAGTAATGTATTTACATCACCATTTTAAAAGCATTGTTACTTTTAGTTGATCAGGATATAATGTAATGGCTTTACATGTATATGATAAATGCACATTTATTGTGATGTACTGTCTATAACTGTACATTTCTAAGGCAGCATGTACGATTTACTGTATTATAGGTTAGGATCCAGCTCTATTAAAAAGAACATTCATGTAGCTCATCTGATTCGTCTTGTCGTGACATTTTTTAGATGATCTGCCCAGCGCGTGCTCGTCTCCCCTCACATATAGAACAAAGCTCTCAAGTTTTATTGAGATCATATTAGCCCTTGATAAATTAAATGTACATTGAAAAACTAACATTTATCAGCATGGAGCACACCATTTGGATCGCTATGCTGAGCCATATCCTATGCTTCGCTGCGCATAGGGCTTGACAAAAAAACATCTCTTAGTCTGCAGATTAACAATTTCTATGAGAAAATTAAAATATTCTTGAACAAATTTGAGGATTAATGGATTACAGACAGGATACATGAGGGGTTTGTGCGTGGGCAGGTAGCATATGCTAAATTCTCCTTGCAGTATAATGCGAGGTGATACCATACCAGCAGGACAGACAGAACAGGTGATGGCACCGCTGTAACCAGTGTAAGATCCTGGCACACAGTTCTGTGGCTCACTTGCTCCAACGGGACAGAATCGTCCAATAGGACAGATGATTGATGTCTCAACTGATGATCCAATTGGACAATAATAACCTACAATAAGAAGTAAATAGATGATGGCAGTAAGAGAACACTTTTAGTTATAGGAGTGGTTTGCAGGGTGTACAGGCTTGTATGACTCTGTGCAAAACGTGGTATTAACTGTCTCACTTCTGCAAGCCACCAGGCAATAATTTCAATGAGCAAAACTCCTGACTTGCTGAATATTTTGAAAACAATTTGAGCCCACCAACAACTTTCAGAGATATAACCCTTCGAATGTGTCGACTGCAAAAACTTGGCAGTCAGATGGCTAATACAATTTGTGTTTCCTCGGAGTACAATGAGGGAAATACATTGTTTGTACCTTTCTTACAAGCCTTTAAAATATACCACAAAACATTTTGTTTAACATATTTATTGACAACCTGAGATTCATTAACTCTGCCTACTGAATTTCCGCTGACTACATTTTCCATGGGGGTTTAACTCTGGATATGCTGAATATTTTGAAAACAATTCTAAGCCAGCAACAACTTTCAGTCAAATTGTTTTCAAAATATTCAGCCAGTCCAGAGTTATTGACCATTGAAATTATTTTCTGGTGGCTTGGAAGTCATACAGTTAATTACCTAGCGTAGAGATGCATTAATTAAGCGCCAAATCTCGTCTTGAAGCGTGACAATCACGTCAAATACAGCAATCAGCATTTCAACTAGATTTGAAGTGGATTCATTATAGTATAGCGTAGAAATGTTTGTCGATAATTGAAAGAATACAATCAGCCAATAATCATAATTACATAATTAGTGAATACTGACAATGCTTTATTGAATATTAATTCTTAGGTGCTTGAATTTTGGAAGCAATGTTGCTAAGACGCCATATTACTAGCGAGGTGTGTTATCACAATGAGGCTCCATAGCATAAACAAATCAGACATTCTGAGCAACGTATATTAATTTAGATTTCCGTGAGACAGATACTGAATCATCTAAACCTAGTGTGATCTAAAATTCTTCCCGAGTGCTTGTCGGGTACTTAAATTTCTCTAAAGGCTCAGACTGTCAGTGGCAACCAGACGTGCAGGCCTGCCGTTTGGTGACCTCGAGTCATTGCACAGATGCTATATAATGCTCCCATTCTATGTGGACTGGGGACCTAATAATAATGTATTGCTCAGATTCAGATTATTATTTATCATATAAACAAGTCTTCTGGCCTGTTCTATATTTTTCTATATGAGCACACGTGCCATATTCAACGGAGTATTTTCATTGGCTGTTGGGTGCGCAACCCATATAAATCGACCAATTAAAACATCGATTGATGTGAGCGCGACGAGTGGGGATTACTACACGACACTGTTTGACTACGATTTGTTTACTACGATTTGTCATTCATGAAACGTCATCGCAAAATGTTATTGTTTGACAGTTTATCAGTCGGCAGCGAAGTAACGATTGATGGGCGTGGCTCTGCGAGTCTTAGACGAAAAAGTGTAGTTTACGGCTGACATCGCCAGTTTTGTGTCTGTCACTATATTTTGCTACGCATTCAGTATCTGTTATCAAGTAGTGGTGCGTCACAGCAGTGGTATCGATTTCACGAAAATCAACAATGAGAAATCAGATAAAAGTCACATCAGCAACTATTGGCATATATTTCAAAATTACAGTTTATATGATAAATAAAATCTCAAACTCGGTAACTTTTCATATCACTATTATGAACCTGGTTGAAAATTATCAATTTTGCACTCGCTAAAGCTCGTGCAAATTGATAATTTTCAACTCAGTCTATAATAGTGATATGACGTGACCTCGTTCCAGATTCTCTATTTATTGGCACAAAATCTACATACATATAGATATAGCCATATATAGATCGTGACCTTATGAACCTCAAAAATTGAGGTGAGTATACTAAGAATGGATATTTCCAGTTTTAGCTATGCCCCGCCCATCACTATCTAAGCTCCACCCACACCTCATCCATGTTGGGATCGATTGATCTCTGAATTCCCTGACTACCAATTTCCCGAAAACTATACAGGTAAGCTGTTAAATATTTTGAAACTAATTTGACTGGGCTGTAGGCAGCAACAACATCCAGTCAAATTAGTTTCAAAATATTAAACAAAATGTTTATTCAATTATAAAACATACAATTCATACAACGTGTCGGACTATCAAATGTTAAAGACAGACTATATCGAGTCATTCATAAAATCATGATTATGAGGTCATCCTACATATCACGTAGTTGATTATGATGTCATATGAAAGAAGGATAAAGTTGGGAAAGTCCATTGTGCTTGTTACTGAACATTTGGTCATGAAGCCATCTTGATTTTATCACTTAATCTTTTAATGTTTGAGTGGCTAGTGTTTCAATTTCATCACAACTATACATGAAAGCTGTTGAATATTTTTTTAATAATTTGACCGAGAGCTGTTGCTGCCATACGCATCAACAGCTCCCAGTAAAATTAGTTTCAAAATATTCAACAGGGGTATTCCCTACATTATAAAGAACTTGTAGTTTCTTCTCTGTGAGTGCCAAATGGTTATAAAGTTATTATCAGCTTCACGTACATGTACGATATGCAGGCAGACAAAACATGGTTCTTTATGAAATCTGTAAGGAGTAGCGCTATTATTGCTTACAATAACTCATTGCTTTGCATACAGTAAAGCTATCCTACCTTCCTTGCATGGTCCTGTGACATTGATTAAACCAAATCCATTACAGAAATATCCCGGTAGACAGTCAGAACATTGACCCTCCTGGCTCAGTCCAGTATTCTGCGAAAATGTTCCATTTGGACACGGAGTTGGGTCCTGTGACACTGGAGGGCAGAAATGTCCTTGTGGGCACAGAACTTCAGTTGACTGGATTGAGCCGATTGGGCAGTGGTAGCCAGTTGTGCATGGGCCAGATACGTCTGTCAAGCCTGAATATATAACAAGAGGCCCATATCATTCACATGGAACATAGGCATTTCAGCTAGAAAGTTCATCAGTCAAACTTGGATCTCTATGCCCTAAGGATGCTTCCTGCCAAATATAATTGAAATCATCTCATTGTTATTCTTGTGAAGTCATTTAAAGAAAACGTTGATGGATGGATGATGGATGAATGGATGAATGGATGGACAATGGATGGCAGACGGGCAAAGAATGGTCGCCATGGCATAAGCTCACTTGTCATTTGGGGCCAGGTGAGCTAAAAATACAAATATTAGTTATACAATAAGTGCTTAGCACAATGTTAGACTTGTACAACCGTAGCAAACATATTTCCCCTGAGCATAGCAAGAGAATGTGATGTACAGGCTTGTACAAGCGTAGCAAAGATATTTCCTGGAGAATGGCTAGAGATCCATTGTTCATGCACGTCACACATGCCTCACGCACCACACAATAATATACAGCAAATTTATTACCCATCAGATGAACAATTCAACAATTTTTCCAAATACAGCAAGCGACATATCTATTTGAAGTCAATTCATCATACAGCCTTGATAAAAGTAGATATACTTGTCTAATTGAAGGTCTACATTCAGATGGTAATTAGTCATTGCCCAGATAACATTTTACTGACAGACTGGACTGTTTGTAGTATTTTTTACTTTTTATCATGTTGTCAAAGAACCAGGCTTTAATAAATAAATGTTGATACAAATTAGGAATCCAGTTTTAGCCACACTTCACCCGTGTCCCTGATTAACAATTTCCAGAAAACTATACGTCAGGAAAGCTGGTGAATAATCTGAAACTAATTTGACTGCTATGGCAGCAACAGCAGCCAGTCAAATTAGTTTCAAAATATTCAATTGCATGTTTAGTAAATAGTAAAGACAAACAATTCCTACAACAAACCTTAGTCCATCATCAACTTCGCATTTGTGACGAACTCACCTACTTCATTCATACAATTTATTATGATGTCATCCTACACGTCACGTAGTTAAATTCATGGCTGCCTTCATAGATTGGATAATAAGGGATTCCAGTTTATCCATGAATCACATGACATCATAATCAACTACGTAACGTGTAGGATTATGACGTCATGTGATTCATGGATAAACTGGAATCCTCTATTGTCCAATCTATGAAGGCAGCCATGAATTACTTTTCAACCAATCAGACAAAAACCTGGGCTGTCTGCTTTGGCATATAGGAGCAATCTATAGTTTAATAGTGTGGTCTTGCCCTGTAGGTGGGGCTTAGAATACACCTTCCGTATCCTCTGCGTGTCGTAAGAGGCGACTAAAGGAGGTAAGGGCGAGGTAACCCTGCCAGAAACCTCGAGTGCTGAAGACGGAGGTTCCAGGCCGCACGGCGCACTCTAATAAACCATGGATCCACGCATTTAACACTTATGATCATGTCGATAGTCACTTACAGGATGGGTGGTATGATCAGCGAACGAAAAGAAGAAGATAGTATGGTGTAAAAGCAATTTCACATAGCTAAGCTGGTGAATATTTTCAAACTAATTTGACTGGAAGCTGTTGCATAATATCACACAATATCGTTTGAGCACAGTTCAACTTTAACATGATGTTAAAATCAAGTAATTCTAACACAGCTAAAAGAATGTGCAGGAAAGTGAATGACCTGGAATCTGTATCCCAGAATGCATCAGTACAATAGAGCATTTGAGATGAGATTATTATCCCTTTAACATAAACTTTTGGCCAAAATTGCAACAAGAACTAGGTCAGTCAAGATGGCTGCCAAGCAAATTGACCCACCAGGTTCTCTTGAACAAACTTGGTTCAGCTCTTGGCACAGATGAGGTTTTGCGTGTTTCACATCAATCCGCCATGTGGTTTTGGAGATTTTCAAAAACACATAAAAATCAGCCAAAATACAAGATGGACAATGGACAAATTGGCCGATTGGCTTCGTTTGAACAAACCTGGAGCTTACCGATTTCGGCTTCGAAATAAAAAAAATAAAAAAATCCACTATGGCGGCCAAGCACACGACTCATTGATTGGCCCATGGCAGCCACCTCGTTGGACGTATCAACTCCCCTTGAGCAAACTGTAAAGGCCCTTAGTCCAAAATCATATCTCCCAAATTTTGGCCCGATCAGTTCAGCGGTTCTGGAGCTTGTTTTTGCCAAATCTAGGTCACCCAAGATGGCTGCTGAACCATTTGGCCAATCAACTTCCCTTGAAAAAACTTGGTTCATGTGTTGCCCTAGATGATATTTCATGAGTCAATCACCTAAGCGGTTTCTGAGATTTTTAACCCTTTGTTGCCTTTAACGGCCGAGGCCGCCCTGCTCACTCCAGACTGTAACGACCCAGGCCGCCCCATACATTACCAATGTCAATGATAATATTTTTCCTAGAAGAGTGCTCTCCCGTTATCTGCTAGCCGCCTGCGTCATACAGCCATATTTGTGTCATGAAATATGGTACCAGTATGTGTTGAGGTTATTTTAAGAAGACTGGCAGCTTGGCCACCCACCAGATGCAGTAATATCGCAAAATAATCGTCACGGGGAACATGGAGATTTAATTTATGAATCACATAGCATTGTCAGGTAAACTATTGGTAAAGTATGGGGTGGCCTGGGCTGTTACAATCTAGAGAGAGAGCACAGACAAAATTTAGACGTAATTTCATTTATTTCAAAATAAATAGTTTTTTATAATTTAGGAAAATGTCAAATTTACAGAAATTTTTTTAAATTATTTAGTCCACACAGAACATTTCATAAATATATTCATTCATGAAAGGGTTAAAGACATTTCTAAAAATTGGCCAAATTCCAGGATGGCCACTGGCCAGATTGTTGACCCACTTTGTTTGAACAACACTGTATGTCTATGTCATATGGATGCTTTCTGCCAAATATAATTGAAATCTGCCCATTGTTCTCGAGAACACATTTTAAATTTCCAATTGATTTAGTATGGGAGCTTATGGCAGGAAAGGATCCAAGATGGCCCCCAAACCATTCATCCAACAGTTTTGAAAAGGCCAAATTTAAAATCAGAATACCAAAAAAACATATATAAATCCAATTTTGTCTTCAAAATCCATCAAATAAAAAAATCTTTAATGGCCCTTTGTCCATAATCATATCTCTCAAGCTTCGGCCCGATCCGTTCTCGGGAAATTGTTTTTGCAAAAACTAGGTCATCTATTTGGTCAATCAAGTTTTCTTGAACAAACTTGGCTTAGCACTTTCCCTAAATGACTTTTCATGAGTTTTGAATCAATCGCCCAAGCGTTTTTTAAAGATGTTTCTAAGAATCTGACAAAATCCAAGATGGCCGATCAATTTGCTTTGAACAAACTTTAATTTGTATGCCCTAAGGATGCCGAGTTTCTTTGAGTTGTTTAAAGAAAAAGTTGATGGACAGACGAACAGACAGACAAATGGACTATGGATGACGGGTGGACGACAGATGGTCGCCACTGCATAAGCTGGCCATGTGAGCTAATAATACATAATTGATAGCAGTCTAACAGATGGAGTTAAAAAGACAAAAGATGGATGGAAGAATATATGCGTAAATGCTCAGATGGAATAATGGCTGGTCAGATGCTGGATGCGTAGTTAACTTCAAGCATGGATAGATGAACTGATGAATAGAAAGATAGGTGGCTGGTTGGCTGGGTGGGTGGGTGGGATGGTCAGTGGATGGATGGATGGATGGATGGATGGATGGATGGATGGATGGATGGATGGATGGATGGATGGATGGATGGATGGGTGGGTGGATGGATGGATGGATGGATGGATGGATGGATGGATGGATGGATTTTCAGATAAAAAGATAGGATGAAGCGACAGAAAACATCATTCCGTGAGCTCATTATATATTACCAGTGAGCCACAACTAAACAGTACCTGTAATGTTGCAGTGATAGCCACCAGTACAGTTCAGACACTGATCTTGTTTATGAAGACCTAGGCTAGGACTGAAGGTGCCCTGAGGGCATGGTACAGGTTCAGCAGTGCCCTCAGGACAGAAGCTACCTGCTGGACAAACATCAGCATCTGAACCTAAAACGACAAAACAAGATGTCATACAGTATAGAGTATTGCTAAGTGGGAAAACAGTTTTAAATTAATCTTTATTATTTATTAATGAAATTTTTCTTCAAATTTTTAAACTTTCAATTTAACCCTTTAATGTTCAGGGTTTGTGAAAAATTTAATTCTTTCTTGCCGACTGTCAAATTACAGGCCAAAAGAAGACAATTTTTTTACTCATTTCCCACTGGAATAACTGGCTCAGTTATTGAGCCAGTCATTCGTGGTAAATTTTTAAAAATAAATAGTCTTCCATTGGGATACAAATAGGCATTCCCCAAGCCCACTGCAGAGGCTTGTTTTGGCTGGCTTAGCCATGCAATGGTTACAGCAGTGACAATAAATCACTAGCAACTAGTTGGTTATATGACACAAGGCCCTAGCTAGCAACTTGTTGGCTGAAAGCCAGGTGAAAAGGTTGGTTGAAGATAAAGCAGTGTTATATTTTCTTGTTGATGTTGTTTGTTGGAACCGATTTGTTGATTTTGGGAGACACGAGAGCCAACTTATTTTGATCGCCTTTAGATATTGGGTTTACTTACCCTGTGTCGGAGTAGTCGAGTTAGCTCCTATCTTACAGAAATAGCCCGGAGAACATGGTCTTAACGGTGTACTCAAACCAAGCTCATCACACGCCAGTCCACCATTACACCATGTACATGATGCAGAATTGGTCAGGCCTGTAAAATATGTGCTATTATTTTAATCATCTCTTACAGGGAAACTTTCACCTAACTAACTGCAAGCAGACCTGTCAATAATGTACACCATCTTCTAGCGCCAAATAATGGTGGTTATTCAAGACAGGTGTTATAGGACCACCAAGCTTAGTGGACCATTATCATCTGGCTACATTTAAGTTGTATTAACCATTTAATGGTCATACTGGCCAAAACCGGCCTCTGTTATGGTCTTGTTAAATATTCATTTACAGGCCAAGAGAATAAAATTTTCAAAAATTTACAACTGGAATGACTGGCTCGATAACCGAGCCAGTTATTCCAGTCATAAATTTTCAAAAATTCTATTCTCTTGACCTGTAAATGGACATTCAATAGAGATATTTAAATTTTCTTGGCCAAATTCGACCATTAAAGGGTTAACGGACATTAACTATTTAATTATCAAGACTTTTAAAGAAATCTGAAATATTTACTCAATGATATGTCTATAAATGCATCTGCAGACCAAGAGATGATTATTTTTTTTAATTTTCACTGCAGTCACTAGATACTTTATCGCACCAGTCATTCCAGTGGTAAAATTTCAAAAATATTCTCTTGGCCAGCAAATGTGCGGTTCTCAAGACCCTTGAAAAGGCCGGTTTTGTATAGTTTGTAGATTAAAAGTGGGTGGATATTAGCTAGAAGTGGGCGGGGCTAGATAGCTAGATATTTGTCCCTTATTTTCTACCCTAGGTCATACATTGCTACATTTAAGTACATCTCTAACATTCACATTTCTCAAGGTAATTCTGTGTTAATAGCTCACCAGTTCTGTTGTTAAACGTCCCTTTGGGGCATGGATACTGCTCCGCATACTCGGTACCATTAGGACAATAATATCCTTCTGGACAGATGTACGAGCCAAACACTACAACAGGGCCAAATGTAGCATTGCAGAAGTACGCCTCAGGACAGACACTACAGTTGATCTGCGCGGGTAGATCCTGGTAACATATAAAGAACAAGGGCATTCAGAGATTGCAGACCCTCGCCTTCCCGTTTCTGTCACATTGTAAAAAGTCTTTAGATTGTCTGGATTTTTTTTGATTTTCCGGATTCATTCTGATCACATAAAAAGTTGGAGAATCTTAGTGTACGGTCACACCTTATGTTGTGTAAAAAATCGACCGTTTCAGTTTTAGTTATGCCCCAGCCATCACTAGCTAAGCTCCACCCATGCTGCGCCGTGTTCAATTGATCGGTCACCAAATGCCATGACTACCAATTTCCTGAAAACTATACACTTAAGTTGTTGAATATTTTGTAACTAATTTGACTGGGTGTATGGCAGCAACAGCGCCTAGTCAAATTAGTTTCAAAATATTCAACAGGATATTTATTAAATAGTAATGACATACAATTCGTACAACAACGCATAGTCCATCGTCAAATATGCGTTCGTGACATACTTATCAACATCATTCATGACATCATAATGATTTCTTTGATTGTGATATCATTCTATACATCACATAGTTGATTATGACGTCATACGATGGATGGATAGACTGGAAATGTCTATTGAGACAAATCGAACAACTAGTTTTTTAGCCAATGCTCTGGATACACACACATGCACGCACGGACAGAGACAGACAGGCGGCTAGACAGATAGATGGATGGATGGATGGATGGACGGTTAGACAATACCCGCTTCCCCTTAAAGGGCGAGCATAATAATCAAACTGTTAGTAGATACAAACTTGCTTAGAAAGACACCTGACTTTTGGCACTGTGAGATAGTGGCTCTTTCCGATAGGTGGTGCAATGATCAGCTGCCTTAAACTTTTGAGCCCGGAATTTCACGGTAACTATACACTCAGGTAAGCTATTGAATATTTTGAAACTAATTTGTCTGGGAGCTTCAAGTCAATTTAGCTTCAAAATATTCTACAGCACAGCTCCTCGATTGTAAATGATTTGTTTGTAATTAGTCTTTAAGGTTTAAATGGTTCAAGACTGCTTCAAAATGATTATACAACAAACTAGTGATCTAGGTTATAAAAATATACCAGGTACAGATCTGGCTAAATTTGCAATGTGCTAGCCAATAGATTAGCCATATACCTTTTTGTTAGCCAAATACTAAGTATTTTAGCCACATTTGTACTTCAATGTCACTTATGAACATGTTTGCAGTCAGTCATAATAAGTTAATACTATCAATTTTACAGTCCAGGTACAATAGGGTCTTAATATATAAGAAATGTGTTGAATATTTTGAAACTAATATGACTGAAAGTTGTTGCTGCCTTGGGCAGCAACAACTTTCAGCTATATTAGTTTCGAAATATTCAAACAACGTAAACATGAAATTTTGCAATGCAATTGTAATGCTGGAATTAGTCAGGATTCAGCCAATCAAGAAAATTAAATTAATTTTAATCATTAGCCAATGATCTAGCCAATTCAACTTTTCATTAGTTCGATTTCAGTTTTACTAGCGTTTGGCTAATTGGCTAGTGGGTAGATGGGTGCCTGTATACAGCTCATCCATACTTGATACAGTCCAGATGGGCAGGCTTCGGGAACACCAAGGCCTCCAACACAGAAGTGTCCTTCGGGGCAGCTGTAATTAGCCGGCATATTCGAGCTCTGTCCAATTGGGCAATAGTATCCCGGAGAGCAGGGCCCAGATGGATTGGCCAGGCCTTCACTGCCACAATACTGACCTGAAAGTAGACCATAAGGAATAATGGTAAATATTTACTTTGTAATCTGCAAATTTGTTCAGTTTTCTCATAGACTACATCCCTTTACAGACCAAGAGAGGATTACTTTAGAAAATTTATCACTATCACTAGAATGATTGGGTCGATTACTGAGCCAGTCATTCTAGTGGTAAAATTTCAAAAATATTGCTCTCTTGGCCTGCAAATGGACATTTCTCAAGACCACTGCAGAAGCTATTTTTGGCCAGCTTGCGTGTTAGCCATTGCAATTCAAAATCACATAATTATATATGATGGAAAGAATATTCTATTGATTGACAGCTGTTGCTGCTGATAGCAATAACATATTCCAGTCGAATTAGTTTCAAATAATCAACAGCATTCCTGTATATTTGACCTTTCCAGTTTATCCATCCATCATAATCAAGTATGTGACTTGCAAGATGAAGTCATAATCAATGATGTCATGAATGACTAGGCTTGCACGATTACATGATTAAATCGAAAATCGTGATTATGTTTTAAATCGTGAATTTATATGATTAAAAATTAAATAATCAAATAATCGTGAATATTCTCTATTGCATTAAATATTTCAAAACCTAAATTTCAATTACTTTTTAATGCGATCGGTCATGAAAAATGACATTTTACTTAGTGAATGTATCTCTATTCTCAGGGCAAGAGGAGGCTATTTTTGAAAATGTATCACTGGAATGCCTGGCTCGATTCTATTTAATAAACATGCTGTTCAATATTTTGAAACTAATTTGACTGGGTGCTGTTGCTGCGATAGGCAGCAACAGCACCCAGCCAAATTAGTTTCAAAATATGCAACAGCTTACCCGTATAGTTTTCAGTTATATCAGGAACAGCACTCCGTCAAATTAGTTTCAAAATATGCAACAGCTTACCCGTATAGTTTTCCCGGAAATTGGGATCAATCGATCCCAACATGAACGTGGTATGGGTGGAGCTTAGCTAGCGATGGGCGAGGCATAGCTAAAACTGGTCAAAAAAAGGGTCCATTCTTGTCAGATGTTCAGCCAAAAAATATATCTAAAAGATTCCAGCTGAATAACTATATACATCATCCCAAACAATGTTCTATCATGAAGTTTTAGTGTACCAAATTTAATGTCAATATATAATTTCAATAAAATGCTTGATGAAGCTTAAATTAACAAATCTACACAATGGAGGGATCCGCTCCATCACTCAAGTATCTGACTTCATAATCAATTACGTCACTCATTAGCTGATGTCACAATCATAATGATGCATAGCTTTATCATGAGAATTAACTAGTTTATGAATTGTATGTCTTTGATAAATTTATTAATAAACGAATATGTTGAAACTAATTTGACTGGGAACTGTTGTTGCCATTGCCACATTAGTTTCACAATATTCAACAGCTTACCTGTAGGCCTATAGTTGAAATTAAGATTCTGGGAATTCAAGTTTCAGTTTCAAATCAATTCCAACACTCACAAAACATGGGCAAGGCTTAGTTAGAAATGGGGGTAGATTAGATAGAAATGGGTGTAGGTGGATTAGCTAGAAATGGCGGTGGCTTGGATAGAAATGGGTGTGGCATAGCTAGAAATGTGTGTGGTATAGCTAGAAATGGGTGTGGCTTGGCTATAAATGGGTGTAGCATAGCTAGAAATCAGTGTGGCATAGCTAGAAATGGGTGTAGCATAGCTAGAAATGTGTGTGGTATAGCTAGAAATGGGTGTGGCTTGGCTATAAATGGGTGTAGCATAGCTAGAAATCAGTGTGGCATAGCTAGAAATGGGTGTAGCATAACTAGAAATGTGTGTGGCATAGCTAGAAATGGGTGTGGAATAGCTAGAAATGGGTGTGGCATAGCTAGAAATGGGTGTGGAATAGCTAGAAATGGGTGTGGAATAGCTAGAAATGGGTGTGGCATAGCTAGAAATGTGTGTGGTATAGCTAGAAATGGGTGTGGCTTGGCTATAAATGGGTGTAGCATAGCTAGAAATCAGTGTGGCATAGCTAGAAATGGGTGTAGCATAACTAGAAATGTGTGTGGCATAGCTAGAAATGGGTGTGGAATAGCTAGAAATGTGTGTGGCATAGCTAGAAATGGGTGTGGAATAGCTAGAAATGGGTGTGGAATAGCTAGAAATGGGTGTGGCATAGCTAGAAATGGGTGTGGAATAGCTAGAAATGGGTGTGGAATAGCTAGAAATGGGTGTGGCATAGCTAGAAATGGGTTTGGAATAGCTAGAAATGTGTGTGGCATAGCTAGAAATGGGTGTGGAATAGCTAGAAATGGGTGTGGAATAGCTAGAAATGGGTGTGGCATAGCTAGAAATGGGTGTGGAATAGCTAGAAATGGGTGTGGCATAGCTAGAAATGGGTGTGGAATAGCTAGAAATGGGTGTGGCATAGCTAGAAATGGGTGTGGCATAGCTAGAAATGGGTGTGGAATAGCTAGAAATGGGTGTGGCATAGCTAGAAATGGGTGTGGCATAGCCAGAAATGGGTGTGGAATAGCCAGAAATGGGTGTGGAATAGCTAGAAATGGGTGTGGAATAGCTAGAAATGGGTGTGGAATAGCTAGACATGGGTGTGGAATAGCTAGAAATGGGTGTGGTATAGCTAGAAATGGGTGTGGCATAGCTAGAAATGGGTGTGGAATAGCTAGAAATGGGTGTGGCATAGCTAGAAATGGGTGTGGAATAGCTAGAAATGGGTGTGGAATAGCTAGAAATGGGTGTGGCATAGCTAGAAATAGGTGTGGAATAGCTAGAAATGGGTGTAGCAGATAGAAATAAGAAAATTTATCAAATTTCTTTTTCACGAGTGAGATGACATACTTACCTCCCTAACATTCTTGATATACTAGTATATCGGCTCTAAATTCAATAATATTCAGAATTATAAAAGGTTAGGTACCCCTAATGGGCAGGGGGATGTACACAGTCATGCACATGTCAGACCCCACTTACTGCGCATGCGCATACTGGTACTTCCGTTACTAAATATTGGCTGACATAGAAGCAACTATTCAAATAACCAAAGGACCAGGCCTCTGTGGGGTGGAGAGGCCGGGATCCTGTTAGGGAGATAAGTATGTCATCTCACTCATGAAAAAGAAATTTGATAAATTTTCTTATTTCACATCATGAGAACATACTTACCTCTCTAAAGCTCTTGATAAAAGCCAGAATTTGAAAGTAAATTTGGCGGGAGGGAGGCAAGGTCCTAAAACCAGTTCACCCTCGAAGAGACTAGCTCTTTGAATTTTCAAGCGATTTAAAACATCTGGAATTGTGTCTGAAAACACAAACAGGAATATTATTTTGCATCGGATAATCGACCGATGAAGAGAGAGTTATCAAAAGCAAATGCGCTACCTCCACCCACCCCCCCCCCCCCTCCCCCCGCCACACTCTTTTTGAGGAAGGTTAGGAAAAAATGCTGCTCTAAATGACTAGCACGTTCTCTAATACTTGAAAAGTATTACTAGACATTGGAAAAAAAAAAGAATTGCTTCATTTTCAAAAAAACTCTGAAAGAACCGCAATTAAGAGACATTAACCATCACCATATTAAATAAAAACATGACACCATCACCAAGACAAAAAACAAAATCGTCACATATACTGCCTTCTGATGTCTTGGGCATGGAAATCATATCTTCCCCCACCGGATGAAGAGAATCATACCAGACAATAGTAGGGAACCCCTACTAACAAATGTGATATTTGTAAATAGCAGAGGAGGGAAACTAATTACAAATAGACACCTCCACATTATTTTCTGAGGACCGAGACGGCGAGCGGGTTAGAAGTGTCACGGAGGTAATGGTCGGTAAAACTTCATTCACAGTGCGACTGGGCTACTGACATAATGTCTTCAATAGAAACACCATTAAATAATGCCGCGGCAGTTACCACACCATGGACACTAAGAGACTTGGCTCTATCTACTTGATTTCCAGTGGCTGTCTTATGACAGAATTGAATACATTCTACTATCCATCTGGAAATACTGTCTCATGACGCCCTGCCATGGGGTTCAATATATGATAACCACAGGGAGCATGGGTCCATCCGCCAAACCTGAGTTCTTCTTTTGTACTTATTTAATGCACGGACAGGACACCATGCTTTAGCACCAGGATCATATCTGGCTATGGCGGGTAAAATAATAGGTTGACCCAGATATTTTAAAGATTGATTCTTAGCCAAGAAATTCAATCTCGGTAGAAGCTTAAGGCCTTCACCTGTAACTATATAACGGTCAGGCTCAGCAGACAAGGCATGAATTTCACTTCTGCGTCTGGCTGATGCTGCCGCAACTAAAAATACAGCTTTAAGTGTCAATAATTCTATAGAAATAGCACTAAGTGGTTCAAAAGGTTTATCACTCAAAACTTGAAGAACCAGAGAAAGACTCCATGATGGTGTCAGAGGAGGATTTCTCGGTCTAAGATTGCCCATACCTTTGATAAGAGTTTTTAGAACACATACTTCATCACTTCCCCTCTTTGCCAAGCAAGGATTAACAGTCATTAATGCTGATTTAGATCCAGCAATAGAAATAGGCTTAAGACTATAGGCATCATACAGGTGTCAGAAAATCAGCTACTACCTCAATAGATGCATCCATTGGATTGATACATCTGTTTGAGCACCATTCTGCAAATCTGTTGATTTTATAACTATATGCTCTAGAGGTTGGCCCGCTTCTGGCTCTGGCCATGAAATTGGCTGCTTGTTCAGAAAAGCCCTCCATAGTTGCAGATTTTTTGACAACATCCATGCAGTTAATTGAAACGTTGATGGATTGTTGTGAAGGGTTTGCCCTGGAAGATATTGTCCATCAGTGGCAGAGGAACCGGATTGTAGACCAGAAGGTCCAGCAGATCCGTAAACCATGATCGGCGTGGCCAATTCGGGGTGATCAGAGGCATTTGGCATTCCCCCTGCTTGATTTTCTGAAGAATCCTTGGAGTCAGGATTGTTGGAGGGTATGCGTATGCATACATTCCCTTCCAACTGATAGCTAGTGCATCTATTGCGATAGCGCTTGGATCTGGAATCGGAGAAACGTACGTCGTCATCTTCGCATTCTTCTTCATTGCTAATAAATCTATGTTCGGTTTTCCCCAACGATTGATCAGATGATCCGCCACACATTGATTTAGTTGCCATTCCATAGGCAGAATGCTCATCCGTCAGCTCAATGAGCCTGCTAACAGATTCAGCCCTCCCGGAATATGAACTGCTTTCAAGGTGATCATATAATCCATGCACCAGCAAAGCAGTTTCCATGTCATCATACAGAGACTGGGTGACTTCGTTTCGCCCTGGCGGTTTATGTACCTCACTACTGTTGAGTTGTCTAAACGTATCAACACAAACTTTCCCTCCACTTCTTTTAAGAAGTGTTCCAGGCCTAGAATTACAGCCCGTAATTCTAGCATGTTGATATGCTCCTTTGACTGATCCAGATTCCAAAGCCCTGATATTGTGGCTTCTTCCAGGCAAGCTCCCCATCCCTCTATCGATGCATCCATAAACATCGTTACTTGAAGGTGGGGAGGGGTCAGCATGACCCCCTGCCAGGAGATTCCCTCTCTCCATCCACCAATGAAGATGATGAATGAGAGGATCCAACACTTGAATGCGCGAGTTCCAGTGATCATGAACTCTACATCCACTGAGTCATGAGAAACAGCTGCATCGGCTGCCTGCGCAAGGCTGCCTGATGAATGACTGGTTCCATTGAAACCATCAGACCTAGCATTCCCAGATAGACTCATGCTAGAATATAATGACTGCTGCAAACCAATGGAACGCACACGAGAGGAGATTCTCCACTCTCTCCTGGGATGGATAAACATATCCTATCTCCAGATCGAAGAACATACCCAGGTAAACAAACTTCTGGGATGGCGTCAGCTCTGATTTTTAAAAGCTGATTATCCAGCCTAAATCAGTGAGAGTTTTCAAAACTATCTCCACATTTATAGTCAAGCTTTCTGGATTGTGTGCTTTTAGCAACCAGTCGTCTATGTAAGTGTGGACTGCTATATTTCTCCTGCGGAGGTATGCTGTGATAGCAAGGACCACTCGAGTGAGCCCCTCAGAGCCGTCGAGATACTGAATGGGAGAACATCTCAGGACCCGACGTAAACTCCTTGCAATGGGAATGTGGAAATAAGCATCCTTCAGATCTATCGATGCTTCTCTAACCCCAACAACAATCCCTCCCCCACCCCCCCGGCGTTCTTTGTCACCAGAAACACGGTTGAATAGAAGGCCGGGCAATCTAGTGCTGGTTGAATTGCTTCTTTTAGAATTAGAGATTCTATCTCCTCTTCTAGGCACAACCGCTTGTCGGGATCTTTTGGAACTTGAGTCCAGACCGGTACCAGAGACAGATGCAATGGCGGACCTATTGTCCACTCTGGACTATATCCGCAAGAAAGCCATTGCAAGACTAAGCGGTCTTGAATTAACCGCTCCCACTCCTGAATGTGGAAAGTCAAATGACCTCCCACTGGTGCACCTAGGGTTAACAGGGTGCCCATAAATTTTAGAAGTGGGTGTGTCTGGTACGTGTGACAACACCAGAGTGGTACCTGTGGTAACCAAAAATTCTTTTAGGCCATCAGGTCCGGTTACCACGCGCCTCGCTGCCTGGCTGGCTGCGCTTGAAGTGCTGGCTGACGTACAGCAGCACGCTGCTGCTGGCGTGGCCAGCGTGGTTTCTGAACCCGGCCGGCCAGCTGGCCTCTGACACTGCGAGCACCGCCACGAGTATACTGCTGTCGAACAGCCAAGGGCTGAACACGTGTTCTCTGCGCAACACCTCAAATTGTGCGTGCAGCGCCCTCTGATTGTTTAGCAAGTTCATCGTCTCCTGAAGGTGCCAACACCCTTCACCTCCAAAAAGACCAAGGCCTGCCATCGGCGCTTGCAATAAGCGTGACTTGAGCTCCTGGGACGGGCACAAATTGTCCAAAGCAAATGTGCGCCTCATCCTCAGTGAATTGGTCACCGACCTAGTCAAACAATCTAACGCCTGGTTGACCCCATCATGCATGGCTCGTTGCACTGTCACTTGACTGGTGCACCGAGGCTGCTACTACCCCTGATAGCAGCTGAGACACATGAGACAGCGTACTAATCGCTGCTCACGAGCTCTCCTCGGTGTCATGTAAAGCGGCATTAGCTGAGCGCATAGCGCCCGAGCAGTGCTCCCGTGTCAGCACGAGAGCCTGGCTGCATGTATTCCCCAGAGCAGCGCAGTAACTCACCTAGCAACCTTGCGGGGCCTTCACGAGGCGACCTTTCGGTCTGATCAACTCCTCTGCCACAGTGAACATATCTAAGATACGGCATACGGCAGAGAGGTGCCCAACGGCTTAGCCTGTAACCACGCTCCCGGGTTACTGGCGGCTGATTCACCCACGGAGAGCTCTGGTCTGGCAGTGAGGAGTCACACGCATGCGTCAGACCAGTCTTCATCTGCAGCCACCTGCGAATTGCCGATGAGCAGCAGGGCCTCGTCATCTTCAATGGCATTCACAGGTGGGGCCATGGAGGAGGCTACAGATGTACCCGGCTGCCCGGGTAATGCATACGGGCCGGCGAGGGCTGGCATGACATTCTCCACAGGCAGGCTGTGCACCGAGGCCGCGCTCGTGTGAGGCGCATAAAGCACACTAGCACGGTCCGGGTCGTCCATATGAGATTCCACGGCTAAGCGTGGTATCTTATACAGGCTACCTACACTGAGGTCGATGTTGAAACACCTGTGCCCGGCAACATGCTGCGAATCATGTCAGGCATCACGTCTTTCAAAGTCCTGCGCATCTCACTCACTAACTCTACCTTGACGGCCTCCAGCTCACCATTCTCGGAGGCCTTCTTCTTACCCTTCTTCACCCTCTTGCCTGTGAACCGAGAATTCAGAGGTTAGATTCCCCCCACCCCCCACCCCCCCCCACCCATCACACCCACAACCCACCCACCCACCCCTCGTTACAGATAGCACATTTGTTAGAAAGTCTACAATCTGTACAAGATGGGCAAGGGTGGGGGAAGAATATAGCCATCAAATGCTTCTGACATAATGGACATGATGATTTCTGAAAGGTAGGCATACGAAGAGAATGAGTGCAGGCACACACAAATGCATAACACACGCGAATAGTGAATACTTAGGAGATATATCACAAGTACTTTATTGTTTTAAACATGCAAACAGGTGCACATCTACTTGCATTTTCATGCGTGGATCACAACAATGCTACACACTACTTAACTACTAAACTCAGATAAAAACACAGACGCTTTAAAAAAGCACATGCATATACACACATATATGAACACAATTCAAAATCTTATCTTAATTATTCTATTAATTTTCATTTAAATCTTATATTCATTATGGTTTAAGTTCTTATTAACTGCACATTTTCGTCATTATTATAATCTATTGTATAGTATTCGGAGCGAGTCGTAACTAAGTTGGAGACAACTTGTGACTCAATCCGTATTGTCTCTTGAACAATAAAAATATGTTTAAACTAAAAGAGAATGAGTATTTTAGTTTGTTAGTTTGTTATTTCTTTTAGTAAATACAAGAACAAACTCGAGAGAGAAGACACCCACTTTTATTACTGATAACCCTGAAGGGACAGATGTCTTCTCCTGTTAAAAAATAACAAAAACAACCAGGGAAACCCTATTAAGAATGTTAGAAAGATGAGAGAAATATGATTATGACTATCTAGATATTTCTCCACATTCATAACATAGGATGATAATGACATCAATTTGTTTCTCTAAAATAAGATTACGACATCAAGGAAAAGAGGAATCTCTGGCTGATTATGACATCAAACCTCAATGCAATAGCACCTTCAAGGAGAGGAGACATCAGAAATGAATGCAAGAAATCCCCTAGGACTACATACCTACACCACTCAAGAATAATATAATATTAAATTATATATCCGACAACCCATCCACACACAAGAGAGAATACAGTGCAATAAAGATGGCAGCAAGAATTGATAAATATTTTCAAATAATTAGGTGGCCTAACTAATAAACTCCCTTATCCTGAGCACAGGAAAACCATCCTCTTTTGCAGAAGAACACGTCCATCCATTCGCTGAGTCTGTAGAGTCTGAGGGGATGGGACAAGAGGGAGATATTTTTTGTTTTATATCTCCAACCCTTAGACATATCATAATGATAAGTTAGAAAAAGAGATGTGATCAACCTCCGAGTCAAGAACAGGAGCTCTTACCATTCATAAGATGAGCCTGTGGACACAAAGACGTAAGGGATTAGTAGACCTGGGTACTGGGACAATTTAACAAGGATTCCCAGTGCCTAAAAACAAAAACCCGTAACATATATAAAAGTTACAAGTCCCAATCAATATATGGAACAATATCACCTTAATGGATGATGAAGAGGACTTCTCTGGCATCTTAGAATCAGCCATTTATGGAAATAGATGACAAATATGTAAGTATGCTTAGAAAGTTTTCCAATGGTGCATGGAAGCCAATATATTAGAAAACGCAAGTATCAGTATGCGCATGCGCAGTAGGTGGGGTCTGTCATGTGCATGACTGTGTACATCCCTCTGCGCATTAGGGGCACCTAAATTTTTATAATTCTGAATATTATTGAATTTAGAGCCAATATACTAGTATATCAAGAGTGTTAGGGAGGTAAGTATGTTCTCATGATGTGAAATTGGTGTGGAATAGCTAGAAATGGGCGTGGTATAGCTAGAAATTGGCGTGGCATAGCTAGAAATGGGTGTGGCATAGCAAGAAATGCATGGATTCCTCTATTAGCTTACCTAATGTGCATGTCTTGCATGCCGATGGCATGCTATTTCCCTCGGAGTCTAGGAATGTTCCGATAGGACACAGTATTCCAGCAGCACTGCCGACTGGGCAATAGCGGCCTCGCGGGCATCGGTTGCTGAATGGGCTATGATAGGTTGACCCTTGTGGACAGAAATAGCCTGTGATAGAGATGAAATACAGATGGTATAAATAGTGTGTGAGAAAGCATATGGAAGCACCAAAATAAAACCCGGTATTTTAGTGTAAGTTCTTCTTTTTATCCTTTTTATTTATGACCAACATTATACTACGAGAACAAGAACAATCAGACGTTGTAAACACTTACACTCTCACTTCAGTCACATTTTAAATGACAACTGCAGACAGAGACGGACAACACCAACACTGTTGTGGCCAAAACACTGTGCGGACAACTGCGGACAACATGGCCAACATGGGAAATCTTTCCACATGACATCATAATGATGTAATTAGTTCCAATGCGGCCAACTGCGGCCAACTGTGGACGACCACTGATGATGCAATTAGTTCTATTGTGTACAACTTTTTCATAGCAGCGGTGTACATGTTGTAGACACTGGCTCCACCTCAGGCCTCTATATAAGGCGTAAGGCCTGATATGCCAGGCATTCTGGACTCAATCTACACTAAGATCAGCACCAGGTTTAAACCAGACATTGAGTTCTACTAGAAAAGTGAAGATTTAATCCTACAGATGACGCAGCTTTGAAGCCCGAAGATAAGCAAGCACTGATGCAGAGACTTCAGCCTTTAGACACGGATTTGCGACGGTTTGTGTTGCACCAAAGTACCATGGGGTATGCTGATCAAAATGTCTTAATGGATTTGGTGGCCCCATTGTTCAGCTAATCTCCATCACACCACTTCCACACGATGTCTACCATAAAGTCAACACAGCCCGTGGTAACACATCTCTTCCTTGGCTACGACAGGGCTATCGTAGTGCTTCTACATGATCCTGCAACACCGCCAACATATTAGCCACTCATGGGAATGTGAATCTCATTTCATCCAATCCAATTGATTAAATCGGCATCATACATGCTGACTGGTAATCCACTTTGCCTCATTGCAAGTCGCAAACATTTTAAAGATTGTTTCAGATTTACCAACTTTTTCAATTTTTGTGGAATCGCAGTGGACAGTCATACCTTTTCTTGTATTCAATTTACGGCAATTTTGACAAGTAGTTTACAAGAAATCATAGACCCAGAATTTGATCCGATCTGGAACTTGGATTTTTGTTATTTTGATATTACAGCCAGTCAAAATCCACTTGCACAATAAGTTCCTTCTCTGTGTTACAATTTAGGGCAAATCAGATAACAGACAGGCGGCCAGGCAGGTAGGCAGACAGACAGACAGACAGACAGACAGACAGACAGGCACAAATGCAATACCCTCATCCCCTTATAGGGTGAGGGGTAATAATTTAATAACCTTTTTTTTAACATTTGATTACAATTGTGTGTGTGTCTGTCTATGTGTACGTGTTTGTGCATGTGTGTGTGTCTGTCTATGTGTGCATGTCTGTGCATGCGTGTGTGTCTGTCTATGTGTGCATGTCTGTGCATGCGTATGTGTCTGTCTATGTGTACGTGTCTGTGCATGCGTGTGTGTCTGTCTATGTGTGCGTGTCTGTGCATGCATGTGTGTCTGTCTATGTGTGCGTGTCTGTGAATGCGTGTGTGTCTGTCTATGTGTGCATGTCTGTACATGTGTGTGTGTCTGTCTGTGTGCGTGTCTGTGCATGCATGAGTGTCTGTCTATGTGTATGTGTCTGTGTATGCATGTGTGTCTGTCTGTGTATGCTTGTCTGTCTATCTGTGTGCGTGTCTGTGCATGCATGTCTGTGCATGCATGTGTGTCTGTCTATGTGTGCGTGTCTGTGCATGTGTGTGTGTCTGTCTATGTGTGCATGTCTGTGCATGCGTGTGTCTGTCTATATGTGCGTGTCTGTGCATGTGTGTGTGTCTGTCTATGTGTGCGTGTCTGTCTGTCTATATGTGCATGTCTGTGCATGCGTGTGTGTCCGTCTATGTGTGGGTGTCTGTGCATGTGTGTGTATGTGTGTTTCTTTATTACAGTGACTAAGCACATACCTTGAGAGCAGTTGCCTGTGGGAGTGGCCAGTCTCTCACGGTCACAATACATGCCCCCTGGACAAGGAATGGGAGCATCACTGCCCAATGGGCAGTACTCGCCTGCTACACATTTACCACCCTGACTCACATCAGTAGCCTCAGATTTTGTGGCCCCCTCTATACAATACCATCCTTCACTGCACAGAAAAATATGAAAGATAAAATCCATGGATCAAGAGGACCACAGGTCTGTGGCGCTCACCTGGACCATTAGCATTTGAACCATTTGCATTTAAATAGATATGATGGATAATTTTCGGAAAATCCAAGATGGGCACCCGAAAAATTTACCAATCAAAATTCTGAATAGAAATTCTAGTTTACCTTGATAGGGTCACTCTAGCCAAATTTGTTTGAAATATGTCAAGCAACTAAGGAGAAGCAGTGTTTTGACAATTTCTGGTAAATCTTTCATAAAATCTAGATTTTCACGCAAAAAATTAATGAATCAAAATTTTGAATAGAAAAACTAGAGCCTATCACAATAGAATCCTTTCAGTCCAATTTGGTTGAAATCTGTCAAAATAGTAAGGAGAAGTAGAGATTTGACAATTTCCAGTAAATTTTTAATAAAATCTAAGTTTTTCACCCAAAATATTTACGAATCAAAATTTTGAATGGAAGTTCTATAACCTATGACCATAGGATCCTTTCAGCCAAATTGGATTGAAATCTGTCAAAAGGGTAAGGAGAAGAAGCAATTTAACAATTTTCGGTAAACTTCTAATAAATGGAAGTTCTGGATCCGAGCACAATAGCATCCTTTGACCAAATTTAGTTAAGATTCGGCTATTGGTTAAGGAGGAGTAGCATTTTAAAGCAAAAGTTTGAAGGATGACGGACGGATGACGGATGGACGATGGACAGACGGACGATGGATGGTCGCCACGGCATAAGCTCACTTGGCCTTTCAGACCAGGTGAGCTAATAAAATCTAGGATTTTCACCCAAAATATTTACGCAACAAAATTCTGAATGGAAGTTCTAGAGCCTATGACCATGGAATTTTTTCAGCCCAATTTGGTTGAAATCGGTCAAAATGGTAGGATCAGAAGCAATTTGACAATTTCCGGTAAATTTTTAATAAAATTTAAGTTTTTCACCCAAAATATTTACGAATCAAAATTCTGAATGGAAGTTCTATAACCTATGACCATAGGATCCTGTCAGCCAAATTGGATTGAAATCGGTCAAAAAGGTAAGGAGAAGAAGCAATTCAACAATTTTTGGCAAATTTTTAATAAAATCTAAGGTTTTGACCCAAAAATGTGTGAATCAAAATTCCAAATGGAGGTTCCGGTTCCGAGCACAATAGCATTCTTTGACCATAATTTAGTTAAGATTCGGCTATTGGTTAAGGAGGAGTAGCGTTCTAAAGCAAAAGTTGACGGATGACGGACAGATGATGGACGACGGATGGATGGACGGACGGACGAACGAACGACGGACAGTTGCCATGGCATAAGCTCACTTGGCCTTTCAGGCCAGGTGAGCTAATAATACAAACTCTTTTCCTTTGCATCTGAATTCTACTCATCTTTATAACTGTGTATATTACATAGAGAGAAATGATTGTTTTAAATCCTGCCAGATGAAACTACCTTAGTGTTCAACCTGGCCAAAACTGACATGTTTTTTTGAAAATTTTCAGCTGAAATGCGTGGTTCGATAACTGAACCAGACATTCCAGGGGTAAATTTTCAAACAGAAATTATCTTGGCCTGCAAACGGCCATCCACTAACCAAAAAATTAATGAATAGTTGTCTAAGGAAAGAGATTAAGGATATGCACACAGATTTGGCCCTAAGGTCCGGGATAGTTAATAATTACGTGAAAATAGAGAGATCTGATCTGTCACTCAGAAATATGACTTCATGACCACAAACATGTCTGAATTGTATGTCTCTCATGAATTTACAATTTAATAAATATTTTGAATCTAATTTGACTTGGAGCTGTTGCTGCAAGAGGCAGCAACAGCTTCCAGTCAAATAAGTTTCAAAATATTCAACAGCTTAACTGCAGTTATTTTTAAATTTAGATTCTGGGATTTATGCTTCAAATACATTCCAACAAGTGAACAAAGTGGGTGGAGCTTAGCTAGAAATAGGCAGGGCATAGCTAGAAATGGATCCCTCTATTGTTACATAAAATTTGCATATGAATGACGTGTTAATTAACATACCTGCAGTTTGCTGTTGGAGCAGACAGACCAGTTGTTAAGCAGTATGAGCCAGGCGTACATGGTAAACACGCGCTCACATTGGTTTGCTTCTCTGCAGGGTTAAAGGTTCCAGACACACAGGGATTTTCAAATGAGCTTTGTGTCCCGTTTGGACAGTAGTGACCAGATGGACATGGTTTGTCAGAATAATCAGTAGAATTTGAGGTACAATAGAAACCTGGAAATAGTATCATATTATATACTCTGATTAATGATCGATACTTAATGAAAATCAATAGCAGATTTTACAGTGTCCAACTTCTTTATAAATCATATTAACCGGTTTTAATAGACAAAATGGTCAAAAATGTCTTCTGCACTACTCTTGAGAAATGTCTGTATGGCAGGCTGCAGCCGAAGACAAGGCTATAATTTTCCCTTAATTTAGCATTATAGTTCATAGCGCGAAAACTGAGCAAGAATTCACTGGTAAGTTTTAAAGTAGAAATATAACTTTACGACTTTGCAAATAACTATTAAGATTGACTTCAAACAAAATAAACATGGAAGGCCAATCAATACACTTACCAATAACCATGACTTTTTACCCAAAAAGGTCTTTGTTTTGTGCCCTCTCCTTATAAGGAAGTATGTGTACAAGTTTGTGTCCAGGAAGATTAAGCAAACATGAGATATGAACTGCTAACTTGAACCAAAATGCTAATGTTGAAATAAAACCCCAAAGTTTTTACCAATATTACAATAAACTTGGCATTTTCCCTTTTGACCCCAACATCATTGTACGATGCCCTACAATTATAAAGAAGTGTGTCCAAGTTTCGGTCAAGTATTATTAACCAGACATGAGATATACATGAGATATACACAGAAAAGTTGGGCTAAAAGGAAAATGTTAATGTTGAAAAAAACAAGGTTTTTACCATGGTCACAGTGACCTTGACCTTTGATGCTTTGGCCCTAATGTCATTTTGTGATGCTGTGTCATTATAAGGAAGCATGTGCCCAACTTTTGGTCCAGTATGGCTAACCAAACATGAGATATGAATAGAAAGGTTGAGCTAAACGCAAATTGGATGATGCCACCGCCGCTACCAGATGATGTGCAGGTATCACAATAGCTCATTTTACTTCGTAACGTCGAGCCTAAAACAGCATTTCAAGCCTGAAAATTGAGATTTTCTAAACATACATTTAAATTTTCTGGACCAATTTTGACCTAAGCTTCTTTATACCACTGACCAAACATAACACATTCTTTAAAGGTGATTTAGTTTAATATCTTTGAATCATATTGCTTCAGCAAGTCACACTGTTCAGACAGTTGGAATAAAATTTTCTAAATATTCAACATAACATTAGCCACTAAGAATAAAGAGTAACAAGGAGGATCAGGTGAAATTGAGATGACAACTTATTGTAAAATTACAGTAACACTCAGGCAGCAACATCGTCTACATGAATAAGCTTCAAATTGGTCAATAAAATATTTCCTACATTGAAGAAATTTGTTGTATATGGCCTGTTGAATTGAGAGAGCTAAATATGATAACTTTTTAATGGTAAGTCAGCCAAGACCACTCTCTGCAGTGTTGCTTGTGGAATGATTTGCAAGCCAATAAAAGAAAATATACAAATGGAAAGCCCGATTCAACAAGCATTCTGTAAGTATTGCTTTTCAATACATGTCCCCTACCTGGTGAGATGAATCAAAAACTTCATTAAAAATTGACAGAAGCAGCCGAAACTCAAACTTGATCTGTAACTTCCCATAACAACACAATATACCATGTTTCAATTATATATGGTGAAGGAGAACGAAAAGGTCTTTCAAGCTGATATGTTTGTATTTCATAAGTCGAAAGTGAACATAACTCCATCAAAATTTGACGCAAACACCTGAAACTGGAACTTGCTCTGTAAATTCTCATAACAAAGTAATGTAGCAATTATCAGTTGAATATCTTGAAGGGTTGCGAAAAAATTGTGGAAAACTGATATTTTTGGTATTTCATAAGTAACAGGAGGTCCAAGGGGCCTGTATCGCTCACCCAGAGCACCATCAATTTTTGTCAAAATTGTTGGTGGGTGGTTTAGCAGTCTTTTAAATGAGTTTGTGGACATTTTTGCAAGTGTAATATGGCCACCAAACACACTACATTTTGATTGGCCCATGTTTTTTTGATGGATGAACTTCCCTTGAACAAATTTTAATGGCCCAAATTTCGGCCTGATCCCTTCAGCAGTTCTGGTGGAGTCATTTTCATGAAAACTAGGTCATCCAAGATGGTCGCCGAACCATTTGGTCGATCAAGTCCTCTTGAACAAACTTGGTTTACCTCTTGGCCTAGATGAAGATTCCTTCCCCAAGTGGCTTCGGAGATTTTTAAAGGCATTTCCTGAAATCGGCCGAAATCCAAAATGGCCGCTGGGCAAATTTGCCGATCGGGTTCATTTGAACAAACTTGGATCCTTATGCCCTAAGGATGCTTCCTGCCAAATATAATTGAAATCGGCCTGGTAGTTCTCGAGAAGACATTTTAAGTTTCCCATTGCTTTAGCATGGGAAAGTTTGATGAGAAAATTATCCAAGATGGCTGCCAAACCGTTTATCCGACAGTTTCGAAAATTGCAAATTTGAGCTCAGAATACCCAAAAACATATATAGAACCAATTTCGGCCTCAAAATCGATCAAATAAAAAAATCCAATATGTCTGCCAAACATGCTACATTTTGATTGGCCCACGGCGACCATGTTTTTTGATGGTGCAACTTCCCTTAAACAAACTTTAATGGCCCTTAGTCCCTAAGCATATCTCCCAAATTTCGGCCTGATCCATTCAGTGGTTCTGGAGAAGAAGTCGTTCTCGGGAAAACTATGTCATCCAGATGGCCGCCGAACCACCGTTTCGGAGAATGAGATTTTTAAAAACATTTCTTAAAATCGGCCAAAATCCAAGATGGCTGCCGGTCAAATTTGCCGATCGGCTTCATTTGAACAAACTTGGATCCCTAAGCCATAAGGATGCTTCCTGCCAAATATAATTGAAATCGGCCTAGTAGTTCTCCAGAAGACATTTTAAATTTCCCATTGCTTTAGTATGGGCACCTTTTCCGGGAAAATAATCCAAGATGGTCGCCAAACCATTTATCCAACAGTTTTGAAAATGGCAAATTTGAGATCAGAATACCCAAAAAACACATATAACACCAATTTCCGCCTCAAAATCCATCAAATAAAAAAATCAAATATGACCACCAATCATGCTATATTTTGATTGGCCCATGGCGGCCATGTTTTTTGACGGTTCAACTTCCCTTGAACAAACTTTATTGGCCCTTAATCTCTAATAATAATATCTGCCAAATTTCGACCCGATCCATTTAGCGGGTCTGGAGAAATCGTTTTCGCTAAAACTAGGTCGACCAAGATGGCCGCCGAACCATTTGACCAATCAATCCCTTGAGCAAACTTGGTTCAGCTCTTGCCATAGATCATATTTCATGAGTTTTGCATCAATCCCCATAACGGTTTCGGAGAAGATTTTAAAAGATGTTTCCTAAAATCAGCCGAAATCCAAGATGGCTGCCGACCAAATTGGTCGATCGGCTTCATTTGAACAAACTTGAATCCCTATGCCCTAAGGATGCTTCCTGCCAAATATAACTCAAATCGGCCCAGTGAAGAAGTCGTTTAAAGGAAAAGTTGACGGACGGATGGACGGACGATGGACGACGGACGGACACATGACAGACGGGCGGCACGGCATAAGCTCACTTGACCTTTCAGGCCAGGTGAGCTAAAAATGGGTCATAAATCCGTGAAAGATTGACCAAAATGCCAGAAACTCGAACATACTAATTCTCACTCAAATACCTTGAAGGAGTGCGAAAAGTGTGGAAACCTGATATTCTTCCCAATTCTTAAGACAAAAGGGAGCACAACCCCATGGAAAATTGATGAATTTGACTGAAACTCGAACTTGCTTTGTAACTCCCTATAATAGAGCAACCTACCAATTCTCACTTAAATCCCTTGAAGGAGTGTGGAAAACGGATATTTTTCGTATTTCGTGTCGAAAGGGTATGTAACTCCATAAAAAATTGATGCAAAGTCCTGAAACTTGAACATCGTCTGTAATTTCACATAAGAAAGCAACGTGCCAATTGTTAGTTGAATATCTTGAAAGTCTGCGGGAAAAAGTGTGGAATACTAATAATTTTCGTATTTCATAAGTCGAAAGCATAACTACATGAAAAAATGATGAAAATGTCTGAAACTCGACCTTGCTCTGTAGCTTCTTATACTAAAGCGATGTAGCGATTTTCTCTTAAATATTTTTAAGGAGTGCGAAAAGATATGGAAAGCTGATATTTTTCATATTTCTTAAGTCAAAAGGGTGCATAATTCTATCAAAGATTGACGCATACGCCTGAAACTTGAACTTGGTCTGTAACTTCTCATAACAAAGCAATGTACCAATTCTCAATTGAATAACTTGAAGGAGTGCGAAAAAATTGCGGAAATCCAACTGCGACAGGCGGACAGACTGACAGACGGAGTGCAAACCCATAGTCCCCACCAACCCACCCCCGCCCCTCCCCCAGGTTTTACCGGTAGGGGACTAATAACCAAAACAGTTATTACAGCAGTAAATTTACAAAATTAGTTTTCTTCATGGGCTTCTTTGGTGTTATCTGGCAGGCATACCTTGTGGGCACATTTTACATGTATCTTGTCCCTCTTCATCTTGATAAGTTCCAGCTGCACAACCCTCAGGTAGAGCACTTCCAACATGGCACCTGTGTCCACGTGGGCAGATATCACCATAACCTAAGTAAACAGATGTAAAGGTTAGGACAAAATTGTATGGTGAAACTATGCATATAAGAACAAAATAAGAATGCTGAAACCCACACAATTTCATCTATATAGGCATGCACAGTGTGGATTGTTGTAATACCTTATGACTCACAGACTGAGTCAAATATAAATATTCCCTTGCCAACGCTTTCGAAGGAGGTGCATTACAATCATTTTCTTGACCTTTTTACCCCCACCTCCCACCCCTGGGGGGGGGGGGCAAACATAAATGCACTCTTGCACTCCACACTGATATCGATAACTAACATACCAAATTTGGTTGAAGTGCATCAAGCAGTTTCAGAGTTGTGTGTTACAATGCATGTTAAAAGTTGACCTTTTGACAACACCATCCACTGTGGGTGGAGCCAAATGTAATTATCCTCTTGCACTCCACAATCATATGGGCAACTCACATATCAAATTTGGTTGATTTCGTCTAATGATTTTGGAGGTGTTACGCTATACAATCAATTTGACCTTTTGACCATTCCCCCACCTCCCTAGGGGATGGAGACAAATGTAAATGTCATCTCACACTCTGCACATAACAAATTTGGTTGAATTCCATCAAAGGGTTTCAGAGGAGTTGTGTTATAATTGATTTTCAGCGCACGCACACACGCATGCACATATCGCATGAGATATTATCACCACTTTTCTTCGAAAAATGTGGGGATAATAAACATTAGAACATTCTAAATGCAAATGTGTGAAACTATAAGAAATGTCCATAAAAATGTGACTAGTAAAAATGCAGATGCACCACACCAAGGCACAAAACCGTGAGTTCTGTAATCTTTCATTGAAATCTGAGGAAAACTTATTGAACAATAGGCTGAATTAAAGCTGTAATAGAAAAATGGTTGCTAATGTCTCCTGACACAGATGAGACCGCCATGTCCACTTACATCTGAATGGGTGATCCTTCTATCTCACTTGATCTGCTCTGTAGACAAGGTAGGGCAGGGCAGAGAAGAAAGGTGTGTATCAATGCAGACTATGGTATGGCTGGCTATAGCAGGGAAGGAGCCTATTATAGAATGCAGCTTGATATATTATGTTTTCATATCTTATTGTTTTACTGACAGTTACAACATGTAGTCCACAAAAGGTTGGGTATACAGAGCTGTGAACCTATTACAAATACTACACAAGATTAACACCTACCCGTATGTCCCCCAATCAGTGGACATGATGGTGGATAGGAGCTGTTTGTTGCTGCATTGTTCGGGTTTGGTCTGTCTACGCCTGATTCACAGTAAAACCCAGCTGTACATTGTGATGTGACGCTAGTGGCTCCCTCTACAGAGCAGGCAAAACCTCCATCGCAGTCTTTACATTGTTCAACCTGGAAAGTTAACAAATATTGGTGCGAGACTGTTCTATAGAATTCTTGAAAGTAAATCAGCTACTAATCCTGAAATTCTTGTTGCTCAATTTCACTAAAATAATTCAAGGATTATAAGGCATTAAAAACACTGAATCTTACACTTAACAGACAACTCTCAGTCCAATTAGTTTCAAAACATGTCATAGTCTATTTTAACATCATAAAGCATTTGTTGCACTTGATAGGTGTGTTTATTCCTTTATTGGTCAACATTGATTAATAGAATCTCTGCTTAGTCATTGTAAAGTGGCAGTCCAAAAGAATACTATTTTCTATATGTTACCATTGAACCATAAGTTGTTTATTCAGGATGTAAAATAGTATTATTACTACACGAGACCACATGTAACCATCTACAGAAGCGAGGGCTGATCCAGGGGTTTGGCCCAACCTCTTCTGAAAAAGGGAGTGTCTGGGAGGGGTCACCAGCCACCTCCCATAAGACGTGTGTCTGGGGTCCTGTGCCAGGAAAAGATGTACAAATTATACTCTTAAAAGCCATTTCATACAATCGAGTTATAAACAACCACTTCGACAGACTTTATTTGGCACTATTCTGTGGGAGACAAGTGAGAGAATTCTTATTTTAATTTCTGCCATTGTCCTTTAACCCTTTTATGATGAAACCGGCCCAAACCGGCCTCTGCAGTAGTCTTGAAAATTTAGGTTTTTTTAGTTAAATTTTTGAAAATTTACCACTGGAATGACTGGCTTGGTAGCAGAGTCAGTCATTCCAGTGGTCAATTTTCAAACAATAGTCTTCACTTGGCCTGCTAGTAGACATTGGATAAGCAAATATTTTAATTTTTTAACAAAATTTAGTCACTAAAGGGTTAAACAGGTGAACGTTCTAAAAGCACATATATGGCTTAACCCTTTACTGGTCATGTTGGCCAAAACTGGCCACTGAAGTGGTCTTACGAAATTGATATTTGCAGGGCCAGAGAAGACTATGTTTGAGAATTTACCACTGGAATGAGTGGCTTGGTAACCAAGCCAGTCATTCCAATTCTCAAAAATAGTCTTCTCTTACCATGCAAATGGACATTCAAAAGAGAAATAGTTAGATTTTCTTGACCAAATTTGACAATTAAAAGGCTAAAATCTCTATATTTAAACAAAGTTGCAAGATTTATTGAACACTAAGTTCAAATGATTTAAATTCAAATTTTATAATTTACTTAAGGTTTAACAACTCAATTTCACCTTGTACAAGTTTGTCTGTGTGCTGTATGTTCCTTTAGGACACAGTTTCCAGTCAAGGGCTGTTCCGTTCGCACAGTAGTAACCCGCTGGACAGTCTGCATATCCGGAGGTGGCGTCTCCCGCGGTAACATTATCAGGTACACAATAAAACCTGAAATTTAATTAATTTTCAAGATGGCTCAAGAAAACATAAAAAGATTTGCGACAGTGAATGTCCATTTCCAGACAAAGAGAAGCCTATTTCTGAAAATTTACCACTAGAATAACTGGCTCAGTTAGCGAGTCAGTCATTCCAGTGGTTTTTGTGCTTAGCGTATCCTGCAGGATCGATTGCCCCAATCAAAACTAAACCCAAAAACTTAATGACTTAACGTTGAAAAAACTGGATAATATACCAAGGTTATGGTGACCTTGACCTTGTGTGATGTCATCATGCAGATTACTAACAGCAAGCATGTATCCAAGTTAATTAGGTCCAATAGTCTTAACGAAGCGCGAAATTAAAGCCAAAGTGATGTACTAAGCTCAAAACTTAATGTTTCGGCTGCCATCATCAGAACAGTGATACATAGGTCTCACTTATACTTGGCAGGTGAGACAAAAAATCAAGTGGAAATGGTGAAAGGTTGGTAGTCTCTAATGGAAGGATCCATTCTGTCACTCAAGGATCTGATATCATAAATTAAGAAATGTCACTTGTTAGCTGATGTCTCAATCAAAATCACATAGTTCTGTCATGAAAATCAAACAGTCTGTCATGAAAATACATGAATTGTATGTCTTTGGTTAACTTACAACTTCCATTATAATGGAAATTTTGAAATTAATTTGACCAAGAGCAATTGTGGCCCTAAGCAGCACCATCCCCCTGTCAAATTAGTTTTAAAATATTAAAAAGCTTATGTGTAGAGATACTTTCAAATTTAGAATCTGGGAATCCAGGTTTCAATGTTTGAATTCGATTCTAACACGCATAGATAATGGGCAGAGCTTGGCTAGAAATGGGTGAGGTATAGCTAAAACTAGAGTTCTATATTGCTTCTGTTTCGCGTACAATATTTGATTTCACTTACCCATCAGGGCAGATTTCACAAGCCGATTGTGCAGCATGCTTGGTATAGTACCCAGGTGGGCAGTACTTGGGCTCAGCAGAACCTTCTGGACAATGAAGGGCAATTGGGCATACCACTGGATTTGGTACACTTGATCCTGCAAACAAACAAATTTTCTTTTTCACTTAAAATATTTATATTTATAGTTATTTTATATCATAAATAGATTAAAAAAATATCTGAATCAATTTAGTTCTAGTTGTACAAGGCGGATAATCTGATAAGGTATCATCTTTAACCCTATAATTCCGAAATTTGCTAAAAAGATCATAATATTCGGGAAGGACTGGCTCGGCTATCTAGCCAGTTATTTCAGAGGTAAATTTTCTTGGCTTGCAAATGGACATTAGTCATGAATGCAGAGGCTAGTTTTGGCCAACTTCGCCACAAAAGGGTTAAACATAGTTATGAATATTGACAGATTAACCCTTTACCCCTTGAAATTTCAATGTCTCAATTTCAAGACAATGGACCTTTCCATTTTTAGCTATGCCCCGCCCATCTCTTGCTAAGCTCCACCCACACCTCGCTCGTATTGGGATTGATCGATCTCTGAACACCCTGACGACCAATTTCCAAAAAACTACACATGGAAGCTGTTGAATATTTTGAAACTAATTTGACTGGGTGCTGTTGCTGCCTAAATAGAAAAGAATTACAAAGATATACAATTCATATGACGTGTCGGACCATTTGAGATTTGGTGACGGTCTATATGGAACCCTTTGTGATGTAATAATTATGACGTCATCATACATGCGCCGAGCTGATTGTGACATCATACGAGGTCTGACAATGAATGGATACTCTGGAACGGTGATTTATACTGGAAATTTGTTGAACATTTAAAACAAATTTAACCAGGAACCTGTTGCTGAAACAGGTCCCAGTCAAATTATTTTCAAAATAGTCAACAGAATGCAGAATCTGTCATTTCCAGTCTGCAAGGCTTACTACTTAAAGGGACAACGTGAACACTATGAGTTTTAAACAAATGGTATATATAATATAATAGATTTAAAACTAAATTAAATCTCTAGGCTTAAAATTACTTGAGCCAACTTAACCTTTTAACTCTTTAATGGTCAAATTTGGTCAAGAAAATCTAAATATTTTCTTATTGACTGTCCATTTACTGGCTAAGATAATACATGCCCTGTAAATGGACATTCCACAAGACCATAGCAAAGGCCGGTTTTGACCTGTATGACCATTAAAGGGTTAAACATTCTCAAAAACAAAGTTTATTTGCAATTCAAGCAACATTTTGTAAAACTTAATTACGATTGGATACTAAGACAATCATCCAGTGGATTTTTCAAAATATCCTCCTGGCATGCAAAATGGAATTTTGTCAACACCACTTTAAGAAGTCATCGAATGTTATGAATTATAATTCAATAAATTAAACAAATTAAACAGTAGCAACCTACTGGAACTCATTACCTGTTGGACAGTAGTAGCCTAGCTGGCAACGCCCTTCTTCCACAGTCAATCCAAGACTTTGGCAATAAAATCCAGCAGTGCAATTAGTGCATTCAAGGTCAGAGGTCAACTGAGTGGCATTGGAAAATGTACCCGCAGAGCAGCGAACTGGTGTGTGTGTTCCTGAAGTAAAACACTTTAAAGTTTAGGAATTTAAAAATTCAGTGTCAGTTTCGAGACATATATACCAGTGCAGGGGCATGTGTAATCTCGTGGGACTTTGATGCAGAAAGTGTGCCATGTATTTGGAAATGTTAAATATGTCTCACATAACATAAAAATACATGTTGGTACTCTAGCAATTTATTCAATTCAAAATGGTGGCCATTTTCCAAAATGGCCGCCAATCTGCTTAGCAAATTTAAGGAGTGTTAGAATTGTCCAATTCTCACAATCTATGTGTCAATTGTTATGTTTCCAAACATACCGAATCCGATTCTGACCTTTCGAAATTGCAGTAGAAACAAAGTCTAATGTCATATTAAATGAATTATGACGTTATGATGGCAAAATAAACAATCAGTGTGGTTAACACAAAATATAGTTAACTCAAAATGTCAAAGACATCACATTTCTAATCAATAGACATATATTAAACATATTTATCATCATCCTCATATTTGATTTTGACACACCCACACTTTACCAGATGGAGTATGGCATCAGGTAACTGATTGGTCATGACAGGAACTCATTCTTGTGCTTCCAGATTCCACCCATAGCCACTAGGCGACGGGAGTTTGGGATTTGGTGCTTTGTCATGGTTCCATACCCTTAATTAACAATGTGCACATAGTATGGCTTCGTGCAGTGCATCTGATGTAGATGACACTTTTTCTGACTGTGCTTGGTTCTTCTTAAAAAGCCACCACTTTAAATCATTCACTTTGGAGATTTGTGTGTTTAAAAGGTAAAGCTATGCAGACAAACATCTCGATGGCAGCAAGTGTTCCATGATTGGCTTTGTGTCTGTTCCTAGTTTTGTCATTGCAGTGAGAATTTCGTCATTGGCCACATGAAAGGCCTTCCAACATGTAAGCCTCCCTTTACCTGCAAAGCTACCCATGTTATCAGCACCACTGACAGCATGAAATGCGGGAAGGGCAGTGAGTTTGCTTGGTCCCAGCACTTGTATTATGGACTTCAGTGGGAGTGCGTGCTTATGCTGTCTGGTTCCTGTAACGTGTCCTCACACAAGTCAGGATACTGCCTTAGCCAAAGAACAAAAACGTCAGTATCTGGCGAGTGGATGTGGATGGTCATTACCCCTGAGTCTATTGCATTACCAGCATGCAACAATAACTTTGTGTCAGCTTCTTCTTGTTCACTGTGCAGGTGCCTCCTATCCTTGAGTGTATCTATGCATGTGTCTCCATATGCAAAATCAAACACTGATGTAGATAATCACTTTGCATTATCTTATCTGCAGGATATGTGGTCAATTGCAGCTTTGTCTTTGTGTGTGAAAGCAGCTTTCTCATAGGCAATTTGGCAATGTTTGTTGTAGCAGTTATTTGGTAAAAAACCGCTGGATAACTGCCTTGTCTCTTGAGGCGAACTGTCATCTTCAATGAATTTGATACATTGTACCGATCAATAATCAAGCGTACCTCATCATAATTGCCGTACTTCCTTATCACACGACTTATGAAGTAGTCTGCTAGATCGGAACAGTTTTTATTGCATCTGGTTTACCCATTAATTGAACGTCAGACATAGCATCGACAAGGGCCACTTTTCTTGGTGTAGTGAGGATTTCTCCTGCCTCTTCAGCAGAACACGATGGTTGGCTGTCGAGAGCAAGGTTCTTCTGATGTGTTTTGTTCGCTTGTGGGTTTTCACCTACAGGTAAGCCCTCTCAAATGCTCATCAAACTGCTCTTCATTGAACAATGAAGCGTGCATACATCAGCAGCAAACATCGGCCCGGTAGGTGGGGCTTAGAATACACCTTCCGTATCATCTGCGTGTCGCAAGAGGCAACTAAAGGAGGTAAGGGTGAGGTAACCATGACAGAAACCTTGAGTGCTGAAGACGGAGGTTCCAGGCCGCACGGCGCACTAATAAACCATGGATCCACACACTTAACGCTTATGATCATGTCGATAGTCACTTACAGGACTGGCGGTATGATCAGCGAACGAAAAGAAGAAGAAGCAGCAGCAAACATTGACCGTGGATACACAGAAAATTCATGCTTACCAATAGCATCCTTCAAATTGATCTCGGGTATTGATTTTCACACTACTAACAAATGCGTAAACATTGGTCGGTCCTTCTGGAGTTCTAACACTTTCTCTTTGACTGCTATTTTATCATTTTTCGCTTGTTCTTCCAAGTGGCCAATTTCTGCTTCTTCATTGGTGACCACAGATTGGTATCTCCTTTCTGGATACCCTCTGATACAAATAGTTCGGTGCCAATCTCGCTTTGTCTGCAGAGATCTTCGCTGACTTCTTTAGGAGCAACTGACATGGTGACCAAGTTGAATAAGTCATCAGTCTCAACAGTAAAAGGATTTGTAAAACTTCTAAATGTTGCAGTAAGATTCTATCCTGACATTATAGTACAGTAGAAGAGATGCCATGATGTTAGGTCCGCTTAGGTAAATTGACCACTGCCAATCGTTGAGCTTCTATAACAAGCCTAGCAAGTTCTGGAGAGATAAAAAAGAACTTGGTTCTAGCAGATGGGTTCAAGGTAATTCCCACTAAACCACCGCCCACTTGCATGGATCTGTTAGTCTGCTCAACGGTATAGCCAGCTCCGAGAACAAAATTCTACATGTGAATTCTTGTTCACTACCAAGTTACCTTCAAGGAATTTCCCATAAATTTCAGGATCTCTTCCCTTGAGCGATTTCAATTCTGCTAGGTAGAGGGAAAACATGCGTACATAATTCAGGCGATCATGTGCGACTATGTACTTTGTGAACATCTCAAGGGTAACCAAAATGTAGCTCCCAGTCTTCTGTACATACTGCTTTGATAAAGATCATCATTTCTAGCACCATCTGCATATACTGACGCATAACACAAAAGAGAGCCTGGGATTTCTTTAGTGCATCAAACTCACTCATCTTATTATTTGCAAGGATTCAATTGCATGGACAATTTGTGAATGTGCTTGATTTATATTCTCATTGTTGTCTTCTTGAAACGCTTTCTCGAGGTACTTTGCAGCTTTCTCGATTGGAGCTAGCAGCTGAAGACACTCTGTGAAGAAGGCCGCTTGATATGAAGTGAACGGAGATTGTAGTGTCACCATATGTGCAGCTGTCTGGCCCCATGTCACATGCTTTCCAACTAAAATTTGTCTAACAGTCACTGATCCATACACGTGTGCCTCAACACAACACAAGTCAATTCTACTGTTCTCAATATAAACACTGACATAACGTAATTATGCTATAACAATATGAAGCTCTCCAAACCAGAGCATCAAGTGCCTCATATCTTGACGAGCCATTTGAAGTTAATTTGCTGGTTTGTACAGTCCTAAATGTAAGTCAAGCGAATTTACGGTTTTCCATAAGGCACCCATCACTTCAGAATGAATTCGTTGAGTCTGCATCAATACTGTCAGCAATGTCTGCCATTCATGTGCTGGGCCAGCAAGTAATGGATGTGTTCCTATTCTCATTGCAGGTATCACCTTGTTGATTGCTGACTGGTATCCAGACTATGTTGGGATATTAATAGCTGGTTTCCGAGTTTGATCTGTCTTACTGGCAACACCCTCTGTATTATGACGGTCTTCATTTTGAACTCCCATCACTGATGCTTTTTTCATCTGAGGACTCTCTTCTTTCTACTGCTATCTAGTCATCATCTGCTTGTGCTCTACGGTGGGCTCTTACAAGAAGCCATGCAGTTTCTGAAAGACTGATTTGCAAATACTTTTCTGTTTCTAGCTTGAACTGAAAAAGAGGACTATGAAGCTTTTTGCTAGGATTTGGACAGTCCATTAGCTTGGTGATGGTTTTTGGCAAATCTCTGATTGAACAAGCATGAGCAGGCTCAGTCAGTGTCAGCTCCACGACTGCCTTGTCTCCCGCTTCTGTTTTCTGATAGATTGCCATGGCTGTAGCATGCAATGTACTCTTCCCATCAGCAAATGTTGACCATATGCTGGATGGAATATACAATCCATCATTGAAAGCCATTTGTCTGAGTACACTTCCTGCTATTTGTGTTTCAAGTCATAGAATAAGAAAATTTACCAAATTTCTTTTTCACGAGTGAGATGACATACTTACCTCCCTAACACTCTTGATATACTAGTATATCGGCTCTAAATTCAATAATATTCAGAATTACAAAAAGTTAGGTGCCCCTATTGGGCAGGTGGATGTACGCAGTCATGCACATGTCAGACCCCACCTACTGCGCATGCGCATACTGGTACTTCCGTTACTAAATGTTGGCTGACATAGAAGCAACTATTCAAATAACCAAAGGACCAGGCCTCCGTGGGGTGGAGAGGCTGGGATCATGTTAGGGAGGTAAGTATGTCATCTCACTCATGAAAAAGAAATTTGGTAAATTTTCTTATTTCACATCATGAGAACATACTTACCCAACCCCCCTAACACCTTGATAAAAGCCAGAATTTGAAAGTCAATTTGGCGGGAGGGAGGCAAGGTCCTGAACCCCAGCACAGCACACCCTCGAAGAGACAGGCTCTTTGAATTTTCAAGAGATTTAAAAACAACTGAAATTGTATCCGAAATCACAACCAGGAATAGAATTTTGCATTGGATAATTGACCGATGAAGAGAGAGCGATCAAAAAGCAAATGCGCTCTCCACCCACCCACCCCCCCCCACCCCCCCCCCCCCCCACCCCCACCCCCCCCTCTTTCTGAGGAAGGTTAGGAAAAAAAATGCTGCTCTAAATGACTAGCACGTTCTCTAATACTTGATGAAAAGTATTACTAGACATTGGAAAAAGAAGAATTGCTTCATTCTCAAAAAAAACCTCTGAAAGAATCACAATTAAGAGACATTAACCATCACCATATTAAAAATAAAAAATATGACACCATCAACAAGACAAAAACCAAAATGGTCCCATATACTGACCGCTGATGTCGTGGGCGCGGCACTCATCTCTTCCCTCACCGGATAAAGAGAATTGTTCCAGCTAATAGTAGGGATACCCTACCAACAAATGTGATATTTGTAAATAGCAGAGGAGGAAACTAATTACAAATATATATATACCTCTACATTATTTATTTTCTGAGGACTGAGATGGTAAGCGGGTTAGAAGTGTCACAAAGGTAATGGTCGGTAAAACTTGATTCACAGTGCCACTGGGCTACTGACATAATGTCTTCAATAGAAACACCATTAAATAATGCCATGGAAGTTACCGCACCACAGACACTATGAGCCTTGGCTCTATCTACTTGAATTCCAGTGGCTGTCTTAGGACAGAATTGAATACATTCTACTATCCATCTGGAAATAGTGTCTCTTGACGCCCTACCATGGAGTTCAATATATGACAACCATAGGGAACATGGGTTCATCCACCAAACCCGAGTTCTTCTCTTGTACTTATTTAAAGCATGGACAGAACACCATGCTTTAGCACCAGGATTATATCTGGCTAAGGCAGGTAAAATAATAGGTTGACCCAGATATTTTAAAGATTGATTCTTAGCCAAGCAATTCAATCTTGGTAGAAGCTTAAGGCCATCACCTGTAACTATATAACGGTCAGGTTCAGCAGACAAGGCATGAATTTCACTCCTGCATCTGGCTGATGCTGCCGCAACTAAAAATACAGTTTTAAGTGTCAATAATTTTACAGATATAGCACTAAGTGGTTCAAAAGGTTTATCACTCAAAACTTGAAGAACCAGAGAAAGGCTCCATGACGGTGTCAGTGGAGGATTTCTTGGTCTGAGATTGCCCATACATTTGATAAGAGTTTTTAGAGCACATACTTCATCACTTCCCCTCTTTGCCAAGCAAGGGATAACAGTCATTAATCCTGATTTATATCCAGCAATAGAATTAGGTTTAAGACTATAGGCATCATACAGGTGGCAGAGAAAATCAACTACTACCTGAATAGATGCTTCCATCGGATTGATATCTCTCTTTGAGCACCATTCTGCAAATCTGTTGATTTTATAATTATATGCTCTGGAGGTAGACCCCCTTCTGGCCCTGGCCATGAAATTGGCTGCCTGCTCAGAAAAGCCCTCTTTATCGCAGATTTTTTGACAACATCCATGTAGTCAATTGAAACATTGACGGATTGTTGTGAAGGATCTTGCCCTGGAAGATAATATTGTCCATCAGAGGCAGAGGAACCGGATTGCAGACCAGAAGGTCCAGCAGATCCGTAAACCATGATCGGCTTGGAAAAGGCGGGCCGATCAGCACTTGGCATTCCTCCTGTTTGATTTTCTGAAAACTCCTTGGAGTCAGGATTGTTGGAGGGTATGCGTATGCATACATTCCCTTCCAACTGATAGCTAGTGCATCTATTGCGATAGCGCTTGGATCTGGAATCGGAGAAACATACGTCGTCATCTTCGCATTCTTCTTCATTGCGAACAAATCTATGTTGGGCTTTCCCCAATGATTGAACAGGTGATCCGCCACACATTGATTTAGTTGCCATTCCATAGGCAGAATGCTCATCCTTCGGCTCAATGAGTCTGCTAACAGATTCAGCCTTCCCGGAATATCAACTGCTTTCAAGGTGATCATATGATCCATGCACCAGCAAAGCAGCTTCCATGTCATCATACAGAGACTGGGCGACTTCGTTCCGCCAAAACTCACTACTGTAGAGTTGTCTGAACGTATCACAACAAGTTTTCCCTCCACTTCTTTTAAGAAGTTTTCCAAGCCTAGAATTACAGCCCGTAATTCTAGCATGTTGATATGTGCCTTTGACTGTTCCAGATTCCAAAGCCCTAATTTAGTGGCTTCTTCCAGGCAAGCTCCCCATCCCTCCATCCATAAACATCATTATTTGAGGGTGGGTCAGCATGACCCCCGCCAGATTTCCTCTCTCCATCAACCAATGAAGGTGATGGATGAGAGGGTCCTGAACTCTGCCTCCAAAGAGTCATGAGAAACAATTGAATCGGCCGCCTGCATAAGGCTGCCTGAGGAATGACTGGTTCCATTGAAACCATCACACCTAACATTCTCAGATAGACTCATGCTAGAATATAATGACTGTTGCAAACCAACTGAATGCACGAGAGATTTTCCACTCTCTCCTGGGATGGATAAACATATCCTATCTCCAGATCAAAGAACATACCCAGGTAAACAAATCTCTGTGATGGAGTCAGCTCTGATTTCTGAAAGTTGATTATCCAGCCTAAATCTCCAGATTTGCTGTCAAACTTTCTGGATTGTGTGCTTTCAGCAACCAGTCGTCTATGTAAGTGTGAACAGCTATATTTCTCCTGCGGAGGTATGCCGTGATAGCGAGTACCACTCGAGTGAAGACCCTTGGAGCCGTCAAGATGCCGAATGGAACTTTGAATTCCCATTGGCGTCCCTGATAAGCAAATCTCAGGAACCGACGAAAGCTCCTTCCAATTGGAATGTGAAAATAAGCATCCTTGAGATCTATTGATGCTGTCCACATCCCCTTCCCTAACCCCAAACACCGATTTAAAATTTTTTGAAACTCGGTGTATCTATAAACTTGTTTAGAGGTTTGAGGCTAAGAATTGGTCTCCAACCCCCCCCGGTGTTCTTTGTCACAAGAAACACGGTTCAATAGAAGCCCGGACAATCTTGCGCCAGTTGAATTGCTTCTTTTAGAATTACAGATTCTATCGCCTCTTCTATGCACAACCGCTTGTCTGGATCTCTTGGAATTTGAGTCCAGACCAGTACCAGAGACAGATGCAGACCTTTTACCCATTCTGGACTGTATCCGCGCGAAAGCCACTGCAAGACTAAGCGGTCCTGAATTAACTGCTCCCACTTCTGAATGTGGCAAGTCAAACGACCTCCCACTGGTGCACCTAGGGTTGACGGGGTGCCCATGAATTTTAGAAGTGGGTGTGTCTCTGGTACAAGTGACAACACCCGAGTGGTACCTGTGGTAACCGGAAAAACTTTTAGCCCATCAGGCCCGGTTACCACGTGCCGCTCCTCGCGCGCCACATGCACCTTGGTGCGTGGGTTGCTGTCTGGCTGGCTGCGCCTGAGGCGCTGGCTGATGTACAGCAGGATGCTGCAGCTGGCGCGGCCTACGCGGTCTCTGAACCCGGCCGGCCTGTTGGCCTGTGACAATGCCAGCACCGCCACGAGCATACTGCTGTCGAACAGTCGAGGGCTAAACACGCACGTGTTCTCTGCGCAGCACCCTCTGGTTATTCACCAAAGTCACTGTCTCTTGGAGGTGCCGATAACCTTCACCTCCAAAAAGACCCAGGCCCGCCATCGGCGCTTGCAACAAGCGCGACTTGAGCTCCTGAGACGGGCACAAATTGTCCAATGCAAAAGTGTGCCTCGTCCTCAGTAACTTGGTGACTGACCTAGTCAGACAGTACAGCACCACTTTGATCCTATCCTCGTTGGACTGTCATGGGGGTAGGTTGTTGCTGCACTGAGGCTGCTACTACCCCAGATAGCAACTGAGACACATGAGACCGTGCAGTAATCGCTGCTCGTGAGCTCTCCTCAGTGTCGCACAAGGCGGCATTAGCCAAGCACATAGCGCCCGAGCACAACGCTCCCGTGTCAGCACGGGAACCCGACCGCATATCTTCTCTCAGAGCGGCGCGGTCATCTGCGCTCGGTCTGGGCGCTAGACCTTATCGAGCATACTGACTAGCAGTAACCCGACATCGCCTAGCAACCTCGCCGGGGGGGGGGGGCCTTCAAGAGGCGACCTTTCGGTCTAATCGACTCCTCTGCCACCAAGAACATATCTAAGCAGTTCTGAGTTATGTTGGTCAACGGCCTTGCCTGTAACCATGCCCGAGGGTTACCAGCGGCCGTTTCTTCCACGGAGAGCTCTGGTATGACAGCGAGGAGCCACGCCCACGCTTCAGACCCATCTTCATCCGTGGCCACCTGCGAATTTCCGATGAGCAGCGGGCCCTCATCATCCTCAATGGCATTCGCAGGTAGGGCCGAGGAGGAGGCTATAGATGAACCCGGCTGCCCAGGGAATGCATACGGGCCCGCGAGGGCTGACATAACATTCTCCATAGGGTGACCGGGCATCAAGGTCACGCTTGTGTGTGGGGTATCATGCACACCAGCGTGACCTGGATCATCTGTATGAGAATCCATGCCTACGCGTGGAATCTTATACGGGCGGCCCTCCGCTCCAAACTGGCTCACAGGCTGAATCATGAAACCTGCTCCCGAGGGAGCAGTGCCATAGGTGCGAGCGGCCGCGCTCCCCATGAGAGGAGTGTAGACGTTCGCATCCATGTCTTCATGATCATCCTGTGGACCAAGCAGGTAGTCTTCATCATCTTCCTAGTCAGGAAAGTTAGACTCTGGGTTAGCAAGAAAAACTAACCCAGACTGACCAGGAGAATGCCCGAAAGCAGATGATGAGGGTACTCTGTGAGTGATCGTGGTCAGGCCCGCTGGTCGGATCCCGCCTGATGGTGCTCGCGCCGCTTGATCACCAGGCGATGCCAACATCAAGTCTGGGTCCAAGACGCCCGCCCCTGAATCACTAAACACTTTGTCCAACCTAGTAGTGCATGATCCACGGACGGGGGATACCTGCAGAGGTCGATGCGCTGGAAGTTGAAACACCTGTGCCGGCAACATGCTGCGAAGCATGTCAGGCATCAGATCTTTCAAAGTCCTGCGCAACTCACCCATTAACACAACCTTGAAGGCCTCGAGCTCACCCTTCTCAGAGGCCTTCTTCTTACCCTCCTTCTTTGCCTTCTTGCCCTCCTTAGCTATCAGTTTAGACTGAAAAGCAAAGAATTCAGAGGTTACATCCCCCCCACTCTTTACAAATGACATTTGTTAGACAGCCTACAAACTGAACAAAGATGGCAAGGGTGGGGGAAGAATCTAGCCTTCATGGGCTTAAAGCATGATGGACATGACTTCTGAAAGGGTAGGCATACGAAGACAATGAGTATTATAGTTTGCAAAACCGTGTTATTTGACTATTAGTACAAAACAAAAACAAACTCGAGAGAAGACACCCACTTTTATTACAGACAACCCTGATGGGACAGCTGACTTCTCTTGTTAATAATAACCAATCACAACCAGGATCCCAAATTAAAAATGAGAGAAAGATTATTGACTATCTATATATCTCTCCACGTTCATAATAAAGGGTGATAAAACATCAAAAAGATTTCTCTAAACTAAGATTATGACATCAAGGAAAGCGAAAAAACTCTGGTTGATTATGACATCAAACCTCAATGCAACAGCTCCTTCATGGAGAGGGGACATCAGAAATGAATGCAAGAAATATCTAGAGACTAAAGACATTCATAACTCCCGAATAATATGTTATTAAATTATATATATTCGAGAACCCATGCACACACACGAGAGAATACAGTGCAATAACAAATGGCAGCAGAAATTTGTGAATATTTTCAAATAATTATGTGCCATAACTAATAAACTCCCTTAGCCTGAGCACAGGCAAAACCATCCTCTTGTGCAGGAGAACACGTCCATCCATCCGCCGAGACTCTTCTTTCTGTAGACCAGATGAGGGGGATGGGATAAACGGAAGGAGATATTTCTTTTATTCATTTACTATATCTCCAACCCTTAGAAATATCACAATGATAAGTAAAAAAATAGACGTGAACAACCTTCGAGAGAAGAACAGAAACCCTTACTATCCATAAGTTGAACCTGTGAACACAAAGCACAAGGGATTAATAGCCCTAGGCGCGGGGACAAATTTAACAAGGATTCCCAGTGCCTGAAAACGTGGTAATGCCAAAAAGGCTGCAAACGAAAACCAGTAACATATAAAAGTTACAAGTCTTAATTAATATATGGAACAGTATTACCTTAATGGAAGAAGAGGAGGACTCCTCTGACACGGACTCCTCTGACACTTTTGCATCAGCCATTATGAATGAAAGATGAAAATGGAAGTACCAGTATGCGCATGCGCAGTAGGTGGGATCTGACATATGCATGACTGTGTACATCCACTTGCCCATTAGGGGCACCTAACTTTTTATAATTCTGAATATTATTGAACTTAGAGCCGATATACTAGTATATCAAGTGTTAGGGAGGTAAGTATGTTCTCATGATGTGAAAATCTGCCATATACAGGGTACAATCAGAGGCCATGTAGGATAGTGACAATTTTCTTACTTCTGGTTGCCCAGCGGATTGAAATCCTAACAGTTAACTGATGTGGCATTTCAGGGTAGAAACGTAGTATCTGGGACTTTGTGTTTCTTAATTGACAGGCAGAAAGAAACATTTTCACAGTACTTTGTGCCAAACCCATATCCAGCTTGTTGACTTCAGAGGATTTTTTATCAGAAAGCATAATTTGGGACCTTGCAATAGCCAGCGAAAACAGATGTACAGCTCCTTCAGCACATGTTCCTCAGTGATGTGTTATATTGGTAAATTGTGTCCCCTTTGATGCGCGAACAACACCATGAACATGCGTGGTATCCCTTGTGATATCTAATGTCAATGGTATGAGCATCATTCCTTTTTATTGCCTCCTTAAGTGCGCAGCCAGCATTTTCTATTAACTTATGAAGAGGATTTCGATAAGTAGCTTCAGATTCACTGAAGAAACATAGATTCCTGTCAAATGGAGCTGCATGGGAGCGCATGAATTTCTTCTGTCCTCTGAATAGTCAAATGATGACTCCTCTTGCTCCATAGGCTGCTATCTGCTTGTCATACGTCACCTTCGCTCGATTACACATTCCTGTATGCGCTGCTTCCTGATAACATTTTCTATGCCATGTAGCAGACTTACCATGAAGATCTTGGAATGTAACATTTCCAAGTCGTCTATTAATATTAGGGTATGGTCCATCGCTACAGAATTCCTGTTCGCTGATGGGGTTCAAAAGTGTTTCATGTGATGTAGGTTTATCGACGACTTCCATCACCTCACCACATACACTTCCACCAGACATTTTGCTGTGTTGATTTGGTGGATGCACTCGTGGGATATGATGTTAGGCGATATCGTGTGTTGTGGACTCAATCCTCCATCGACATAACTTTGACATATTTTTAGTCAAAAAATATAAAAGACAATTTTTTTATATTCGATTATAATAATATTATTGCATTTTACAGGTCAGAATCAGAATCTGTATGTTAAAAAACATGGATGGATATTTAGATTGTTAAAATTGCACAATTCTAGCCCTCTTTTCAAACTTGTATAGCAATCTAACAAACATGTGCCAACATGTATTTGTATGTTATTTGAGACATATTTAACATTTCTGAATAGGTGGAACATTTTCTGCATTAAAATCCCAAGGGACTTTAACATCATGACACATGCCCGTACACTATACAGGAAATTAAGCTGTTGAATATTTTGAAACTACTTTGACAGGGAGTTGTTGCTCCAACAGGCAGCAAAAACTCCCAGTCAAATTAATTTCAAAATATTGAACTCAATATTTCTCCTTGCATTATGAATTCCATTGTCATTTCTAGTCTGAGGGTTAAAGGGTTAAGATTATTAAAGCATAGTATTTCAGCAAACTGGGTGACAAGATGGTGACAGAATGGCTTCTAGTCATCAATAACGGAACCCAGTTTCTCACTCAGTCATATGATGTCATAATCAACTATGTCACATGTAGGCTGATGTCATAATCAATTATGTCGTGAATCCCATGATATAGTCAGTCATAAACACTTAAAAGTCTGTTGAATATTTTGAAACTAATTTGACTGGGTGCTATAGGCAGGGAGTGCAGTGATTGATTGATCCCCAAACAGGTGAAGTATCAGTGGAATTTAGCTATAGATGGGCGGGGTATAGCTAAAACTGGATTACTCCATTATATATTGCTCATGTTATATTCACACAATTGAGTGATCAGTTTCTAGCTAAGCGCCACCCATTTCTAGCTAAGCTTCGCCTATTTCTAGCTAATCTCCGCCCAGTTTGTATTTATATTTGAATCAATATTAATGTCAAGCTAACCATACAGGTAAGCTGTTTAATAATTTAAAACTAATTTGACTGGGAGCTGTTGCTGCCACACTTTCTATTGCCACTTTCATGATAGACCGTCACCAATGACATTTTGATTGTGACATCAGCGAGCAAGTAATATATTTGATTATGATGTCAGATACCTGATGGACAGATTGGATCCTTCCATTCCAGATTCAGCCATAGAGTCAGTCATTCCAGGGGTACATTTTCAAAAGCATTTAAATTCTTCTCTTTCTCCACAAAATAGACATTTCTGAGTTATTACCCGACACACGGTCAGATTTACGAAGAAAACTGTGAATGTTTTCTTTATAAAACTAATGTTTTAACCCTTTAACCATTAAATTTATTCAAGAAAATTTCAATTTTCTCATAGAAAATGTCCATTTGCAGACCAAGAAGAGTATTTTTGAAAATTTACCACTGGAATGACTGGCTCGGTTATCGAGCCAGTCATTCCAGTGATAAATTTTAAAAAAGTCTTCTCTTGGTCTGCAAATGGACATTTCTCAAGACCGCTGCAGATGCCGTTTTTGGCTGAAATGAGTGTTAAAGATTTAAATCAGTAGTTTCCCTGTGACACCTGTTAATTATTATGTACTTACCTGTAGGACAATAGTGTCCCGGTGTGCAGACATCAGGACCAGCTATACTAGACCTGGTGACGCAGTAGAACCCAGCCTGGCAGGGTCCTGAAGGCTCAATCAGACCAGCCTGTGAACAGTATTTTCCTGAAATAATATAAGACAATATGATAGATATTAACTGTCCGCCTGCTGTATTTCTACAGACTATATTTCACGGGATTTAACTCTGAATATGTTGAATATTTTGAAAACAATTTAACTGAGCCACCAACAACTTTCAGTCAAATTGTTTTCAAAATATTCAGCAGGTCCAGAGTTATTACTGGTGTTGGTTTTCATCAGACAAACAGTTAATATGAAGAATTTATTAATATTTTACCACGAAATCAAGGTAAAGGAGGGTTCTCAGAACCAGGTTATGAGAAAACATAACATAAGCCATCAGGGCATATGCTGCTGTCAACTAACAGCGCTATACACTGCTGCTCCACATCAGCTACAACCCCTCTGACCTCCTCATCACCCAACCCTCAGCACACCACACACACACCCTCCCCCCCAGACACACACATGCACGCACGCACGCACGCGCCAGTTCATGAAAACCATAGTTGTCCTATTACACAGCGCAAAACTACTGGCATAAATATAATTTATTGGAGGGCGAGTTAATTGCTAAAAACTTTAGATAACAATACGAAATAGCATAATTTTATTTTTATTATCTCATTAACAACAAAGCCCACAAAAAAATTGCTTCTGCAGTGGTCTTAGAAATATCGATTTGCAGACCAAGAGAATACTATCTTTGAAAATTGACCACTGGAATATCTGGCTCAATAACCTAGCCAGTTATTACAGTGCTACATTTTCTAAAATAATATTCTTATGATTTGCAAATGGATATTTTCTATGAGAAAATTTAAATTTTCTTGAACAGATTTGGGGGCTAAAGGGTTAATTGCATTAGATATAGTGTCTTAAAAATCATATTTATTTTGGTATTGGAAAGTTCAGGACACAATTACATCATATCCACTTTGTATAATTTAAATACCAAATGGCAGAAATGAATAAGAAATTAACTGAATCATAAATACATTTATCAAGTCAGATGATATTATCACAGAAGACACAATTTCATTTGTTAATTAGTAAACGTTATCGAGACAGTCATTCCATTAATACATTTTTTAAACAGTCTTTTCTTGGTCTGCAAATACCTATTTCTCAAGATCACCAAAAGAAGCTGGTTATTTCAGCTTGAGTGTTAAAGGGTTAAGGTTTTTAATTTTGCCACGCTTTCACACATCAGCTAATCGGTGAGAAATTATAGATCTTTTAGACAAAAACAAAATGAAAGGAGAAAAGAAGGTGACAAGTAGGTTTTTTAAAAATATTTCATCGTAAAACATTACCTGGAATACATGGTGTGCATTCAGTATCATTTCTGAGTCGTGTTGCATTTGAGAATGTTCCTATTGGACACTTAGTTGGCTCTGCGCTCTGCTCTGGACAGTAATGACCAATCGGACACTCGTCCGCTTGGTAGGCCTGATTAGGTGCTGATGAGGTCGCACCATAGCGACAGTAAAAGCCAGCAGCGCAAGGTATTGTGGGATAGACTGTGGCACCAGGGCAGTAGAATCCACCTATGTGAGAAATATATCCATCCATAGCAGATAATATATATAAATTATTATTATATATTGATGAAATACATAAATAGATATTAACCACAACGAAGGGATCCATTTCTAGCTATACTCCTATTTCTAGCTATATCCCTCCCATTTCTAGGTATGCCCCTTCTATTTCTAGCTATGCCCCTCCCATTTCTAGCTATACCGCATCCATTTCTAGCCATTCCGCTCCCATTTCTAGCTATGCTGACCCATGTCTAGCTATACTCCTCCTATTTCTAGCTATGCCCATCCTATTTCTAGATATACCCCTCCTGTTTCTAGCTATACCGCCCTAATTGCTATCTATGTCCTCCCATTTCCAGCTATACGCCTATTTCTAGCTATACCCATCCTATTTCTAGATATACACCTCCCATTTCTAGCTATGCCCCTCCCATTTAAGCTATGCTCCTCCCATTTCTAGCTATACCCTCTCCTTTCTAGCTATGCCTTTTTCATTTCTAGCTATGCCATGCCCATTTCTAGCTATGCCACTCCCATTTCTAGCTATACTCCTCCGATTTCTAGATATACACCTCTCATTTCTAGCTATACACCTCCCATTTCTAGCTATACACCTCCCATTTCTAGTTATGTCTTCCCATTTCTAGCTATACCCTTTCTATTTAAAGCTAGACCCTCCAATTTCTAGTCACCACCCTCCCATTTCAGCTATGCAACTCCCATTTCTAGCTATGCCCCTCCCATTTCAGCTATGGCCCTCGCACTTCTTGCTAGACCATCCCATTTCTAGTTACTACCCTCCCATTTCAGCTATGCCCCTCCCATTTCTAGCTATACCCTCCCATTTCAGCTATGCCCCTCCCCTTTCTACCCATGCCTCTTCCATTTCTAGCTACGTCCTCTCATTTCTAGCCATCCCCCTCCTATTTCTAGCTATACCCCTCCTATTTCTAGCTATACCTCCCATCTCTAGTTATTCCCCTCCCATTTTTAGCTATGCCCCTTCACTTTCTAGTGATGCCTCTTCCATTTCTAACTATTCCTCTTCCATTTCTAGTTAATCCCTGCCCATTTCTAGCTATGCCCTGCCCATTTCTAGCTATGCCCTGCCCATTTCTAGCTAAGCTGTACCCATGTTATACACATGTTGGAAACAAATTTTAACACTAAAACTTTCACAGAATTCCATTTTCACAGTAACTATACAGGCAAGCTGTTGAACATTTTGAAACTAATTTGACTCGAACCCGTTGCCGTCTGCAATAGATATCAGTCAAAGTATTTTCAAAATATTCAACAAAACATTTGTTATATAATAAATTCACAAAAGGCATATTCATAAACTTTTATGACAGACTTTTTGACTTTGGTAACATATGTCATTTTGATTGTGGTGTCAGTCTACGTTTGATGTATTTGATTACGGTACTTGAGTGACAGATCGGTAACTGAGCCATTAAATACAGTGGTAGCTTTTCAAAGTTAGTCTTCACTTGGCCTACTCAATAAGCAAATATTGAGCTTTTCTTTACCAATCTTGACCATTAAAAGGTTAATTATAAAGTTGTTGTTATTACCGAGGCACTGGTAGCATTGCTCAGGAGCGCTAAGACCTGTCCCATTGTTGAACGTCCCAGCAGGACATGGGAACTCCTCGGCTACACGTGTCCCATTGGGACAGTAGTGACCTAGGTACAAAATAAAACAGGTATTAAATGCCATCAGTAAACAAATCTTGCTTAGATCAATATGGTGAATAACTATTCAATAAATATACATGCTTCAGGAAGAATACAACACAGGGAGAATTTGTTCGTTAACCTTTTTAACCTTTTCACCGATGAATTCCCCATATTTCATTTTCGAGGGAGCCATACAGGAAAACAGTTGAATATTTTAAAATTAATTTGACTGGAATCCGTTGCTGCCTTAGGCAGCAACATCTTCCAGTCAAATTAATTTTAAAATATTCAACAGAATAATTTTTATGTTGTAAAGAATGTAAAGAATTTACTTTTTCAGGGATTTGTCGGTGAATGTATTAATGCCAAGTTCACCAAATATATCCTTTGCAGTGGCCTTCAGCACTGTCATTTGCAGGCCAAGAGATTATTTTTTAAATATTACTTTGAAAATAACTGGCTCAATAAACGACAGTCACGATAAGTAACCCAGTCATTGCAAATGATAGTTTTCTTCATAAATAGTCTTCTCTAGGCTTGTAACTTCAATAAGCAAGAATTTCATTCTCTTGACAAATCGTGACAACGGACATTCCCAGTTTATTCATCAATCAGATGACGTCATAATCAACTAAGTGATGTATAGGATGACGTCATAATCAACTACGTGATGCATAGGATGACATCATAATCAATCACAGCATGAATGACTCGATTTAGTTCGTCTTAAACGTTTAACAGTCCGACAAGTTGTACGAATTGTATGTATTTGCTATTTATAAACATTCTGTTGAATATTTTGAAACTAATTTGACTCAGCGCTGTTGCTGCCATAGGTAGCAACAACGCCCAGTAAAATTAGTTTCAAAATATTCAACAGCTAACGTGTATAGTTTTCTGGAAATTGAGATTCAGCGAGTGCAACGATCGATTGATCCCAACATGGGCGAAGCATGGGTGGAGCTTAGCCAGAGGTGGGCGGGGCATGGCTAAAACTGACACAAAGCATAACACCTGTTTTAACAAAGTACTATTTTGAAGTCCAAAAAGGCATATCATATTACATGTTTTCATTTTGTGAAAATGAGTCATATGATTCCCAGGTGTGCATGCTTCACTGTGGATGTGAGTGATTTTTAGATAGCTATACATACCGTCCATTTCTTGAGATGCGATGGTATGGGTCTAAGAGTGACAAGCTTGAAAACTTGATGCCATGAGAGGACACTTTCATTTGAGTGATAAACAGCAGGCTAGATAAACAATGGTCTGAAAATGTTGATTGTAAGGGGGTTTTCAAATTTTCAAAATACTTTACATGGTAATTTTACAAAGTTCAAGTGTATTTCCTAACATATATTAAAATTAAAGTACTTTTCAAGTGTGTATGAACCCTGTAAAATGCCACATTACTACTAAAAAATACCTTCAGGACAGAGCGATCCGGTGTAGTTCACAACAGCACCCAACATATTGTCACAGTAAAAGCTGCCTGGACAAACTTTGCACCCACTCTGTCCAACCACATCCTGGTAAGAACCGGATGAGCAAATCTGGTAGATACTTGACCCTAGTGGACAGTAATGTCCAGCTGGGCACTCATATGAAGGTGGGTTTCTCACAGTCTGACCTTCCGGACAATAAAATCCTAAAGAAATTTGAAATAAAAGTATTTGATTTTGAAAATATGATAAAAAATAATTATTACATATTTAACTGTCTTACTGCTTCAAGCCACAAGACATAATTACAATAACTCTTAGCCACCAACAACTTTCAGTCAAATTGTTTTCAAAATATTCAGTATATCCAGATTTAAACCCCATGTAAAATCTAGCTTAATTACTAGATAGATTGGAGACCATAGTAGACAATTTCATCCCACTGGGTTGATTCCACAAGGTGACATACAAAATAGTTGTTGAATCCAACGGCTCTCTTTGGCGTTTCTCCACATAGTAGACATGTCATCATTTGGGTCTGATGAGAGAACTTGGATGATACGATAGTGTATGTCACTCCTAGAATGGATTTCTGATGTGAAATATCTAGATACTGGAGCGTCATATCTAATGAGTATTTTAGAAATGTACTTCAGAGCATAGGTGCTCTTGTATTCTGAACTCGAAGGTGCGTTTCGTTTCCCCCACATAATGTTTTTTTCACCTTTTGCAAGTGATGAGGTAGATGATGTGTGATTGTCAGTTTCCGGTTCTACCGGTGGTTGTGTTGGTGGGAACGGTTCTGCCTGGACCGGATGTGATGTCTGAACCAGTGTGCTGGATCTTTGTATCCTGCCTGGACTGGTGTCCGGTTCTCCACCTGTAATCACAGCAATCTGAACCGTTTGTTAGCTATCTCTGATATCTTGTGTCCGGTTTCCTATTTCATCTGTTTCTCTCGCTAGTGGACGGATGGCGTTAGGTGATGATACACGGACGGTTTTGTCGGTGGCCATCTTGTTTCTGGTTTGGCCCATTCATCAAAGGCTTCCAGGTCAATAAATGACGAACCAACCGAAATTGGTAATAGCTGATCAATTTTGGATACAGCATTCAAGGAATTTTTTCTGATTAACAGAATCTAATTACTACATGAACAGTGTTAGTGGCTTTGAACCTGAAGTTCTCTACTATTTTGTAGATGAAAGTACGAAGAAATTCAGCAGCAGACACTTTCAAAAAAGCATCCGCTTTTGTTTCTACGAGAATTCTTAATACTTACCAGATGTACTATTATGATGATGTCTATTATCTAGTCTAGCTCAAAATAAACAATTAAAACTCCGCACTCTCCTGGTCCTGCCCCTACTGTGTCCGGGAATACCATAGCCGCAGGTACCGAGTCAATTCCCAATCACAGTCAGATTCGTCTTATGTTTGCCTTGGCAAACTGCGAAAGCAGCTCAGCCTCACCTCAGCGGGGCGGCTGAGGCAGGTCCATAGTACATCTGGTAAGTATTAAGAATTCTCGTAGAAACAAAAGCGGATGCTTTTTTGATTCTACATCGAATAATACTTACCAGATGTACTATTATGATAAACTCCGGATTTCGACAGCCAGAAAATGCCGGTGGGAGGAGGTGAGGCTCGAACCAGCATTCAACTACCATCCAACAAAGAAGGTTGTGAAGAGACTAGAACCCTGGCATACGCTTGGGTTCTGCCATCTGACTCATAGAGTGCTAAACTTCCATGGTCTAGACCGCGCTCCCCCCCCCTCTTTTGTCCGCACAAAATTCAGAGGGCTGTCACTGGGGATGCAACACCCACCAGACCCGTGTCAGCCCCAAGTCTCAGCTAGGGCAGTCCAGTAGAGTGCAAAGAAGCTACTACAACTTCTAACTTTGAAAAAATATCAGTATATCGACTAGATTTTCAAATTGGAATGAGTCTAATGTCTGGTTGATAGGATAAGAATACTCTTGTACCAGACTATTTACCTAAGCAGTCTGGTATTTCGACTGTAAGTAAATATATTTATAGTCACTTAATTAATGTAAACACTCACCATTTTGAGTGCTTGATCTTTTCTTGATCATCACAGGAGCTCGGCCCAATCCACGGTCGTACTCAGTCATGTGCATAGCGTTTGTTCAGTGTAGGCGGAAGACTTTAGTGATGTGTGCGAAGTAGTGGTCGGACGTGGCTTAGTTTAGGTTTGACAGATTGGCGACGGCTACCAGATTAAGTGAGCTGGAGATGTCGCGAAGGTAGAAATCAGTGAATGACGACTCGGCATGCCATTGTGCTACAGACATCACCTCCTCTAATGAGACACCCTTATAAAGGGCCGATGATGCCGCTAGTGCTCGGACCTGATGGGCATTCGCATGATCAATTTGCTTTCCTGTAGCGATCTTGTGTGACATCTTAATAGCGTCAACTATCCAACGAGAAATAGTATCTTTCGAGGCACGTAAATGGGGAGCTTTGAGACATAACCACAGAGATTTCGGGTCATCTCTCCACTCATTAGTACGTTTCTTATACATTTTAAGACATCTGACAGGACACCAAACAGAAGAGTTTGGGTCATGTCTAGTTAAACTTGGCAAATTGATCGGCTGTCCTGGATATTAAAGTGACTGATTCTTTGACAGGAAACAAAGACGTGGAAGTAGTCGTAAACCTTCACCCGTGACGACAAAACGGTCTTGTTCGGCAGAAAGCGCATGAATTTCGCTTCTCCTTCTCGCCGACGCTGCTGCAACCAAGAAAACTGATTTAATAGTTAACAGTTTAATATCAATAGATCTAATCGGCTCAAAAGGAGCCTGTCCTAAAACCTGTAGAACAAGATATAGATTCCATGATGGGATAGGAATTGGCTGTCTAGGTCGCAGATTGCTCATTCCTTTGATAACTTCATTCAAGGTGTCATTCTCCACCCCTTCAACAGTGAGACTGGGAATGACTGATGCTAATGCAGACTTATATGCTGCTAGGGTAGATGGTACAAGTTTGTCAACTTCGTATAAATGACAGATAAAATCTGCTACGTGTTGAACAGATGCAGAAAAGGGATTAATATCTCCTCTCTCACACCACTGTGCAAATTTGTTGATTCTATAATTATATGTCTTTGTGGTTGAAACTCTTCTGGCTGAAGCAACAAACTTCGCTGCTTGCTCAGAAAAGCCACCCTCAATTGCACGCTGCTTGACAACATCCATGCAGTCAATTTGAACATTTCCGGTCTGTCGTGGAGGTACAGACCTTTGTTCTGAGAGATTATATCTCTTGCGTCTGGCAGAGAGACTGGATTGCAAACCAGAAGGTCCAGCAGATCCGTAAACCATGATCGGCCTGGCCAATACGGGGCGATCAGTAGTACCTGGCACTCCCCCTCTCTTACTTTTGCCAGAACGTTTGGGATGAGAATTGTTGGAGGGTACGCATACGCGTACATTCCCTCCCAACTTATTGCCAGTGCGTCTACTGCTAAGGCTAGCGGGTCCGGGATCGGTGACACGTAAGTGACCATCTTTGTGTTTTGATTCATCGCAAACAGGTCGACATTTGGCTTGCCCCATTGTTTGAACAGAACCTCCGCTACCGATTGGTTGAGCTGCCATTCCGTCGGACGACAAACCGTCCTTTGACTGAGAGCATCCGCTAGGATGTTCAATCTTCCTGGAATGTGTGCTGCCCAAAGAATAATATTCTTCTCTTGGCACCACAGCAGAAGGTTCCAAACCATCATACACAACTCTGGTGATCTCGTCCCATCCTGGCGGTTCAAATAAGACACCACTGTCGAGTTGTCTGTCCTTATTAGGACAACTTTGCCTTGAATTAGGCTCTCGAACTTTCGAAGTGCCAATACCACCGCTAATAGTTCGAGCACATTGATATGTTTCTGCGCATTGGTCCGATCCCATTCCCCTGACACTGACTGATTGTCCAATACAGCTCCCCAACCCGTCAACGATACATCCGTAAAGATGGACATCTGAGGTTGAGGAGGTTGTAGAGGAACACCTCGCAGGAGATTCTGTTCGGATAACCACCACTGAAGGTGGAATATTAATGGTTCTTTGACTGGAATCCTCAGAGATAACGGATCCGTTTTCTGAGACCAGAATGACATTATATACAACTGAATTGGCCTGCGCCTGAGTGCCGCATATGGAACCACCTTACCTTCTCCAGAGATACTAGTAACCCCAGTATCCTGAGAAACTGGCGCCGTCAGATAGGCTCCTAGAGAAACAGACTCCAGAACTGCAATCAGGCTTCTAACTCTGCTCTCCGCCGGAAAAGCTACGCCGTCCCTGAGATTGAAAAAGATTCCCAGAGAGACAAACTCCTGGGATGGAGTCAGTTCTGATTTCTCTAGATTTACAATCCAACCTAGATCCTTTAATAAGGCTAGGACTACCTGCAGATTGCTGCGCAGAGTGACTGGATTCCCCGCCTTCAGCAGCCAGTCGTCTATGTACGTGTGAACAGCTATGTTTCTCCTGCGAAGTAAAGAAGTCATGGCGAGAACCACCTTGGTGAAGACCCTCGGAGCTGTGGTCAGGCCGAACGGGAGAGCATTGAATTCCCAAACATTGTCTTGGAATGCAAAGCGAAGGTACTTCTGAAAAGGAATTGACATTGGAATATGAAAATATGCATCCTTCAGATCTATCGACACTCCCCACATGCCTTTCCTCAGCCCTGTCATTACTGCTGCAACCGTCTCCATCTGAAATTTGGGAGAAAGAATAAACTTGTTCAACAGTTTGAGATTGAGAATTGGTCTCCATCCTCCGGTACGCTTCGGAACGAGGAACATGATCGAATAGAAGCCCAGAGAAGACTGATCCTTGACTAAATGAATGGCCTTCTTCTGATGAAGAGATTGTATTTCTGACCGAATGGTGTCTAGACGATCTGATTCCCTTGGAACAGGAGTCCATATTGGAGTCGAGGTTAACGGAACTAACGATTGATGGATGAGCCAGTCCGGATCGTAGCCGTTTCTTATCCACTGACAAACTAAACAGTCGCGCACGACCTGTTCCCATTGGTTTAGGAATAATTGAAGTATGCCTCCGACGGATGGCATCTGCACACAGCTGTCGGTCAAGATTGGCCGATAAGACGCTAAGTCGCTTGGGTGAAGATTCTCGACTCCATCTGTCTCCAAAGCCATTGGTAGTGGTTCCGCCGGAAACCCGTCAGGAACGAGCCCCACGGCCGCCCCGCGGCTTCTTGTGGTACGACGGTCCGGAACCGCCGCCACGGCTATCCTTACGGTAGCCGCCTCGGCCCAAACCGCCACCCTTCCTGTCTTCCTCATACGGCCTCTTACTAGAGGACTTGTATGAGGACGAACGGCCAGGTCCTTGCGATCCGGATGACCTATGGGCATCACGGCCAGAAGGACGGAAGGGCGATCTAGGACGCTGCCTCTGCTGCTCCTGTCTATGTTGACGGTAGGACTGTTGCGGCTGAGTCCTCTTAGTCGACTTCCACGACTTGCCGACCACTTCTTGCTCCGCCACCATTGACGCAACCTTGGAGAGCGCTTGCCGTGCCGAGCCGCCGAACAAGCCTGGACCTATGAAGGGCGCAGAAGATAATGCAGCCCTCATTTCCGGTCCTGGTTCTACACAATCGAGAACCATTCTCCGTCGCTCTGCCAACGTTCTAGTGATCACCCTGGCCAGGCAATCCTGAGACAGGCGCATGGTGTCCCGAACAATTCCGGGAGCAGCCTCTGGCACCTGTCCACCTTCCGCCGTGCAGTCCAGCATACCCTGCAAGATGGTACACCCGTGCGACAGCGCAGCCATGGCTGCCCTCGCCGCATCCGGTATGAGCGTGAGCTCATTGAACGGGTCTTTGTTGGTCTGAGAAACCAAAGGACGTGACCGCCCCTTAGCCTTCCCAGCCAACGGCCTATTCAGCGCCTCTCGTTCCGCAACGGAAAGCCGTGGAACCCGGACGTACTGATGATAAGCCAACTCCGGAAAACGGACCCTACTCCTTATCCCCTTCGGGGCATTTGGTAATGCATAGTCTGGCTGAACCAGACGGTATGCCGCAACTTCCAACATGTCAGAAGTCTGCGTATCCAATGGGAGTGTCGGCATGGCAGAAAAGCCACTTGACAGAGCGCTAGCCGCATGCTCTGACATCCGTTCCATCGCCGGATCGCGCTGAGATCCTAGATCAGATGCCAACCCGAGACGATTGGTCATCCATCCAAGGACCTGCACCCATTCAGCTTCGGTGCAGAAAACGGACTCGTCCATCAAAGAACTGCCGTTCTCATCCTCCCTCTCTCCCTTAGATGAGAGGGCCACCGACGATCCATGCTGAACGCTATGATATGCGTCTCTGCCAGGACAGAACGCATCCATAACGCGACTACCAGCGGCACCGGTGTCTAACGAATCGCCAGACCCGGATTCCCCGCAGTCCATCGGCTCCCGCATGGGATCCGGGACTACAGCCGCCTTAACTACGGCTGGTACCGTCACCCTGATAGGAGCCACACCTAACGCCGCCGGGATACCAGCAGGAACCGCAAAACACAGCTCCGCCGGCATCTCCGGTTGCACAAACAGCGGATGGAATATGCCTGACGGAACGTCGACATCAGCATCCGCCTGGCAAACCCGTACAAATCCCGAGGGCGACCCCTGGGATGTACTAGGCCTTGCCGTCATCGAAATATCCGGCATGCCGGAATCTTCCATTAGCAGCAGATCTTCCTCCTCTATCGTCGGCTCTTGAGCCAAGGACAGAGAAGGGGCAGGTGCATGACCCTCAGCAGAACTAGCCGGACCACCTAATGGTTGTCCTGCACCAGCTTGCCTCACCGGGACCGTGGACTGCAACGAGTCAAACATCGCCTTGAACTGGGCCGCCCATACGCCCAGCGCTGAATCCATTCGTTTATTCAGACGACCTTCAAGTCCCATAAGAGACGCCTGCTGCAACTTCGCTGCCTTGTCCTTCGCGATCCTCTCCAGCCTCGCACGTCGATCCCTGTCAAACTCTGCCACCATTGCCGACGACCACTTCACGCACACATCACAAGGGCTGCCGACCTTACACTGAGCGCACGCCACACAGTGATGTCCCAAGTACTTCCGCTTCATGAACCTGTTGCACTTCTGGCACAACGTGTCCGGATTCTTAGGTTTCTGTGAACACAGAGAAAAATTACAACGCTGCACATGACAATGATGACGAGCAATACGCACAATCGACTTGATAGTTAAGATTTCTTAAACACATTAACTTCCTCTTAAATTAATGATAATCAAGTTCTTAGGCAGGAAATATTTGAAACTTTTTTGAGTGAAAATTTTTTAAAAACACACAACTCAGCCTTTAACTAACGTTAAATAACCAAGGCTACATCGCCGATCGCTACAAACACCCTCGACAATGAAGCGAAAGCTAATATCGGCGATAAACAGAGTGCATAGACACACCAAGCCAAGAACGACATAATTCATGGGCGCCGCCATCTTGGCCAAGGGCGCATCCATCTTAAGAGGAACCGAGTCGCAAGAGAAAATTAACCGAGTACCCGAATTAAACTAAAAGTTAACGGGTACAGAAGCGACTCCAACAATGGCTAACATTTCAAAACAATGTGCCAATTTAAGGAAATTTCAAACAGTCATTATGGCACGAATGTATAAATTCTAGATTGATACAACCTGCCCCTGTGATGATTTACCTTTTTCTTCCATGATGCCAACAGTAACACACTCCAACAACACTTAAATCAGTTAAAATTGAAAATTTTAAGAGCTCTGACAAAACGTGACTTTCTCGAGTCGCAAAATAGACGAATCTGACTGTGATTGGGAATTGACTCGGTACCTGCGGCTATGGTATTCCCGGACACAGTATGGGCAGGACCAGGAGAGTGTGGAGTTTTAATTGTTTATTTTGAGCTAGACTAGATAATAGACATTATCATAATAGTACATCTGGTAAGTATTATTCGAAGTAGAAAATAGCATTCATTTACTATTTTTAAATTTAAAAAAATTTAAATATGAATCTTTCTATGGATGAATAGTCACCTTGTATAATAGACACTTTTCCTGTTTTTCTGTGTTTTTAACTTGTGTTCATTTTAAATTAAAGGGGTGCTAATCTCATCTCAAATCTTCTGTTGCACCTATAGATTATGGTTTATAGATTTCATATCATTCAGATCCTGTCGCATTCCCTTATCTGTATCACAATTATCTGCTTTGTAATATCGCGTAAATGTTGACCATTGATCGCCACCATTTTTTCACCTCAAGCAACAGTATGTGATGTCATGCAAGTACCAATTCATTACAGTCTTTATTATGTAATACTTATCCCATGGAATATTTTGAAACTAATTTGACTGGAAGTTATTGCTGTCTATGGCAGCAACAACTTCCAGTCAAATTAGTTTCAAAATATTCAACAGCTTACCTGTATGATTGCTTTTATACAAAATTGACAAGCTACAGCTGGCACCTGTATGACTGAGCATGAGGCAGACAAGTTAGGTTTTTTTCTCATTGGTTGAAAACTAAATCACCAACGCCATCAAAAACTGTCTGGATGTAGAAAAGTATCAAAATTTAGCTACTAAAGTCTGAATACCTTTCGTTGTTGGCATGATAAAAAACTAGAATGTCAGGGATGGATTATGGATGGCAAATTCTATCACCTGGATGGTTAGAATAAAGATAAGGTGAGATTTCCTTTAAATGTTTGTAACAATCTGCAAAGGATGAATCTGATCTGCCATGGTCACTTAACCCTTTATTCAAGAAAATTTCAATTTTCTCATACAAAATGACTATTTGCAAACCAAGAGAAAACTATTTTTGAAAATTTACCAGTCGAATGACTGGCTCGGTTATTGAGCCAGTCATTCCAGTGGTGAATTTTCAAAAATACTCTTCTCTTGGTCTGCAAATGGACATTTCTTAAGAAAACTGTGAAGCCGTTTTTGGCTGATATGAGGGCTAAAGGGTTAAACAGCTGATGTCATAATCAAATATGTCACTTGTTAGCTGACATGACAATCAAAATGATGGACGTCTGTCACAAATGCTCCAATCGTCTGTCACAAAAGTGACTGAATTGTATGGCTTTGATGAATTCATAATTTAATTAACATCCTGTTGAATATTTTGAAACTAATTTGACTTGCACCTGGTGACCTGCAACACCCTCATGTAACTCTACTCACCTGCATCACATACACCATCAGGTTCTGATAGTCCACTTCCATTACAATATCTGCCCCCAGTACAGGATAGGCACCATGTGAGATTCTCTGCTCGGCTATTAGGCTGGAAGTACCCAGGTGGGCATGGCACTGCTTGGTCACTTCCAGATGGACACACGAAGCCAGGTGGGCACAGATTACCTGAAAATATTTCATTCAAATTAAATACATCCTAAAAAATGCAATAAGGTCTTTTAATGCGTGACCTGCAGTTGCATGGCGTAGGTAACATCCTTATCCAATGCACTAATGTGACATTAAATAAAAAAACAAAAACATTTAATTCAGTTATACTAATTGTAATCCTTATGCTTATAGAATTTAATGGTCAAGCATTATATTTTTTTATAAAGCCCATCCGACTTACAACAGTTGACTGAATTAGTAATTAGATTTGGAAACACAGCTGAACATGCACTACCTCTTATTGAAACAATTAAGCTACTAGTCATACAAACACAGGTTGTATATCGATTGCTTAGGTGCATGCAGAAAACACAAGCATTCTAGAGTTACAAGATTTTCAAGGAATTTTATGTTTTTATAGTGAAAATGGGTAGATTTTTGTGAAATTACCATGAAATAAAGTCATGTGATAAGGTATTGACATATAAAACTGATGGAAATCAATTTTAATTTCAAAGTTATGTGATGAAGACATATTTGAATGAACACATGAATGAATAAACACTCACAGAGACATGTATGGATGGAGAGTTTCCAACTTCTTAAGGACATATGGAGACAATAGCATCACGTCTGTGGCTCTTACCTCCTAAGCCAGTTGGTTGGCTTGTAGTTGAGTTCCGTGTACAATAATACCCAGCAAAACAGGCCCCTCTTGGTGATGACATCATATCTGCATCACAGTACTTTCCTGGATCACAACCAATCGGAGCAGAGCTTCCTTCAGGACAATACTCACCTACAGAATAAATAAACAAGAATTCCACAGAATTAAATGTCTCACCTGTACCTTGTTTGCCACAGTGTCCTTAACCTTTGACCTTGTTATCTCAATGTTATCACACTGCTTCCTAACATTATATGTAACTATGTATCCAAGCTTAGTTTCAATAGGATCAACGAACAGAGGTTAAATAAAAATGTCAGAATGACCTGGACCTTTGACCTAGTGACCTCACCATCAGCAATCATTTTTCTTATGGCACATGGAAGCATGTGAACAAGTTTAGTTATGGTACTATGCAGCTATTCTTAAATCTAAATCTAAATGATTTACTGAATGCAAAAATTAATGTTGACGCTGCTGCTGCTGCTGGAAATGTGATACCTATGTCTCACTTCCTGCTTCACATGCGAGACAATGAATGAACGAACGAACGAACGAACGAACGAACGAACGAACGAATGAACGAACGAACAAACGAATGAACGAACAAACGAGTGAACGAACGAGTGAGCGAACGAGTGAGCGAACGAGTGAGCGGATGAACACACGAATGGAGGCAGGCAGGCATGCCAACCCAACAACGCACACACGCACGCACGCACGCACGCACGCACGCACGCACGCACGCACGCATGCACACACACACACAGACAGAGACAGACAGACAGACAGACAGAGACTGACAGCCAGGCGGGCGGGTGGGTGGGTGGGAAGGGCGGGCGGGTGGGCGGGCAGGTAGACAGACTTACCAGCTTGGCATTTATCCCCCTCTGGGTAGGAAGACTGTGACAAATATGCTCCCAGTGTACAATACCATCCTGGGTCACAAAGTCCTGTAGGAGAACTCAGTCCGGTTCCTGAGCAGAATGACCCAGGTGTACATGCCTCACAAGCTGTTATATTAGGCTGACCTTTTGAGGGAAAAGAAAGTTAACAATTTTGGCTATTAGTACGTGATTTCATAATTAAACAGTTCTATTTAAATTCAAAATATACTATCAATCTAAACTAGAGACGGTGGCTAGATCGATAGAGTAAGACTGATAGCCAGATGTGTGGATGACAATAGAGATTGATGGATGGATGGATGGATGGATGGATGGATGGGCGGGTGGGTGGATGGCCAGATCGATGGATGATGGATGGATGGATGGGTTTTGGGTGGTGGGTGGATGGATGGATGGATGGACGGGATGGATTGGTAGATGGTGGGTACATGGATGGATGGATGGATGGATGTGTTGGTGGGTGCGTGGTTTGTGATGGTACATGGATGGATGGATGGATGGATGTGTTGGTGGGTGCGTGGTTTGTGGATGGATACATACACACAGACAGACAGATGAATGGAAAATACAATATTCTTTTTCAAACTAGAAGCCACAGCAAAGCAGATTCATAACCACTCTCTAAAACTGTTGATTATTTTGAAACTCATTGGACTGAAACAACAACAGCATCAACACAAAGTAGTTTCAATATCTTCAACAGATAAAAGACATTGTTGAACTGATAGTAATGAATTTGGTTCTCCAAAGATTATTTAAGACTAAAGTAATTAGTACATAGACTGAACAAGCTGGCCAATACTGGCCTCAGCAGGGGACTTGACCCCTTAACCCTCATATCAGCCAAAAACAGCTTCTGCAGTAGTGATGGGAAAGGCCCATTTGCAGATCAAGAGAAGACTATTTTTGAAAATTTATCCCTGGATTGACTTTCATTCCAGTGGTCAATTTTCAAAAACAGTTCTCTTGGTCTGCAAATGGACATTTTTATGAAATTGAAATTTTCTTGAACAAATTTGAGTGTTAAAGGGTTAAGGAATGTCCATTTGCAGGCAAAGAGAAGACTATTTTTGAAATCTTAAAACTTGAATGACTGGCTTACTAGAATTTTGAAAATAGTCTTCTCTTCATCTGCAAATGGTGATACAGCAAGCAAGAAAATTTATTTTCTTGAACGTTTTAACCATTAAAGTGCTACAAGTGTGCTTATTTTAAAACAGATGAACGTGAGCAATATCTGCTCCTGTAATCACCTGTATGGTTGTTAAATGTTCCATGTGGACACTTGTACTGTAGATCATACTCTGTTCGTAGTGGACAGTAGTGACCGCTCGGACACACAGTACTCATGTACGTGGTCGAGTTAGCTAGGCAGTAGTAAGCAGCAGGGCATGGAGAACATGATGCTTGATTCAGCAAATCCTGAAAGATAACAAACACGTAGGTAATGAAGAAATACAGGTAAAAATACAGTTAAATATGGATGGTCCTTAATTGTTATAATGTCATAACCAATCAAAATCCACATAACCATTAGCGACGCAAAATTGACCAATCGGTGATGCACCCAAGCCATGGGTGGCCCTCCGATTTTCTATAAAAAGGACCAAAATTTTGCAATCTAGCTATTCAGACAAGAATTCCATGGAATTAAATGTCTCGCCTATCTCCGCTCTGTAACAGCGACCTTGACCGTTGACCTCAATGTCATCATGCTCCTTTCAAACTGTCAACCGAGTCACCAAGCTTAGTTGCAATAGAATTTACTGATCCTGAAACATAAGCTGAGAAGTTTAACTAAATTCAAAAACTTAACATTGTTGACGTCGTCATCATCGCCGCCATTGGAAAAGTGATACATATATCTCAATTTCTGCTACGCAGGTGAAGCAGAAATTGTAGAAGATGCCGGCTTCCACATTGTTATTAACTCTTTAAGCCTTGAATTTGTTTTTAAAATTTTAATTTTCTCATAGAAATTGTCCATTTGCAGACCAAGAGAAAACTATTTTTGAAAATTTACTACTGGAATGACTGGCTCAGTTATTGAGCCAGTCAGTCCAGTGGTAAATTTTCAAAAATAGTCTTCTCTTGGTCTGCAAATGGACATTTCTCAAGACCACTACAAAAGTCATTTCTGGCTGATATGATGGTTAAAGGGTTAATGAAAAATACAGGTAAAACAGGTTTAACATTTTGACCACAACCACTCTTACCATGGCTACCATATATCATTCTTGCCACAATTCTAGAATTCATATTTCCAGAGTATCCATCCATCATCTGACATCATATGACATCATAATCAGCTTAGCGCATGTATGATGACGTCACAATCATTACGTCACAAAGGGTTCCATATAGACGGTCAGCAAATCTCAAAGTGCCCGACACGTTGTATGAAATGTGTTTTTGTAATTCTTTGCTATTTAATAAACATGCTTAAGAATATATTTTGAAACTAATTTGACTGGGCGCTGTTGCTGCCTTAGGCAGCAACAGCACCCAGTAACATTAGTTTTAAAATATTCACCAGCTTACCTGTGTAATTTTTTGGAAATTGATAGTCAGAAATCCATCGATCCCAACACGAGCAAGGTGTGGGTGGAGCTTAGCTAGTGATGGGCGGGGCATAGCTAAAAATGGAAAGGTCCATTGGTTCATTATGTCATTGACATTTGACCACCAGTTTGATCAATAGGTTGCTTAATTCTTACATGTGTAACCAGTGTAACTGAGACAGTGTGGACAATGAATGCTGAAGAAAATTTCAGGCTAAACTTGAGATATCATCAAGAAATACATTTTCCATTGATGAGTTAACATGACCTTTGACCTCTTGGTCACAAAATCAATCTGTTTACTCAGGTTGGTATGGGTAAAGTTTGATGAAGATACATTCAGTAGATCTCTAGTTATTATTTGACAATGGCCCGTTCCACTTTATACATCCAACATACGACATCATAATCAACTACATGACGTGTAGAATGACATCATAATGAATGACGTAGATACATCACGAAAGCATATTTGTAGACGGACTATTTGAATTGCATGTTTTTACTATTTAATAAATATTCTGAATATTTTGCAACTAATTTGACTGGGCATTGTTGGAAACTGATAGTTAGGGCATTCGGGATCGATCAATCCCAAGACCGCTTAGTTAGAAGTGGGTGGGGCATAGCCAAAACTGGAAAGGTGCATTGGGCCGCCAAATTCAATATGATTCTTCAGTGTGTCATTGGCAACCAAACACCTATGTTTTGCATAAGTCTGGTGAAGATGTCTTTAGTAGAACTGAACCCTTTAACTGCTCCAAAACAGAAAGGACAATTATTTTATATAGGGAGTATTCTTTTGAATGTTTTGAAACTAATTTGACTGCGAGCAGAAGCAGGATGTCAATCTAATTACAAAGTATTCAACAACTTTCTTATATAGTTGCCTTGAAATTGAGACACTGGAATTTCAAGAGTTAAAAGGGTTAAAGTGTTTAGCAGGGTGGGTGGGGGGGGGGGGGGTGTGTGTTTAGCCCGGTGAATCGGTTGTCAGCTTTACTCATCTGTTTCAAGGAAGCGCCATTGAAGCAAGTCTTTTGGAATGTTCCTCTACATGGAAACAAGTGGCAATCTTTGAAACTTTACATCTGTAAAGACTGATTTGGAAACAGTGCCAATCTTTCCCAGTGTTATTATAAGAAATGACCTTCTTTTGGCCTGCAAATTGGCAGTCGCTTGTTATAATTTGAGATTTTTCTAGCCAACCTATGGTAATCTTATCTTATCGGGAACTCCAGCCTCGGTGGACTCACCCCTACATCACTAGCGTAGGATACTATATACTATTGGACTGCCATCCACGCTTCTCAATGAGGTCCAGAGTGCAGACATCTGTACCACACTTTACCGGCACCTGACACGCTTTGGGTGCTTTGAGACACTGTCACTTGCTGCTTGGCTGACAGCTGTTATATTTACAGGACTACATACACTATCACACATTATTCTTGGTAACTATGTTAATTATGTTTCAGCAGTGTGCTTTGTTTTACATCCCACATGACATAGACTGACTCGACTGCTTTATATCCCCTCTGAAGAACGTGTCATGTGAATAACGTATGGGACAATACAGATTTTCACACCTTGATCACATGACTGAATGTGGGTTGTCAAATTTAGAATCTTCTAAGCTTAACTCCTACGACTTTGATGTCAAAATTTTAAATTTTCAAGTTAAATTAAAGGATGAACTGGTGTTCATTTTCCAACAAATTAATAATTTTAATAATATTTATTTTTTAAAGACCATTACGCGCAAGTCTCAACAGTCTGTACATGTACAATAAAAACAAGCATATCATATAATATATAACACAAAGCAGTGACACATACACATTAACTAAAATGCTGTTTAAAAATAAATGTTTTTAGGTTGGATTTAAAATTGGTAAATTTAGTAAAAGATCTGAACTCAAGTGGAAGAGTGTTCCACAGTTTCGGTGCCGCTACACTCATGGCACGGTCACCGTACTGTTTTGAGGTTTTCTTGCCATGGCATTTATAAGAGAAGGAGGTCAGCTTCACCTCAACGCTACTCCTAGTGCGGCATGAAGGCTTTTGAACTTTAATAATATCAGTGAGGTAGCTAGGCACTGACTCACAGTGGTGTATAACCTTGAAAATCATGCACAAAATTCTGAACAGAATCCGCTGTTTGACTGCCATTTGGTGGATGATGGTGCTGTCGTAGACAGTAACAAAGTCCACCAAAATTGTTGAAAAATGAACACCAGTTTCTTTGCTATTGACATGGTAAAAGATAGAATATTGACATCAGAGTGGTAAGGGATAAGAGGCATAACCCACTACAACAATCTTGTCCATTAAAGAGGTATCTGGATTTATTAACTGCCCTCTTAGTGATGAATTACCTGATAAGTTCCCGCTGCACATCCAACAGGCAAGACACTCCCTCGTGGACATTTGTGCCCAGTTGGACATACACCACCCGTCCCTGTATGACTTCCAGTGGGTGCTGGTGTATCAACACCAGAGACACAATAGTATCCCGGTGAACACTGCGCAGCTGGACTCGTAAGGTTTGTGACATCGCAGTACATTCCACCGAGGCAGTCCAGACACTCGGACAGAAACTGAAAGTAAACAGTATATATTAAAATAGCATTTAGTATTCAGCAGCAATATACTACCACAAACAACACCATCAACAGTAATATTCTGTAAGCATACGTGTAATCTTTTAAACATATTATACATATATAAAAGCTCATAACACATTAAGGGTCAAACCTTACAAATCAGCCGCTGTAGTGGTCAGGAGAAATGACCAAAAGAAGACTATTTTTGAAAACTTACCACTGGAAATAATGGCTCAATAAGTGAGCCAGGCATACCAGTAGTGCATTTCCAAAAATAACTTCCCTTGACCTGCAATTGGACATTCATATAGGAAGAACATAGATTTCCTTGACCAATCTGGATCTGATTAATGAGTATAACAACCTCAGTTTCCTGATGGCTAAATCATGATGTTTGAATATTATATCTTGACCCTTGACCCTTGCTGTACCTCAGGAATTGTTGTACTAACTATGGGGATATATTTTTTATTAAAGCCAACAAACCCACATTTCATAATAAAATGAAACATTCCTCCCTCTCTATGTCACCCCCTCCGTCCCTCCCTTCCTCCTTCTTCGTCTCTGTTTCTCTCCCTCTGCACCTCCACCCTCTCTCCCTCCCTTTCTAACACACCGGATGTCAATGCATTTGCATTTATAACATAATCTGTGCTGATAGCAAGGGGTAATCACTACATTGCATTATTTTAGATATATTCTGACAAGAGTTATCTCCCATAAGATTGGTAATTTCCAACATGATGTACTGCCGGTGTAGCTCTAGCATGTTAGCCTGGAACATGGGAAGTCAAATGTCACAATAACTGCCTGACTGCTGAATTTTTGCAAACAACATATTGCACGGGTTATATCTTGGGACCTGATAATTTTTTGAAAACAATTTCACTGAAATTTGTTGGTGGGCAAGCCACCAACAACTTTCAGTTAAATTGTTTTCAAAATATTCAGCAAGTCAGGAGTTTTTGCTCATTGAATTACTTGGATGGTGATTTGCAGCAGTGGGACAGTCAAGATAGGAGCATTATCTTTATAGCATGCTATTCTATGCCAAGCATTATAAACAGCAACAAAGTAATCAGAGATTACAAACACTCACACACAACCCCCCCCCCCCCCCCCCCCAACCCCCCCCCCCCCCCCCCCCCCCCCCCAACCCCCCACCCCAACCCCTAGACCTGATGAAGCACATTTATCTGCGAAAGCTCGTTGAAAAATATTAAAGTTATTCATAACCTTTTAACACGCATATCAGCCAAAAATGGCTTCTGCATGGTCTTGAGAAATATCCATTTGCAGACCAAGAGAAGACTATTTTTGAAAATTTACCACTGGAATGACTGGCTCAATAAACGAGCCAGTTATTCCAGAAGTAAATTAAAAAAAATAGTCTTCTCTTGGTCTGCAAACGGCCACTTTCTATGAGAAAATTAGAATTTTCTTGGACAGATTCAAGGGTTAAAAGGTTAAGCCATGAAGATTATCTCTATAGCATATTAGTCTATACTACTACCAAGCATTATAAACAGCAACAAAGTAATCAGAGATTACAAACACTCCCTTGGACCTAATGAAGCACATTTATCTGTGAAAGCTTGTCGAAGAATACTAAAGTTAGCCTTACAAAGTATCACCATTTCAATGCTGTCATCATTATCAACCAACTAACACACCTCCCACAAAATCTAAACCCTTATTAGCATCATCACCAAAGTTGTGGAATCGTTGTATAGTGACGCACCCTTTCTTTTATAAAATTTGAGCCAAATCAGACCAGTAACTTCTGCAATATCTATTTATTTAGAATTCAATTAGATCCGTTTCAGTGTCTCCCCCCCCCCCCCAACCCCCACCCCCATCAACATACACTCCAACCCCCCATCCGGATCATTCCCAGTCTAGAATTCTTATATCATGGTAGGATCCTTTGTTGTGCTAAAATTTGAGTCTCATTTGGATTATTAGTTTTTAGCTGTGGGTAGTAGCTCAATTTAGACCGTTAGTTAGCCAGTCTGTCAGTATATCAGAATTGTAATGCATTGTGAATCAAAAAAGCATCCGCTTTTGTTTCTATGAGAATTCTTAATACTCACCAGATGTACTATTATGATAATGCCTATTATCTAGTCTAGCTCAAAATAAACAATTAAAAACACCGCACTCTCCTGGTGGTCCTGCCCATACTGTGTCCGGGAATCACCATAGCCCCAGGTACCGAGTCAATTCCCAATCACAGTCAGATTCGTCTTATATTTGCCTTGACAAACAGCGAAAGCAGCTCAGCCTCACCTCAGCGGGGCGGCTGAGGGAGGGCCATAGTACATCTGGTAAGTATTAAGAATTCTCGTAGAAACAAAGGCGGATGCTCTTTTGATTCTACTTCGAATAATACTTACCAGTACTACATACTATTATGATAAACTCCGGATTTCGACAGCCAAGAAATACCGGTGGGAGGAGGTGAGGCTTGAACCAGTTTCGGAACGAGGAACATCATCGAATAGAAGCCTAGGGAGGACTGATTGCGGACTAGATGAATCGCATTCTTCCACTGAAGATCTTCGATTTCTGAGCAAATGGCATCTAGATGATGGGATTCCCTTGGAACAGGAGTCTACGCTGGAGTCGATGTTAATGGAACTAACGATTGACGGATGAGCCAGTCCAGTTTGTAGCCGTTTCTTAACCACTGACAGACTAAACAATCTCGCACAACCCGTTCCCATTGGCTTGAGAACAGTTGAAGCCTGCCCCCAACGGTAGGAATCTGCACACAGCTGGCGGTCCATATTGCACGATAAGATGCTAAATCGCTTGGGTGAAGATTCTCGACTCCCTTCGTTCCTAACGTCACCGGAACTAATCCCGCCGGAAACCCGCCAGGACAGACCTCCACAGCTGCCCCGCGGTTTCTTGGAGTATGACGGTCTAGGACCACCGCCGGCCCGCCACACCTATTCTTATGATAACCACCGCGACCCGAACCGCCACCCTTCCTGTCCTCCTCATACAGCCTCTTGTTAGAGGACCTGTATGAGGACGAACGGCCAGGTCCCTGCAATCCAGATGCCCGATCACGGCCAGATGGACGGAAGGGCGATCTCTGGTGCTGCCTCTGTTGCTCCTGCCGATGCTGCTTGTAGGACTTCTGTGGCTGTGTCCTCTCAGTCGACTTCCACGACTTGCCGATTACTTCCTGCTCCGCGACCATTGAAGCGACTTTGGATATGGCTTGCCGTGCCGAGCCACAGAACAAGCCTGGACCAATGAAAGGCGCAGAAGATAATGCAGCCCTCATCTCCGGTCCTGGTTCTACACAATCGAGAACCATTCTCCTGCGCTCCGCCAATGATCTGGTGATCACCCTGGCCAGGCAATCCTGGGACAAGCGCATGGTGTCCCGGACCACTCCGGGAGCAGCCTCTGGCACTTCCTCACCTTCCGGCGCGCAGGTCAGCATACCCTGCAGGACGGTACATCCGTGTGAGAGCACAGCCATGGCTACCCTCGCCGCATCCTCAATGAGCGTTAACTCATTAAAAGGATCCTTATTGGCCTTGGAAACTAAGGGACGAGAACGATCCTTCGATTTGCCAGCCAATGGCCTATTCAAGGCCTCTCGCTCCCCGATGGAAAGCCGTGGAACCCGGGCATATTGATAGTAGGCCTGCTCAGGAAAACGGACCCTACTCCTTATCCCCTTTGGGGCCTTGGGCAATGAATAGTCTGGTTGAACCAGACGATACGGCGCAACTTCCAACATGTCAGATGCCTGCGTGTCCAAGGGGAGCATCGGCATGGCCGAAGAGCCACTTGACAGATCGCTAGCCGCTCGCTCTGACATCCGTTCCATCGCCGGATGGCGCCGAGATCCCTGATCCGATGCCAACCCGAGATGGCCGGACATCCAGTCAAGGATCTGCACCAATTCAGCTTCGGTGCAAAATGAGGACTTGTCCATCAATGGACTACCATTCTCATCTTCCTTCTCACCTTCGGATGAGTAGGTCACCGACGACCCATGCTGAGAACCATGGCCCGCACTACTTCCACCATGAAGCGCGTCCATAGCCCGACTACTAGCGGCACCAGTGTCCAGCGAATCGCCGGACACAGATTCACCGCAGTCCATCGGCTCCAGCACGGGAGCCAGGACTACAGCCGCTTTCACTACGGTAGAGGACGGAACTCCGACAGGAGCCGCACCCAATGCCGCCGGGATGCCGCTAGGAACTGCAAAATACGGCTCCAACGACAACGCGGGTTGAGCGAAATCAGGGTGAAAAATGCCCGATGGAACGTCGACATCCCCACCCGCCTGGCAGACCCATACCAAACCCGAGGGAGATCCCTGGGATGTATCTGGTTGTGCCGTTAACGAAATATCCAGCATGCCAGAATCTTCCATAAGCAGAAGATCTTCCTCCTCCGCCGTCGCCTCTTGAGCCAAGGTCGGAGAAAGGACAGGTGCTCATCCCTCCGCAGAACTAGCTGGACCACCGATAGGCTGCCCTGCACCAGCCTGCATCGTCGGGATCGTGGACTGCAAGGACTCAAACTTTGCCTTAAAGTGGGCTGCCCATATGCCCAATGCTGAGTCCATCCGCTCGTTCAGACACTCTTCAAGACCCTTTACTGACGCATGATCCAGCTTGGCCACCTTGTTCCTCGCGATTCTCTTCAAACGTGTACGTCGATCATGATCGAACTCCGCCACCAACTCCAACGACCACTTCGCGCACACGTTACAAGGACTTCCAACTTTGCACTTCGCGAAAGCCACACAGTGATGACCACTGAACTTGTGCTTCATGAACCCGTTACACTTTTGACACAGAGTGTACTGGTTCTTGGTCTTCTGCGAACAGAGTAAGAATTAAAACTCTGCACATGACATACAATGACGAGCAATACGCACAACTGACTTGATTGTAAGATAGAATTACTTAGAAACATTAACTTTCCCTTAAATTAATGATAATCAAGCCTTTGGGCAGGAAATATTTGAAACTTTTTAGAGTAAAATTTAATAAACACAACTTGGTAATTAACTAACGTTAATAAAGCCAAGAAATAAATGCTGATCGCTACAAACACCCTCGACAATCAAGCGAGAGCTAAAAACTGGCATCAAAACGAGTGCATAGACACGCTAAGCCATAAGATAACGATAACCAAGGGTGCTGCCATCTTGGCTAAGGGCGCATCCATCTTGGAAGGAACCGAGTCACAAGAGAAATTAACCGAGTACCCGGATAAGATTAAACAGTTAATGAGTACCGGAGCGACTCCAACAATGGCTACCATTTTAGAATAATGTGCCAATTTAAGAAATTTTCAATCAATCATTACGGCACGAATGTATAAATTGTAGATTGATACAACCTGCCCCTGTGATGACTTTCCTTTTCCTTCCATGATGCCAGCAACGAATTAGCGAGAGCACGCGTAAATCCGAAAATTCGAGCAAATTTTAAACTAGAAAACACATGCGACTTTCCAAGTCAGCAAAATAAGCGAATCTGACTGTGATTGGGAATTGACTCGGTACCTGGGGCGATGGTGATTCCTGGACACAGTATGGGCAGGACCAGGAGAGTGCGGAGTTTTTAATTGTTTATTTTGAGCTAGACTAGATAATAGGCATTATCATAATAGTACATCTGCTAAGAATTATTCGAAGTAGAATGAACACGCATCTAAGTAGTCAGCTTAACCCTTTAATGGTTAAATTTGTTCACAAAAATTTCAATTTTCTTGTAGAAAATGTCCATTTGCAGACCAAGAGAAGACTATTTTTTTTAATTTACCACAGAAATGACTGGCTCGATTATTGAGCCAGGCATTCAAGTGGTAAATTTTCAAAAATGGTCTTCTCTTGGCCTGCAAATGGACATTCCCCAAGACCACTACAGAGGCTTGTGTTGGCCGGCTTGACCATTAAAGGGTTAAATAAAAAGATAGTCACAATAATCATTACAAAATCACAAACATCAGTAAAATATTATTATTATTATTATTATTATTATTATTATTATTATTATTATTATTATTTTTATTATTATTAATATATGTTAGAGGCATATCTTACAGCTAACAGTTTGTTTTACTACCTTTAGTCCTAATTCATTACTGAACGTTCCCGGTGGACAAGCTGTCCAGTTACGTCCAGTGCCTGCAGGACAGTAGAACCCTTCTGGACAGAGTCGATGACCGGCAGTTGAGTTTCCTGAGATGATATGGAAGGAGTACGTGAATAATAATAATAATAATAACAAGAACGACAATCAGAGATTGCTAAAGTATGCCCCCATTCGGCCAAGCAAATTCGATAGGGTTCTTCGAAACACCAAGTACAAGCTCCCACCCAAAATTAGTAATGATCCGTTCAATCGAACTAGAGTTATTATCTGGAAACGCAATATTACGCAATTAACTAGGTCACAGTGACATTGACCTTTGAGCGCTTAGCGCAAAAATCGATATGGTTCTTCGGACCATCAAGGACATGCTCCCACGCCAGATTGGTTATGATCTCTTCAATAGAACTCGAGTTATCATCAGGAAAAGCAATATTACGTAATTAATTAGGTTACCATGACCTTGACCTTTGATGGTTTGGCGCAAAAATCGATAGGGTTCATTGGACCACCAAGGACAAGCTCCCACATCAGATTCGCAACAATCCCTTCAATAGAACTTGAGTTATCATCCAGAAACGCAATATTATGTAATTATGTCACCTTGACCTTTGACCGTTTGATACGAAAATCGATAGGGTTTTTCAGACCACCAAGGATAAACTAAACGCCAGATTGGTAATGATCCCTTTAATAGAACTCAAGTTATTATCTGGAAATGAAAACTGTACGGACGAACAGCCAGCCAGACAGATGGATGGACAGACAGATGGACAAAGCAAACGCTATATAACCCCAAATATATTTATATGGGGTAATAATAATAATAATTATAATAATAATAATAATAATAATAATAATAATAATAATACCCGTAATAATAATAATATACAAAGTCTGTGACTAGAGCGATCTAATCCGTCACTCAAGTATCTGATGTCATAATCAAATACATCACATGCTAGCTGTTACAATCATACTTTTTATCACGAAAATCGAAAAGTTCATCACAAGATTGTACAAATTGTATGTCTTTGATGAATTTATAAGTTACTAAACAATATGTTGAATATTTTGAAACTAATTTGAATGGGGCTGTTGTTTAAAACATTCAACAGCTTACCTCTATAGTTACCTTGAAATTTAGATTCTAAGAATTCAGGTTTCAAATGAATGTCAAAACGGGTAAAAAGTGGGCTGAGCTTAGCTAGATATTGGCGGGGAATATAGGTAGAACTGGAACTGTCTGTTGATGCTGCTCATTTAACTGTTTTATCACAGTAGAACAAACAAATAAAAAGCAGCATATATGGATGGATGGACGAACGGACAGAAATACTAGGCTTCTCCCAGATCCCTTGAGATTTCAGCTATATACTCCATGTAGACGCAATATAATCAAATGTAAGCAATTCACCTTTCCAGAGTACCCAGCCATCATATGACGTCATAATGAACTGCGTGGCGTGTACAATGACATCATAATGAATGATGTCATGAATGACGTCGATAAGTATGTCACGAACGCATATTTGATGACGGTCTATGTGCTGTTGTACAAATTGTTTGCTTTTACTATTTAATAAATATTCTGTTGAATATTTTGAAACTAATTTGACTGGGCGCTGTTGCTGCCTATGGCAGCAACAGCACCCAGTCTAATTAGTTACAAAATATTCAACAGCTTCCCTGTATAGTTTTCAGGAAATTGATAGCTAGGGCAATCGGGGATCGATCGATCCCAACACGGCATGCACATCTGCTAAGAAGCCATATGTAGAACAGAAACAAGAGACGTCACACTACTGCCAAGTTTTCATTATCGTACTCAATGAAGAAGTTGTTGTTGTTGGTGGTGGTGGTGGTGTTGTTGATGTTGTTGGCATCGTCACCACCACTGCTGCTGCTGTTGTTGTTGTTGTTGTTGTTGTTGTTGTTGTTGTTGTTGTTGTTGTTGTTGTTGTTGTTGTTGTTGTTGTTGTTGTTGTTGTTGTTGTCGTTGTCATCGTCATTGTTAGACATTATGGTTACCTGCTTGCACCTCCTCAGGTACACAGTAGAATCCTTCAGGACAGACTAAGCATCCATGCGCCTGACTCAAGTTTGTGAATGTGCCTGGTTCACACGGTACAGGAAGCACACTGCCACCAGGACAATGCAGGCCAATATGACAGGGTGTTGCAAGAGGATTTGGTACATCATTACCACCAGGGCAGTAGAAACCTGGGTCACATGGGCCAACAGGTGAAGATAAACCTACAATGATATATTTAGCAGTGTTAGTGATGCTTCAATACAACTATCATTTACAGGTACAGATCTAGCTTTCACAAATTATTAGCTAATAGATTAGCCAAATCTGAACTATTTTAGCCAATGTTTTCCAATGTCTATGATCCATCACCGCCAGGTAACCCTTACAATGCTACATACCAGATACAAGATTATGTTCAATATTTTGAAACTAATTTGGATGTAAGTTGTTGCTGCCTAATGCAGCAACACTTCGTCAAATTAGTTTCAAAATATTCACCAGCTGGTTTATATGGGTGCTTTTCATCCGAGATATGGGAATTTCAGTGTTTACTTTGTCACAGACAAATACTAAAATAAGTACTAGTCATAGACATCAATAACTCTCATTCAAATTAATGCCAAAATTATAAAACAGGATATTTATTAACCTTATAATGGTCAAGTTGGTCAAAACTGGCCATTACAATGGTTTTTAGAAATCTCCAGTTACAAGCCAAGAGAAGACGAAAATAAAGTCAGTCATTCTAGTGGGAAATTGTCAAAAATAGTCTTCACTTGGCCTGCCAATGGCCATTCACTAAGAAAAGATTTAAATTTTCTTGACAAATCTTTACCATAAAAGACTTAAATTGTACATTTTTTCTCCTATTTGGAGTATCATGTTTAAACGGCTTCTGTAGTGGTCTTGAGAAATGTCCATTTGCAGACCAAGAGAAGACTATTTTTGAAAATTTACCATTAGAATGACTGGCTCGATAATCGAGCCAGTCATTCAAGTGGTAAATTTCCAAAAATAGTCTACTCTTGGTCTGCAAATAGACATACTCCATGAGAAAATTGAGATTTTCTTGAACAAATTCGAGGTTTAATGGGTTAAGATGGATTTATATTTCTGCACCTATTATCTATAAGACAGACTCATTAACAACAGCTATAGCCAGGACAATACAAATGGTAGATTGCAGGTAAGCTTCATACCTGTGTCATTACAGTACTGTCCTGCATCGCAGGAAGCACACTGAGAGACATTAGCATTACGTTCAGAATTAGAGTAAGTGCCATGTGGGCAGGGTGTTGGTGTGCCATACCCTTCAGGGCAGTAGTGACCTATGGGACAGATAATACTCTCAGACTGGTTTGAACCAAGCTCACAGTAAAAGCTGAAAGTAAAGTGAAAATAAATATTGATGAAAATACACATTAAGTAGAGTTCACTCAAATCTGCATAATGGCATTAAGTATTTATACAGAATGCTATTTCAGGTATATGGTAAACGGCGGTAGCTATATTATGCAGTAGTTATATTATAATGGCCTAGACCAAAAGTGACAATCCAAAATTATTTGAATCTATTTATTTCAAGATGGGTATGTGGTGGATATACAGCGGATGTGGAATGATGTCCCATTTCATATCACTATTATTAACCGAGTAAAAAATTATCACATTTGAGTAACAGATCAGATTTATCTATTGATATATCAGCTTCTATGAAGATATTCTAACGGAAATTAGGTTAGTGAAAAAACACATGTCATACCCAGCAGTACATAGTCCATTTGTCACGATCATAGCCACTTCTGCACAGTAACTCCCTTCAGGACACCTCACGCAGTCACCTTCTGCCTGCAGACCAGTGCTGTTACTGTAACTACCTTTGAAACAGGGCTCTGGGTCAGTGGTACCAAGAGGACAGAAATAGCCCTCCGGACACACATCAGCATTAAGTCCTGATGAAAACAAAGAACCTTTTAGAAAGCATTGAGTTTGAGAATTTACGATTTGAATCATATCATAACCACATTTATCATACAAGGAAAGACCTCTAGTGCATTCCATATTAACAATACAAACTCAATGCACCTTTCCAGTTTTATCTATGCCCCGCCCATCTCTAGATAGGCTCCACCCACCCTATGCTCGTGTTGGGGGTCGATCGATCCCTGAACTCCCTGACTATCAATTTCCCGAAAACTATACAGGTAAGCTGTTGAATACTTTGAAACTAATTTGACTGGGCGCTGTTGCTGCAACAGCGCTCAGTCAAATTGGTTTCAAAATATACAACAGAATATATATTAAATAGTAAAGACATACAATTTGTACAACAACTCATAGCACATCTTCAAATATGCGTTCGTGACGTACTTATCTACGTCATTCATGACATCATAAGGACGTCAATCACTATGATGTCATTCCACACATCACCTAGTTGATTATGACATCATATGGTGGAAGATAAAGCAGAAATGTCCATTATTAATGCAGCAAAGTATTTTCAGTAGTTTAATGATAGTATGGGAAAGTAATTTTATATTGACCAACCAGAAAACGGTCATTCTCTCGGTATTGGATATCACTACGCCGAAATCGAGGACTATTGACGCCCGTCAGGATGTAACACTACAACCTGTGATGTCTCATAGTATATATGATATTTTTGTCACGGTATATTGCTATTTATCATATAAACAAGCCTTCTAGCCCGTTCCAAATTTTTCGATATGAGCACACGTGCCATATTCGACGGAGTATTTTCATTGGCTGTTGGGTGCGCAACCCATTTAAATCGACCAATTAAAACATTGATTGATGTGAGCGTGATGTATAGGGATTAGTACGTGGTACTGTTTTACTACGATTTGTTTACTATGATTTGTCATTCATGAAACGTAATCGCAAAATGTCATGGTTTGACAGTTTATCAGTCGGCAGCGAAGTAACGATTGATGGCCGTGGCTCTGCGATAGTCTTAGAAGAAAAGTGTAGTTTACGGCTGACATCGCCAGATTTTGCGTTTGTCACTATATTTTGCTGCACATTCAGTATCTGTTATCAAGTAGTGGTGCGTCACAGCGGCGGTATCGATTTCATGAAAATCAACAATGAGAAATCATTTAAAGTCACATCAGCAACTATTGGTAAATATTTCAAAATTACAGTTTATATGATAAATAAAATCTCAAACTCGGTCACTTTTCATATCACTATTATGGACCTAGTTGAAAATTATCAATTTTGCACTCGCTAAAGTTCGTGCAAATTGATAATTTTCAACTCGGTCCATAATAGTGATATGAAAAGTGACCTCATTCCAGATTCTCTATTTATGTAAATAAATAAACTTTGATTAGTGCAAATTTTTCTCATTATTCAAACTACATGTGCTAGTTGTCAGGGTATGATTAGCCACCCTTGATGATCGCACGCTAGTGGAAGATCTAAACTGGGGGCTCCAGGGGTTGATGTTATTGGGAAGATTGTCAAAATCTCAGTGAATCTGATAAATAGAATCTCAAAGTCTGTCCCACTTAATATCACTATTATAAACCTCGTGCCCTCAATAAAACTCGTGCAATGTGATAATTTTCAATTAAGTTGATAATACTGATATTAAATTGGACCTTGCCAGAAATCCTCTATATATCAGCAAAAATGGCAAAACCGTAACAGATTTATCCTTAACATATAAGCAGAAATATATTTGATAAGCCTACAAAGATTATTTATTACTGAGTGATAATAACTACATTTACCACTTTTAAATTAAACATTTTTTGGTATCTTGAACGCACCTTGACCGGGTGTTGCAGTTCTGGCTCCCTGTTTGCAATAATACCCCGCGTCGCACAGCACTGTGGGATAGTCTATTCCTGGGACTGGACAAGAATAGCCGCCCAAACACGGAGTACATTCACTGATGGACCACAAGCCTGGGAAAGGGAGACAATTCAGTTAATAATATATTATTTATACTTTCTATTACCTTTCCTCATTACCTATACTATAATCATCTCACCAGTTCTGTCGACCATATGATTGTGGTTCTATAAGATGGATAGATTGAAGAATGCATTAGACCACGTGTCTTTACCCCTTATCATTCAAATTTGTTTAGGACAATTTCTTAGCTAAAATGTCCAATTGCAGGTCAGAATAATATTATTTTTTAAGATTTATCACTGGAATGATTTGTCTGCATATGGGCATTTGTCACGACCAACTGCAGAAGCTGTTTTGGCTGGCTTGAGTGCTAACCCTTTAACACTCATATCAGCCAAAAGCAGCTTCTGCAGTGGTCTTGGGAAGTCTCCATTTGCAGACCAAGAGAAGACTATTTTTGAAAATTTATCACTGGAATGACTGGCTCAGTTATCGAGCCAGTCATTCCAGTGATAAATTTTCAAAAATAGTCTTTTCTTGATATGCAAATGGACATTTTCCATGAGAAAATTGAAATTTTCTTGAAAAAAGTGTTAAAGGGTTGAAGGACTAGCAACCTTTGATTACAAAAGATATTTATCATATTAACCTTTGACATTCCAGCATCTAAATTTCAAGACAACTATACAGGTGAATCTGTTGAATAATTTGAAAATAATTTGACAGAGTTTTTGCGGTTATCTGGTCACTGGTCTTCAGTGACCAGTGTTCACTCACCCATACAGTGTCCACCATATAAACAAGCTTGACCGTTTTAGTCTTTAACCCTCTGGGCCCTACCAAGAATTTACAAAGAAGTGCTAGAAACCCTACAGCCAAAAGCTAGAAACTTGCTAAGAAACCTAGCCTATAAGCGGTAGTGGCGTGATAGCGGCGTAGTGCTACCATGCCAACTATATTAACTATTTTTGGCAAAGTAACAGATCACTATATATAAAACTATATATCATTAGAAAGGGCAATAAAATACCTTTAAGTACATATAAAATTTGTATGAATAAAATATATTTTAGTTAGTCAACGTGCCTCTCAAAATGGCCACACCTTGTAGGATAAATACATTGGTCTATTTTTGCAAAGTTTATCGAATTTTTTTAAAATTTTACAAATGCCATTGATAAATTTAATCACAATGGTATTATAACTAACAGATACCAAAGTTTCGTGAAGGTTTTCATCCGATAAGATGTGAAAATGACAATCATATTATGTCATGGTACCGTAACATTTCGAGAAATTCCGGTCATGATTTTGGGGGGAGGCCTTATTCAATGTTGAATAATTCCTTTATACATAACCGAACACATACCAGGGTTTCTCAGCGTTGACAACGAATAAATGGCAAATTTTATGCTATGTAGCATTGCTGGTTGCAATCAGCAATTTAAGAAGCGAACGCAAATGTTTTACACTAAGATTCTATAGCATCCGACATTTTTTAGTAGCGGCGTCTCCAATAGGAATCGTTTACCGTGATAGATCGCGAGAGAACGACAGGAATTTGTAGAATCGTACCCGTATCTAATATACGAGTACCACGCTCATTACCCGTTATTGGCATCGCCGTATCACGCGCTATAAGATTGACGCGTCTGATTGGTCGGGAAGTCATGAATATTAATTTTTCCGGCAAGATGGCGACACGATCAGCTGTTTTGGAAAATAGTTGTATGTTCAAATATGTCAATCTATGCATATTTCTTGTACGCCACAAACTAAAAAGTAGACAGATGACTAGATTAACCATATTGACAATCGGGAAGTGGGATGCCGATATATTTGACAGTTTTCGCATCTCAACTCGGCGTAATTAATGCTAGTAATTTGAGAGTAAGTTTTCTTGGAAATTGTAAACAAAGACATGCATCGATGATTGAGATTATCGGACTGTTTATCTATAACCTTATTGTTATTTGGCGACCAGAGGTAAACGAATGGATTTATATATTATTGGTTCTGCTGCTTTCTTACCACAATCTATAACTTTCTCGGTTAAATTAGTCGTTGAGTAACTGAAAACTTGGGAAGTAACACCACATTGCCTAACAATCATTGATGATTGGAACTCACAAATTATTCCTTAGAAAACAAATAATTCACTATTGCCCTTGTTACAAACATTCTATCACCATTTACTATGTGGCCAGTATCCTCTGATCAAAGACATAGAGAACCGGGGCCCTGAAACAAACTTGCCCTATCATGGAAGTGTGCCCAAAATTAAAAACAATTATCACATTTGAACCTGAAATTCCAGAATTTCACGTTTACAGTCATTATAAAGGTAAGATGTTGAATATTTTGAATCCAGTTTGAAGCTGGTGCTGCCGTAGCCAGCTTCCAGTCAAATTAGTTTCAAAATATTCAACAGAATTTAGAAACATTTGTAACAAATTTATTATTCACTCTTGTCGATTGAAAAGGTTAATCCAGTAACTAGTAGTCATACTCCCTTTTTGGACTATATATGCCCACCATTTATTATATTACTCATTTCTGCGCTAAAATCTGAGGGCCGTGTATGACCATAACAGCCGTTGTCGGGTCATAGTGCTTACCAGTATATCCCTATGACCCTGCGCCGTACATGTATATTGTTAACCAAAACTGCTGCAGTTGTCTAGGAAAATGCCAATTTTCCGACCAAAGTAACATTATTTTTGAAACTGTATCACTGGAATGACTGGCTCTTGGTCTGCATATGGGCATTGTCTATGAGAAAATGGAAATTTTCATGAACAAATTTGATTGTTAAAGTCTTAATATAACTCTTAGAATTTGCCTATTTCTAACTTGTTGTTCCTATTTTCTTAAGGTGAGCGGACAATGGCTTAAAAACATCAGAGACTCTTCTGCTAATTGGGGTGATGGATTTCCAAACATGGATTTTATAAAGAGATAAATTTGTTGATCTGTGTAAAATAAGACTGCTGGGATATTGCAATTGCCTCCATTCATCTGTCTATCCATCCATCTCCAAAAGCTTTTGGTGGAATTCAATCAAAATTGTTAATGTGAATTACTGATATGATTATGAATTCGGAGACACCGTATACACTAGGCTCCATCCATCGCAATGAATCAGCCAAGAATGACGCAAATATGATTCGACGGCAGTGAAATATACAACATAAATCTGCACACGAGCAAGGTAAGATTAACCCTTTTTCCGTTGAATTCCGCATACCTCATTTTAATGATACCATAAAGGAAAACTGGTGAATACTTTAAAATTAGTTTGACTGCAAATTGCTTAGGCAGCAATGGCTTTCAGTCAAATTAATTTCAAAATATTCAATAGAATACATTTTATACTGTAAGCGTCATACTTTTTCAGGGATTTGTCGGTGAAAATGAGAAAGGGTTAAATAATAGATGAATCCAATCTGTCACCCTAGTATATGACATCATAATGAATTATGTCACATATAGGCTGAAGTCACAATCAAAATATCTATTGGATGACGTAGCTAAGTCCATCATGCACTTTGTAGTCTGTCAGTTGTACGAATTGTATGCCATTTACTAAACATTCTGTTGAATAATTGACCAGGCCCAAGTCAGATTTTCTTCAAAATATTGAACAGGTTAGCTGTATCTATAGTAATCATGGAATTGGGAATTTAGGATTCAAAGTGTATAAACTGAACCCAACACACGCAAATCATGGATGGAGCTTACCTAGAGACGGGGCAGAGCTAAAAGTGGATTCCTCTATTAGAAAATGCAAATTTCTGCCATGCCCACTTGTCAATGCCAGTCTTTGCTATGTTTAACCCTTTCACCGACAAATCCTGGAAACAATTTGCCGTGGGCAATGATGGTGGTAGCCTAATTTCTCAATCCAAAAGAAATTTACATTTTTGTATAAAGATTTTGAATTAATTACCTACCTGTATCTTATCGCCTTGGGTCCTTTCATGATCCCCATGTTTTGAAAAAATGGAGGTATTATAATCGCCTCCATCTACCCGTCTGTAGGCCCATCATGCTATCCCCTCCCAAACAAGTGGGTGAAATTCAACCAAATTTGGTATGTGGGTTACCCATGATTGAGCTTTGTAAGACCATATTTAGATTTGGTTCCGCCCCCTGTGGGTCAGGGGATGGGGTCCAAAGGACAAATATCCGAAAAACTGTCCATCACGCTAGCTAACTCCTCCCAAACTGTTGTGTGGAATTCAAAGGAATTTGATATGGGTTACCATACCATTGTGAATTTTCTGCGGGGGAAGAGTGGGTGTTCAAAAGATCGCTCTCACACACCCTCTCCATGAATTGAAATTAAGGCCAAATGAGCCACTACATGTCTCTAGCAGGATTACTAGATTCTACTTTAGCCCATGAAATTTTCATTGGTGACCAAGGGAAGACTATCTTTGAAATTTTAATACTGGAATGACTGGTTTGGTTATCGAGCCAGTCATTCTAGTGGTACATTTTTACAAATAGTCTTATCTTGCTCTGAATATCTACATTTCTGAAGATCACAGCAATGACATTTTTTGGCCACCTTGACCATTGACATATCAAATTGTTACCATCAGGCTGGTCGGTTACAAATTGTTCTAGTCATAGTCAATTTCTACTATCCTCTGGCTCATGTTAATTTTTAAATCCTGCTTTAACAGATCATTTCCCCTTATGACATCCATATTTTCCACAACAATCCACTCCAGTCTCTGTGTAATGCAACTCTTCCAAAATCAGTGGTTGGAATTCAAACAAATTTGGTATGTGATTATGGAGTGCAAGGCAGCAAGAGGGCATTTACATTTGGCTCCGCCCTCAGGGATTGGATGGGGTAACGAGGTCAAAGTGGTGAACATGGGTTCTGCTATAATGCATTATCGACCAAGCAATCTAGTTATCACTTAGATTCCATTGACGGGTAGATTCAATTTTTAGAGCACAACAGTGTTGTCGGGACCTGATGCTTGATAGATAACATTATGAACACCAGTAATCAGAGATTGTAAACCACTGCCAAGACTACCATACCATTTTTCTCACAATGTACATAGCGGTTTTAAAATTAATTTTTAGCACATCCAAATTTGTTAAATCATAGTGTATGGCCCTCTACTTTGTCAAGATTTGAGCAAAATCTAACCAGTAGTTTCCGAGATGTCCATAGATTAAAATGTGTATCCAATCTGGATCCTGGGTTTTTGTCCATATCACAGACAACTTCGGGAAATCCTTGTTTAGGTTATGTTGCTTTGTTGCGTTAAAATTTGAAACCAGTAGGATCAATATTTTAGATGCAATACCGGACGCACACAAATATAATAAATACCCCCTTCCCCTTGCAGGACAAGGGTAAAGATCCTGAAGTCTAAAAAAGTAATCTGTTGAGTATATTGTGATATATTTAATTGGAATCTATTGTTGCCTAAAGCTGCAGCAGCTTCCAATCAAATTGGACTCAATATATTCAACAAATCTACTATACATAGTCCAGTCTGATTACCTAATATGAGATTCTCTCTCCCTCTCACTTCGAGAACTTTATTTGATATTTGCACTGGTAGTTTACACAATACAGTATTTAAATATTTTCACCCCTATAACACACAAGCCGCCCAAAAATGGCTACAGCAGTGACTTTGCAAAATGGCCATTTGCAGATCATGAGAATATTTTTGAAAAAGTACGACTGGAATGTCTGGCGCAATAACCGAGTGGTAAATTTTCAAACAGATTCTCTTTGTCTGGAAATGGATATTTACTGAGATGTAATTTTTTTTAGCAAATTTAAGTGTTACAGGGTTTATAAAAATCATCAAGTTTAAATTTGCTTTCATTTTTCTCTCAAATGGTGTTTCAAGCTGAAAAATAAAAGGATAGATACATTAATAACATTGCAACATGAACAGCAGCAAACCCCAGTAAGATTGACAAAAATGGACAGGACAATCAAGCGCAATAACTGGGGTGTCGGAATGTGTTTTGACCTGGGTGGGGTGGGAGTCTAAACAGTGGGAGAGGAAAAAAGGGGTCGGGGGGGGGGGCATCTCCCAATCCCCCCCCCACCCTCGTTCTGTCCCCATGTGAACCATATCTCCACAGTGGTCAATATCTTTAAAACAATTGTATTGTCTATGCTATATGTCCTTCAAGGTTCCAGACCACTGGCCTTTGAATTTTCGTCCATGCATACCACTAACACATATCCCCCTACTATAATATATATATATATATATATATATATATATATATATATTATAGTTGGGGGATATGTGATGTTTTTTCAAATTATTGGCAAGTGTCTCTCATTACCTAAACTCCACTCGACCATTGATTTAAAATAATTTCACCATGATGGATGTTCAGTAATTTTGAGAGGCTTTCAGTTATTCAGTAATGGCAAATTGTCATTATAAAATAATTTAAAAGCGTGGAAACTGAAGTTTCATTAAAATTAAACTAACTGTCATAATCTGTAACATCATATCACGTGACAAAGATAACGAACGAAATTCGCGATCTTCTTAACTACCGAGAGCGGGTCGCGTTCGCATTTCCGTATTATATATGACACTGCTAGTATAGGATGCCGTTTATAAAGATTTTCCAGCTTGCCCAATCGTTGAGCAGCTCTATAATAATAATGATAATAATAATAATAATACCCGATTCCATCTATCCGGATAAACGGGTACTAGCGGGTACTCGCTTAAATAAAGGAATTGCTTCGTCATCTTCGACATTTTTACGCAAACTATTTCATTCACAAAGATCTATTTATATTTTCCCGCAAAAATTTGTAAACAAAGTGAATTGACCAATCAACAGTGGAATTAGAAAATTCAGCCTTCTGCCGTAATGTAACGCTAAGTTTGATTGGATAAAACTCCCGTAAAGCTTGCGTATTTAGCGATCGAAAACTGGTGGTAGCTTGAGCCGATAATACGTCCCGTCGCTCCCGGTGTCTAATTGTCTCTTGTCGATAATACGTCCCGTCGGACTGGCAACGGCATTTTTTCAAGCCGATAATACGTCCCGTCGATGCCACAGGGTTAACCCTTTAACCCTCATATCAGCCAAAAATGACTTCTGCAGTGGTCTTGAGATATGTCCATTTGCAGACCAAGAGAAAACTATTTTCGAAAATTTACCCATGAAATGACTGGCTCGATAACCAATCCAGTCAGTCCAGTGGTAGGTTTTCAAAAATAGTCTTCTATTGGTCTGCAAATGGACATTTTCTAGTAGAAAACATATTATTTTAAAGAAATTTTAGGGCTAAGGGTTAAATCCATTAGATGTGTTTAAACCTTTCAGACACAGACACATAAAATACCACAATGTTGTCTGTCCGTCTGTCCATCCGCCCACCCTCCAGCCCACCTGTTTGTCTGTCGGGAACTGGATCTAAAAAAGTACTGAACTGATTTGGCTCAAATTTGAATACAAAGAGGAAACTTGCTATGCAAATAGATTTCCAGATGTCGGGCTTGATCTGGATAAGACAACACACATCCAAATCGGATCAAATTCTGGATCTGTGGATATCGCGGCAACTACTGATCTGATTTGGCTTAAATCTTAACACAATAAAGGGTATGAACATGCACTAAGATTCCACAGCTCAGTGTATGATCTAAAAAAAATCTGGAAAATCTGGAAAAATTTCAGAAAAGCTGAAAAGACAGAAAATCCAAACACATTTTACAATTTGACAAAAACAGTAGGGCGAGAATTTGCAATCTCTGATTACTCTTGCTATATATGAAATTGATTGTGCAATGTTTTGAAACTAATATGACTGGTAGTTTTGACCGCATGTTTAGAATTAAAATCTAACTGTTCGCATTGTCTTACCGGTCAGATTATTGAATGTTCCTATAGGACAAGGAAACTCATCCTGGTACTTGGTGCCCTCTGGACAATAATGTCCCACTGGACACACTGTTGTACTGTTGTCTAATACTACTATGCTCAACGTGTTGTCACAGAAGTACCCTCTTGGGCACACTTTACATTGTGGTTGTGTCTCCTGATTCTGGTATGTTCCGTTCTCACATCTGATTGGTGCATCCGTGCCGGTGGGACAGAAATGACCAATCGGACACCTGCAACAATGACATTTTTTTTAGGTTTTAAACTAAACATACTTTTAACCCTTTATGGTCATACCGGCCAAAACCAGCCTCAGTTTAAACGAAATCTAGGATTTCTTTTTTCACGAGAGAGTTGATACTTACCTCCCTAATACTTTTGATATTGCTAAATATTGGCTTTCACTCAATAAAACACTCAGATTAAAAACAGTTAGGTGCCCCTACTGGGCAGGTAGTCAGAGGTAGTCCGGCGGATGCCAGCCCCACCACCGCGCATACGCCGACTACTACTTCCTCTGACTAATTTATTGGCTAACACATGCAACTGCCAAGAGCCTGAAGACCGAGCCTCTGTGGGGTGGAGAGGCCGGGTCCGTATCTAGGGAGGTAAGTAGCAACTCTCTCGTGAAAAAAGAAATCCTAGATTTCGTTTATTTCACATCAAGAGTATACTTACCTCCCTAATACTTTTGATATTGCCAGAATTCGAAAGTGAATCTGGCGGGAGGGAGGCGAGGTCAAAAGACCAGCTCTTCCCTATACGCTTTCACGCGTTTAAGGCACTTATGACGTCTGAAATGTGTGAGAACACCTTCAGGATTTGACAAACCATCGGATAACACAACCGATGCATGAGAGATGACCGAATGTCATATGCGCTCCCCCCCCCCTCCTGGGAGGAAGACTAGATGACCTCAATGTCCTATACGCTCTCCACGTACTAGTGCCAAGTACTATAGGACTGAGACGAAGAGGCTCCATTTTCGTATACTCTCTATGATGAACCACCTCCCACATAAACCATCACCATATTAATAATAACGGGTAACGTGACAATACAAGTAACAATGAACAACACATGAACAAGACTGCCCTTGTTGAACTTGGAAGCTGTCATCATGATCCCAGTAGAGAAGCCTGATGCAGTCCCGACAAGTGGTTGTTACCATCGCTAAATTGCGAAGTATATAAGCAATGCGGAAGCACTCCTCACAAAATTAAAAAAACGATTAATGTTTTAAAATTGACAAGGCGAGAGGGTTAGAGGTGTCACGGAGGTAATGGTCTGTAAAACTTGACTCACAGTGCCACTGAGCCACGGACATAATGTCATCCACAGGGACCCCACTAAACAGGGCAGTGGATGCCACGACACCGCGGACACTGTGAGCCTTGGCCACATCAACCTGTCTCCCGGTGGCGGATTTGTGACAAAACTGAATACATTCTACAATCCACCTGGAAATGGTGTCCTTAGACGCCCTGCCATGGGGCTCAATATATGACAACCATAACGCTGACTGGTCGGTACGCCACTCCGAAGTACGCTGTTTGTACCGGAGCAGCGCCCGTACGGGGCACCATACTTTAGAATTAGGATCATATCTAGTTAAAGATGGCAAAAAAATAGGTTGACCTGGATATTTCAATGACTGATTCTTAGCCAAGAAATTAATCCTAGGTAGAAGCTTAAGGCCTTCCCCTGTAACCACAAAACGGTCATCCTCGGCTGATAAGGCGTGAATCTCACTCCTACGCCTTGCCGAGGCCGCAGCAATTAAAAATACAGTTTTAAGCGTTAACATTTTCATAGAAATGGAACTAAGTGGTTCAAAAGGCTTATCTCCTAGTACCTGAAGCACCAGGGATAAACTCCAGACTGGAATCAGTAGTGGATTCCTTGGTCTTAGATTGCCCATGCCTTTAATTAATACATTTAATGTACTTACTTCATCACTCCCCCTATTAGCCAAGCAAGGAATAACAGTCATTAATGCTGATTTGTAACCAGCAATAGAGTTAGGCTTGAGGCTATAGGCATCATATAGGTGACAGAGGAAATCAGCCACTACCTGAATAGATGAGTCCATTGGATCAATACATCTTTTTGAGCACCACTCTGCAAATCTGTTGATTTTATAATTATATGCTCTGGAGGTTGACCCCCTCCTGGCTTTGGCCATAAATATGGCCGCTTGCTCAGAAAAGCCCTCCTTAATTCTAGATTCCTTGACAACATCCACGCAGTCAATCGGAACATTGACGGATTGTCGTGAAGGACCTTGCCCTAGAAGATAAGGTCGTCCATCAGAGGCAGCGGAACCGGATTGCAGACCAGAAGGTCCAGCAGATCCGTATACCACGATCGGCTTGGCCAATCCGGGGCGATCAGAAGCACTTGGCACTCCTGCTGCCTGATTTTCTGAAGCACCTTTGGAATCAGGATTGCTGGAGGGAATGCGTATGCATACATTCCCGCCCAGCTGATAGCTAACGCATCTGTTGCGAAAGCGCTTGGGTCTGGAATCGGAGAGACGTACGTCGTCATCTTCGCATTCTTCTTCGTTGCGAACAAATCGATGTTGGGTTTCCCCCAATGGTCGAACAGACGATCCGCCACACATTGATTTAGTTGCCATTCCGTGGGTAAAACTCATCCTTCGGCTCAATGAGTCTGCTAGCAGATTTAGCCTTCCCGGAATATGAACTGCCTTCAAGGTGATCCCATGATCTAGGCACCAACAAAGCAGTTTCCATGTCATCATACAGAGACTGGGCGACTTCGTTCCGCCCTGGCGGTTTATGTAAGTCACTACTGTTGAGTTGTCTGAACGAATTAGAACAATCTTGCCCTGAACTTTCTGTAAGAAATGTTCCAGGCCCAGGACTACTGCTCTTAGCTCTAGTAGATTGATATGTTCCTTGGACTGATCCAGATCCCAAAGCCCTGATATTGTGGACTCTTCCAGACAAGCTCCCCACCCCTCCATCGATGCATCTGTATACACAGTCACCTGAGGGTGGAGAGGGGTTAGCAAAACCCCCGGCAAGAGATTCTCTGTATTCAACCACCATTGCAGGTGGTGAATCAGAGGCGCCAACACTGACACATTCGAGTCCAGCGAACCTGAACTCTGGGTCCACTGTGTCATGAGAAACAACTGGATCGGGCGCCTGCGCAAGGCGGCCTGCGGAATGACTGGTTCCAATGAAACCATCAACCCCAGCATTCTCAAGTAAACCCGTGCCAGGACATGACGACTGTCGCACACCGACTGTATTACTGAGATGAGTCTTTGAACCCTCTCCTGAGTTGGATAAACATATCCCGACTCGAGATCGAAGAACATGCCCAGGTAAACAAACTTCTGGGATGGAGTTAGCTCTGATTTTTGGAAATTGACTATCCAGCCCAAGTCCGTGAGAGTTTTCAAAACAATCTCCAGATTGGCCGATAACCTTTCCCGGGTGTGTGCTTTCAACAGCCAGTCGTCTATGTACGTGTGGACTGCTATGCTTCTCCTGCGGAGGTATGCAGTGATCGCGAGAACCACACGGGTGAAGACCCGAGGAGCCGTGGAAATCCCGAAGGGTAATACCCTGAATTCCCACTGTCTGCCCTGGAATGCAAATCTCAGGAAGCGACGGAAACTCCTCTCTATGGGAATGTGGAAATAAGCATCCTTCAAATCTATTGACGCTGTCCACATTCCTTGCTCTAACCCCGCCAACACCGAGCGCACAGTCTCCATCTTGAAACTGGGCGTCTCTATGAACTTGTTCAATGGCTTGAGGTTGAGAATCGGCCTCCACCCTCCGGTGTTTTTCGTTACTAAGAACAGGGTTGAATAGAAGCCCGGGCACCTCTGCGCCGGCTGAATGGCTTCCTTTTGTATGAGGGAATTTATTTCCTCCTCTATACACAACCTTTGATCTGGATCCCTTGGAATCGGAGTCCAGATCGGCACGAGAGACAGTCTCGATGGCGGGCCTGTTATCCAATCGGGACGATACCCGACTGAAAGCCATCGCAAGACTAAACGGTCCTGAGTCAACCGCTTCCACTCTGTCAAGTGGCCGACCAACCGGCCGCCCACCGGTCCACCTAGGGAGAGAGGTGGACATAAGGAGTGAGAGAGTGGCACTGTCTTCTCGGCCTGAAACACCGGAGTGGTTCCCACTACGGTAACCGGCCCATCAGGCCCGATTACCGTGACCAGATCCCCGCGCGCCCCGCCCAGCACCGCGCGCACCACGGTGCGCGGGTTGCTGCCTGGCTGGCTGCGCCTGGGGAGCCTGCGCCCCCCACGCTGCTGGCCGAATCGCACGCGGCCTAGGCCGGCGCTGCGATGGTGTCTGGCCTCTGACCTGGCCAGCGCCACCTCGAGCCTGCAGGGGACGATACGCAGGGGGTGTTGCGCGAACGCGCTCCCGCCGGAGCACCTCAAACTGCTCACGCAGCGCCCTCTGGTTGTTGACCAGAGTCACCGTCTCCTGGAGGTGCCTACATCCCTCACCTCCAAAGAGACCAGGACCTGTCATAGGCATTCGCAGTAGCCTATTATACAGGTCCTGGGACGGGCACAGATTGTCAAGGGCAAACGTGCGCCTCGCCCGGACACTCCTGGTCACCGCCCGCATCAAACAGTCCAGAGCCAGGTTGATACCATCCTGGATGGCTCTCTGGACTGTTACCGGGCTTGGCTGATGTGAAGCGGATGCTGTTACCACCCCCTGTAACAGCTGGGAGACGTGGGACAGAGCAGCAATCGAAGCTCTCCCACTCTCCTCCGCATCAAGTAGCGCGGTATTCGCCGAACGCAACGCGTTCGAGCACAGGACACCCGTGTCAGAACGGGAGCCTGGCCACGCATCTTCGCCCAAAGCCGCGCGATCATCCACGCTAGGCTTAGGCACCACACCGTACCGCTGGTAATCCAGGGGCACGATGCGGCAACGTCTAGCCACCTCGCGAGGGGCCTTCGCGAGACGCCCATTCGTCTTAATGGACGTCTCCGCCGCCTCGAACATGTCCACGACATGCTCAGCCAGCGGCAGAGATGGCATAGCGGTGGCAGTCGGCCTACCAGCTAACCACGGCCTATGGTCACGCTGGATTGCCGACTGCTCCACGGGCAGATCTGGCCGAACGCTTACCAGCCACTGGCAAGCGTCCGACCAATCCTCCTCCGTGGCTAACTGCGAGCGCTCTACTAGACGAGGGCCTTCGTCTTCCTCCTGAGCGCAGGCAGTTGAACTCGACGGCGGATATGCTGATACCCCTGGCAAGCCAGGGAAAGCATGCGGGCCCGAAAGAACAGGCATGCTAAACTCCCTGGCTTGACCAGGAGCCGGCGCCATGGTAGAGCGTGGGGCAGACACCGCCCCACCACGGCCCTGGCCAGCACCAGCGATACTCTCGGCAAGCCAAGGTATGCGGTAACCGTGGCCATCAGCACCACCCAGGGTCACCTTCTGGACCGTGAATTCTACTCCTGCGTGAGTAGAACCATGGAACACGTCGCCTGTATTCCCCGCGAGGGGTGCACCGACGTCGTACTCCATGGCCACGTCCCCAGACGGCGACCCTAGCAGGTAATCCTCTTCCTCCTGGCCAGAAAGATTAGACTCCGGGTCAGCAAAGAGAGCTAACCCGGACTGGCCAGGGAAGGTGCCATAGGAGGATTTGACACCCGCGGCGCGCGGATACCCAGGGTCTGATGAGCAGACCGCGGGTCCCAGCAACAACCGTTGTCCACGGCCCCTCGGCGCGGCACCAAGCCTGCTGCCAGGGTCGTGGACCGCCCCCAACAACGGGGCCACCTCTGAATCCACATCGAACACCGGACCGGACCTAAGGAACTCGGATTCAGAGGCGGGGATCACCTGCTCCGAAGCAGATGCTGAGGACAACAAAGGACCTGGCCCAGGCAGCATGCTGCGAAGCAACTCTGGGACCAAATCCTTTATTGTCCTCTGCATCTCTCCCAACATTTCGGACCGGAAGGCCTCCATATCCACCGCGGATGAGGCCTTCCTCTTACCCTTCTTAACACCCTCCTTCTTCGCCTTCCTCTCTTCCTCCATCACCTTCTCCCTCGCCTGTAACGATAAAAAGTCAGCCATTAGCTCACCCCCCCACTGCTTACATATATCGCATTTTAGCAACGGTCCACAGGGACTGCAGCTAAAACACAAATGTGGCGCAAATCTATCTTTCAGAAATCGACCACAGGACGGGCAACCAGGTCTCTGAAACAGGACAAAGGACGAGGACAATGAGCAAGTTAGTTACGGTTAGAAGAAACTCAAAACCAAACTAAAAGAGAGGGACAGGATCATAAAGATCACTAATCAAGAAGAAACCAGCGTTGGACAAAACTTTAAATGTTGATAAAGCGCAAGGCCGATTATGACGTCATCAATCCCTTAACAGAAATTAATCGGTCAGTAACAAGCATCCAAGTGCAAGGACGAATTGTATTCATAACTAGAACATCCTCCAAAGGATATTCAGACTACACATCATCAGATACAGAATGATAAAAAATGGTAAAAAATCAGTCATTATTTTTTCAAATAATTCATATTACCTCATATCATTAATCATATACCTGACACCTTGTATAGACAAACCATCCACCGTGATGCACTGGAGCACTCCACCAAGACTACGCCTCTTCACCTTTCTCCACCTTGGGGAAGGAATTGGATCAAGAGGGCAAAGGGAGAAGACCTTTATAGTAAGCCTCCAACTCACTGAACATAGACTTTTTGGTTAGATAACCTAACAATATTAGTAGGAAATGGAACCGTGGTGGAGAAAAACAAACCCTCCTGTGCTGAGATGTCCACTAATAATGCAAAACCATACCTGTGGACATAAACACAAAGAGAAATTAGACTTATAAAGCACCATGTTGGAAAAAACCAACTCAAACAGGCGCTAATCACGGTAAGCGCGAGTCCCGGAAACACATTACACCGGGGAAAAAACTCGCTAGAATATCATTGAATTCACCTGATAAAGAGATCCCGTCCCCTCCTCTGGCGAATTTGTCCTCTCAGACATCTCTTTCAACAATATTCGACCGTAACAGACGTGAAAAAAGGCTTTTAAACTCGTGAAACTTGCAGATAGCTAACAAGCACATGTGTTCTCCTTGCCAATAAATTAGCAAAGAGGAAGTAGTAGTCGGCGCATGCGCGGTGGTGGGGCTGGCATCCGCCGGACTACCTCTGACTACCTGCCCAGTAGGGGCACCTAACTGTTTTTAATCTGAGTGTTTTATTGAGTGAAAGCCAATATTTAGCAACATCAAAAGTATTAGGGAGGTAAGTATACTCTTGATGTGAAAATGATCTTGTGGAGTGTCCATTTACAGGCCAAGAGAATACAATGTTGAAATTTACCACTGGAATGACTATATAACCGAGACAGTCATTCCAGTGATAAATGTTCAAAAATTGTATTCTCTTGGTCAGTAAATGGACATTCACTAGGTAGATATTAAAATTTTCTTGACCAAACTTGACCATTAACCCTTTAACACTTACATCAGCCAAAAATCACTTCTGAGCCAGTCATTCCAGTGCTAAATTTTCTAAAATAGTCTTCTCTTGGTATGCAAATTGACATTTTCTTTACTAGCGATATAGACTTCAGACATGTTTGATGGAAAAATTACAGCTAAAGGTGATTCATTATTTCCAATCACTGACCAAGTCAGTGGCTATAAATATCATGTAATGCCAAACAGAAGACTATTCTGAAGTATTATATTATCATTCGATATACAAGATGACTGCACTGACAATAAATTATAAAGACTGTCATAAATACCTGTATTCATATGGACTAGATGTATTCTGGCCAGGAGGACAATAGTACCCTTGACTACAGTTAGCAAAGGGTAGTTCCTGGCCTACGCCTGGGCAGTACTGCCCTCCAGTACAGGGTTTACAATCTTCTGGTCCATTCTGCTGCTTAACGTCCTGGTAATATCCTGGAAATGAGAAGATAAATATATGCTATGAAGGTGGGAAAATACTATTGGTAGATACTATTTTTCATCAAAGCTTTAATTAACCCTTTAACACTCATATCGGCCAAAGAAACGGCTTAGCATACAGCAACATTGTTTTTAAATGTATATTGGCTTCCATTCTACACACTCAGTAACAATGGAGAGATCTGATAGGTCACTCAAGTGTCTCACATCATAAACAATTACGTCACTATATAGTTACCTAGCCTCACAAAATCAGACTGATGTAGATCTGTCACAAAACTTGAAGTCTGTCAGGAAAGTGACAAATTTTAGGTTAATGCACAATTTAATAAACATTCTGTTGAATATATTGAAACTCATTTGATAGGGAGTGGTTTCTGCCATAATGGACCTTTCCAAGTTTATCCATCCATCATATGACATCATAATCAACTACATGACGTGTAGGATGATGTCATAACCATGACCTCATGAGTGATTCGATACAATCCGTCTTTAACGATTAATAGTCTGACACGTTGTATTAATTGTATGTCTTTACCATTTAATAAACATTCTGTTCAATATTTTGAAACTAATTTGACTGTGCGGGTGCTGTTGCTGCCATAGGCAACAACAGCACCCAGTCAAATTAGTCTCAAAATATTTAACACCTAATGCGTATAGTTTTTTGGAAATTGATAGCCAGGATGTTTAGGGGATCAATCAATTCCAACATGACTGAGGTGTGGGTGGAGCTTAGACAGAGATGGGTGGGGCATAGCTAAAACTGGAAATGTCCATTACCTTGAAAATGGGATTCCGGGAAGTCAAGATTCAAAGTTTATAAATTGATTCCAACATGCGTACGAGCCTACGAGGTGTGCAGATCTTACATACAAAAGGGCGTGGCATACCTAGAAATTAATCCCTCCATTAGTCTTACAGACATCTGTATAATAATGGTTAATTATCATAATTGAGTTCTCTTGTCTTACCTCTAACAATGATTAATTAGTAAATTTTTTAATTAATTTTGTATATAGTACAGCTTAGTAATAACTTAAAATGTTTCCAAAACAAAATACAGAAACATGTTAGAACAATTTTGAACATGATGTCAGAAATATTCTGCTTAATATTTTGAACATAAGTGGATTGGAAGACATTGCTGCCTTAGGCAGCAACGTCTTCCAATCCAATTATGTTCAAAATATTCAACAATATGTTTTATTTTGAATTGGAAACATGTTAGATTTATTAAAACTTTCCGTCGTACCTATAGAACAAGGTGTTTCCACGCCACTTCCTACAGGACAATAGTGGCCTACAGGACAAACATCACCTGTATTACCATCGGACGGTGTTGACGTGTTCGCTTGTAGAGTACAGTAAAATCCTGAATATAAACATTTTCCACAAAAGATTTATGATTTTTAGCAGGATATTTACTATTTTTGAGAAAATAAAATTCAAGGATTACTAAATTATAACATTATAAAATTTATATCAGTTGATTATCATAGAATTAAAAATAAACATACGGTTTATGTTTGGAGGTTAACAAATTTAGCTTCTCATAAAAAATACTGGGGTTTTTTTCTCCTCCCCCTTTGCCCATCCCTCCCTCCCTCTCCCTCTCAATTTCTAATCCTGTATGTCACGGTAATTTAATCATTTGATAAAACAATTTTATCAAAATAATTTGATAGTTATACCTTTAACTTTAAACAATTTAGACAATATACTATCGAATATATTGAGTTTAACTTTAATGGAAAATGTTGCCGACCAAGATAAATCTTAAAAAATACACTTCTCTTTACATGTAGATGGACATTCCTCAAGACTACTGCAGAGGCCGGTTTTGGCTGGCCTGACCATTAAAGGGTTAAAATTGTCTCGAAATATCCAGCAGCTTACCCAGTGTAGTTGTTTGAAAGTTGCATATCGGAATTTCAGTATTGAATGCATTAAACACCCTACCTGCTGAGCAGTTTCCAGTTGGCAAGGTGAGACCTGGTGTTTCACAATATGTCCCGGGGTCACATGACAATGGATTCATCGACCCTTCTGGACAGTAGTAACCTGGTTGACATCTAGCGCCCTCTGGTGGTGATGGAGTAAGTGAAGTAGAGTTGCTCGAACAGTACCAACCTAAAAACCAAGATCTTGATTAACCCATTTCATTTTGCTTAGTCACCCTTTCTGAATCAGTAAAATAATAACAATGGTTTATGGCAATAATGAACAATTATCACACCTGGAGACTGGTCAGAAGAGGCGTAAAAATCTCAAAAAGGTGCTCTTAAAAGGCTATTTCTATCTAATTAAAAACCTTTTGGACTAAAAAGATGCAGTATGATTATCCCAACATGAGATATAAAGCACTAATCTGAGCACAACGGATAATGATTATATAAGTTTTATTTATCAAGCCCTCCATGAACCCATCTTTAACCTTTTGACCCCCAAAGTCATTGTCATGCCCTCTTATTATAAGGAAGTGTGCTCACATTTGTGTCCATCATGCTTAGACAAACATGAGCTAGAAACCGCAAAGGTGAGCTGAATGAAAAAAATATTAATGTTGAAAAAGGTTTTATCAAGCTCACAATGACCTTGAGCTTTGACCTTTTGACCACAAAGTGATCTAGTCGTGTCTCTTATTACAAAGAAACTTATGACCATGATGACAATGGAACCGCTGGATGATGCAGAGGGTATATCACAATAGTTTGTTTTACGAAAATTAAAATGGCTTTGATCCAAGATTACATATTAAACTGTGATTGTATATATATAAAACTTAAATCCACAAACATTGTTTGCATAATTTGCACTATCTCCATATTAAAATACCTGCACTGCATAGTCCAGTTGGCCAGGTCAGACCAGATGTTTCGCAATAACTGCCACCCGGACAAGGAAGACAATCATTGATACGCTGAGCCATAGTAAAGTTGTAATATGTTCCGGGCAGGCATGGGTACTGAGTCGATGTCTGGGTACCTGGTGGACAGTAATGGCCGGCTGGGCAAGGTGTGTTCAAGAAGGTATCTACACCTGCATGAAAGAGTTCAAAATAAGTCAATCATTGACACAGAGAAATAGTAAAGCTGATTTAAGCCTTTCAAGCATAGATAACAAATTAACAAAAACTGGTCCTGAAAGGTAGGTGTATTTATAGACAAGTTTTATTTATACTAATGACTCCACACGATACAAGTGGAAGTCAGTTAGTGACAAATATTGCTGCTCTCAGCAGTGAGTCAATCAATCAATTAGTGCTAACATATTACAGAAGATATCATCAGTCAATGCTAATATTTTAGTGTGGTCAGCAGTGACGTCATCAGCTAGTTAGTGGCACTATTTGCTGTGGTCATTAGTAAGTGCCTGAACAAGAAAACATTAACTTATTAAGCACATCAGACCCAGCACATCAGATTCTTTCCAGTGCAAAAACCCTTTAACTCTCGAATCTGTTTTAAAAAATTTCTATTTTCTCATAGAAATTATCCATTTGCAGACCAAGAGAAGACCATTTTTGAACTAGAAACTACCACCATAGAATCAGTCTAGCCAAATCTGGTTGAAATATGTAGCTAAGGAGTAGCATTTTGACATTTTCCAGTAAGTTTTTTCATAAAATCTAAGATTTTCAGCCTAAAAATTGATCAATCAAAATTCTGAATAGAAGTTCTAGAACCTACTACTATAGAATCCATCCAGTCAAATTTGGCAGAAATATCTCAAGACGCTTTGGAGGAGTAGCATTTTGACACTTTCAGGTACATTTTTCATAAAATCTAAGATTGTCACCCAAAAAAATAGACCAATCAAAATTCTGAAGAGAATTTCTAGAGCCTACCATAATAGAATCCATCTAGCCAAATTTGGTTGAAATATGTGAATCAGCAGTAGTATTTTGACCATTTCTGGTAAATCTTTCATAAAATCTAAGATTTTTACACACAAAAAATTGATCAATCAAAATTCTGAATAGAAGTTCTAGAACCTACCACCATAGACTCTGTTTAGCCAAATTTGGTTGAAATATGTCCAGCAGCTAAGGAGTAGCATTTTGACCATTTCCTGTACAATTTTCATAAAATCTAAGATTTTCACCCCAAAAAATAATCAATTACAAATTCTGAATAGAATCTCCAGCGCCTACCACCACAGAATCTATCCAGCCAAATTTGGTTGAAATATTCCAAGCAGCTACGGAGAAGTAGCATTTTGACCATTTCCGGTACATTTTTCATAAAATCTAAGGTTTTCGGGAAAAAAAGTCTGGAGGGTACCAGTGTAGGTTTCTCCCAGTCAAATTTGTTTGAAATTGATCATACCGTTAAGGAGAAAAGGCGATTTGACGGACGGATGACGGACAATGGATGACGGATGGACGGCCGCCATGGTATATGCTCACAAGGTCTTTTAGGCCAGGTGAGCTAAAAATTAACAATGGAATGACTGGCTCAGTTATCGAGCAAGTCATTCCAGTGTTAAATTTTCAAATACATGTATATTCTTCCCTTGGTCTGCAAATGGACATTTCCCAACACAACTGCCGACACCGTTTTTGTTTGATATGAAAGTTAAAGGGTTAAGATATATGTTGTTGCATACTATGAAATTATGGCATTGTAGTTTGAGCGACTTACAGGCTCATATCCTGTACGCATCTGAAAATTGATGCTAATTTGACTGGAAGCTGTTGCTGCCAAAATAGCAGAAGGTTTAAGCCAATTCAAAATAGTCAACCAGAATATTTCTACATGACAAAAAATGTATTCTTATATCAGGTTGTAGATGTTAGGGTGTTTAATAATAGACGAGTTGATATTTATAAATTTCCGGATGCATACAGGAGATGAGTTTATACGCTGCTCAAACTGAAATAGTGTTAGGTTGAGACTGAGATATTGAGATTTCAGTATTAGACAGTCTAAATTGTACCTATAAGGTACTTATATATAGAGTAATATTCTATGCTTATAAAATAGCATCGCAATTGTATTTTGCCTACATTTCTTATAATTTCAAATGATGAAGCTTACCCTCTGAGCAGTAATATCCAGCAGGACACTGATAGCAGACACTTAATCCTGTGACATTACTGTACGACCCATGACTGCATGGCACAGGCACTGTACTTCCCTCTGGACAATAATGACCAGTGGGGCAGATATCACCAACACCAGTCTGACCACCTGGAAGGGAAAAACAGAAACTGAAGCGAATAATTTTATTAACCCTTCAATGCTGACCATTTTCCAAGCAAGGATCTTATAAATATGTATAAATATGTATGGTGGCTACATTCACATGGCAGATGTGTTGCAGTTATGACAGAAACCTTAAAACGAATTGTAAATTAATACAAATTTATATATTCAATTATCTACAGAGTTCATGCCAAAAATATAAACTGTACATCTTCAAAGAACAGTAAATCAAACAATAATCTAATAGTCAGCAAAAACTACAACATTTACAAATTCCCTTTAACAAACACCCTTTCCGAATCTTGGATAAATTCACTATCATTAACACCTCATGCCTCAATTTTTTTCAAGAAAATTTCAATTTTCTCATAGAAAATGTCCATTTGCAGATCAAGAAAATACTATTTTTGAAAATTTAACACTGAAATGACTGGCTCCGTTATCGAGCCAGTTATTCCAGTGATAAATTTTCAAAAATAATCTCTTGGTCTGGAAATGGGTATTTCTCAATACCACTGCAGAAGCCATTTTTGGCTGATATGAATGCTAAATGTTTTAAGTAATGTACTAGTAGTAAAATCTAACCCTTTTATGGTCAAGTATTTGGTCAGTAAATATTCATTTGTATGCCAAGAGAAGACTACTTTAGGAAAATGACCACTGGACTGACTAGGCCAATCCCCAATAATAGTTTTCTCAGCAGATGGACATTTCCTCAAAAACAGTCCAGGGGCTGGTTTTGGCCAGCTTGACTTTTATCCTTCTAACACTCAAGCCGGCCAAAGCCGGCTTCTATAGTGTGCCTGAGAAATGGCCATTTGCAGACCAAGAGAAGGCTATTTTTGAACATTTACCATTGGAATGACCGGTTGAAAATTTTCAAAAATAGTCTTCACTTGGCCTGCAATTCGATATTTTCTTTGAGAAAATTTACATTTTCTAGAACAAACTTGAGGATTAGAGGGTTAAAATGATGCCACGAATCATGATTACATACCTGGCATTTTGCATGTCCCATTCACGAGAGTAGCATTCTGACCACCTTCTGTAGGTCTTGCACGGTCCACACCATATTCACAATAATAACCCGCATCACACGGACCTTGTGGCGCCACGGCTGCGTAGCGGTCACAATACTGACCACCAGTACACGGTTTACACTGTAAAACTGACCACAGGCCAGTGTCATTGTCGTATGTACCAGGAATACAAGGCTGCCAATCAAGTCCAGTACCTTGAGGACAGTAATATCCTTCTGGACACGCTGCAACATTGTTACCATTCAAGCAGAACCTGGAATAATGAAGAGATCCGATCGGTCACTCAAGTATATGATGTCACAATCAAATACCCCACATGTAGACTGATGTCACAATCAGGGGTTCTCATAAGAGTCCTTTTGAGGGCATATATACCAAAAACGTGTAACCTGGTACCCCAAAAGTTGTGGTAGTGGGTACCATGGGACCACTGAAAATCTTGCATGATAGTTTTTGCACAAATATACCCCACAAAATTTTGCATTAGACCCCATAATTCATAGCTGTGCGCCCATGGTACTCTCTAATTGTAATTGGACACAATTGGCAACAGCACTCAGTCAAATGAGTTTCAAAATATTCAACAGTTCATCTGTATAGTTGCCTTGATATTGGGATTCTCGGAATTCAGGGCTCAATCAATCTCAACATGGGCAAAGCATGGGAAGAGTTTAGCTAGAAATAGGTCGGACACAGTTAGAAATGGATCCCTCTCTTATAGTCAAACCTTCGCATGTGACCACCTATTTATTGGGACCAAGTGTTTTTTTAACTCTTTAATAGTCATGCCCATCAAAACCAGCCTCTGCAGAGGGCTTGAGGAATGTAAATTTGCAGGGTAAGAGATTATTTTAGGAAGATGTACAACTGGAATGATTTCAGTGGTAGATTTTCAAAAATAGTTTTCTCCAGGCCTGCAAATGTGCATTCAATTAACAACGATTTTTAATTAAAGGGCTAATATAGGTGGTCTAGGAAACACATTCCTGTGACCTCAGAGCACATATTCCATGATCACTAACATGAAATAAACAAAGCCCTGTATTTAGTGACAACTTTTTGGTACCTCCTCGATCCCTCGTATGCATCCCCACACCACACCTGACAGGCACTACTGCCATCCCTCCCTCACTCCCCACCACTCCCTCCCTCACTCCCACCCCTGCCTCCCAGCACCCTCTTTCTCCCTCCAGCCATCTCTTGCTTAATCACACTAGCCTTCCCTCCCATACTCAATGCATGTTTTGATACCGGAAGATCATGCTGTTAACCATTTGAACACAAAAGGTTAAATATGAGTAATCATCCGTGATCTACAAAATATTCTTTTGAATATTTGAAGCCAATTTGACTGGGAGCTGCTATGGCACCCAACAGTTCCTGTCCAATTAGTTTCAAAACATTCAGTGGCATGGCAGTATATGATTGATAACACTTCAGGATATGAAAGCTTAAATAATTTACTGAAGACATACCATCCTTGAGGACAGACATAGCACTCAGCAGACATGGTGTGATTTGTAAATGTTCCGTTAGAACAGGGTATTGGCTCGGAAGAATTTATCGGACAAAAATACCCAACAGGACACGGGTATTCTGACGGTCGGGAAGAATTCTGTCCAGGTGGGCAAAAATAACCCGGCTCACATGGTCCAGCTGTTACATTTAGACCACGTTGATCACAGAACTGTCCTTCAGTGCAGGGTGTGCACTGACCAGTGTTATTCAGGCCATAGTATGGATTGAATGTTCCCTGATAAGAAAAACAATTTTACATCACATATTAGCTTAGGACATCTTCCATTTTCGTATCTCACTTAATCCTTTAACGGTCAAACTTGGTCAAGAAAATTTACATATTTGCCTATTGAATGTCCATTTACAGGCCAAGAGAACACAATTTTTGAAAATTTATCACTGGAATGACTGGCTCGATAACCGAGCCAGTCATTCCAGTGATAAATTTTCAAAAATTGTATTCTCTTGGCCTGTAAATGGACATTCCACAAGATCATAACAGAGGCCGGTTCTGGCCGGCTTGCCCATTAAAGGGTTACCCCCTCAAGATGATAAAAAATGGCCTTTGCAGTGGTCTTCTTAGGACTTGTCCATTTGCAGACCAACAAGGAGACTGTTTTTGCAAATTTATATCTGAGATGAGTGGCTTGATAACTGATCCAGTCAGTTCAGTAATAAATTTTCAAAAATAATTTCTTGGTTGGCAAATTGAAATTTCTCTGAGCAGGTTTCCCCCTATAGGTTTAACGGTCAAGCTGGCTAAAATGGACATTTTCTTTAAGAAATTGAAAAAAAGTGGCAAACAGTTTGTTATATGATTAGTGAAATTAAAAAAAAAATTTGGCTAATTATACATGAGTTGAATTACCTCCCCTGATAGATGAGGTTATTTAAAGATTTATAGGGAATATTTATTACTTTTAATAAGACAAAATAATATTTCTGTTTAATAGCAACCATTTATCATCTGATTGTGATTGCTTTTAAACAACATAATGGCTATTTGTTTCAGCTGGACTCTTACTTCTGAACAAGACTCAGGAAGTGCACTACCCTCCGGACAGAAATGCCCAGGTGGGCAGAGTTCAGATTGACGAGAATGAGATCCCTCTAGGCAGTAGTAACCCGGGGAACACAATCCTGAAATAATAACAATATGATAAGAAACCTCACCTGAGCAAATTATAATCACATGGATTTGACCCTTTAATGATTAAATTTTTTCAAAAAATTTCAATATCTACTTATTGAGTGACCATTTCCAGGCCAAGAAAAGACTATTTTTGAAAATTTACGACTAGAATGACGGGCTCGGTTATCGAACCAGTCACTTCAGTGGTAAACCTTAAAAAATAGTATTCTCTTGGCCTGCAAATGGACATTCCAGAAGACCACTACAGAGGGCAGTTCTGGCCAGTTTCATCATCAAAGTTTTAATGTGTAGTTATCATTTTGCCTAATATTCTGGGAACAAAATTTTGTATGCAAGATATGGGCAAATTTTGGCTTAAACATAATCCAACACAATAACTTATATGGATATAGCAAATTTGATACAAATCCATGTACGTGTGCAGGGTTAGTATGTTGATCAAGGGAGGCAGATTCTCTAAATAAACAACTTTTTTAACGCTTTAACCCTCATATCGGCCAAAAGCGGCTTCAGCACTGGTCTTGAAAAATATCCATTTTCAGACCAAGAGAAGCCTATTTTTTTTAATTTACCACTGGAATGACTGGCTCGGATATCCGAGCCAGCCATTCCAGTAGTAAATTTTCAAAAATAGGCTTCTCTTGGTCTGAAAATGGATATTTTCTATGAGAAAATTTAAATTTTCTATAACAAATTTGAGGGATAAAGGGAAATAACTCTAGTGAATAATGACAGATTTCACTGAAAGCAGTTCAAAATGAATTCTTGTAATGTGACATCCAGCTACCAAATTTGTCATCAGTGAATATACATGATCTATAGTCATGCTCTGCAAATTTCATACATACTTTTCAAGAAATACAACAATACGCCAAATCTTTGGGGCACAAATTCATCAATTTGATGCACCGTGCATACCACATGATAGGATCAAGGCATCTACAGGTGAGTTATATATAAATGAGACAGTCATTAAAGTTAAATTTAAAAAAGGTAAATTTGCAGCAGCAATACAATTTTTCCATATTAACACATTGTTACTTCAACCAGTCACACACACACACGCACGCACGCATGCACACACACACGTACACACACACCACCTCCCCACTACCACCACATTGAGGAATGGAATCCAGCTATGTACATGACAGTAGTAGATAAGTCTTACCTTCACTGTGAGTGAGACCATGTGATTCACAGTAAAATCCAGCCAGACACGGAGTACATTGAGATTGATTATGAAGACCTAATGTTGCGCCAAATGTTCCAGGAATACACTGAATAGGTGAAGAAGTTCCTTCTGGACAATTGTTACCTGATGAGAAAGTGGTATGCATTACAAAACCCAAATAAACTTGTCTAAGAAAATTTTAATTTTCTCATAAAAGGTGACCCTTTGTAGACCAAGAGGTTATTTTTGAAAATTTACCACTGGTATGACTGGTTTGGTTATTGAGCCAGTCATTCCAGTGGTAAATTTTAAAAAATAGGGTTTATGAGCAAGAAAACTAGAAAGCCTGTGTCCTGCATGTCAAGCCCTTTTGTTTTTAAGCATGACATTCATGCCACTCCACACACACCACATGCAAGCAGCCATATGCGGCAAGCCATGTGGATCAGTATGTCAAGCCATTCTTCACTTGGCATTGGATGAAACAGTGATGACACATCTTCCGTGACACAGGCACTTTTCTCCTGCGACCTTCCAAAAACTGGTTCAAGAAAATTTTTATTTTCTCATAAAAGGTGTACCTTTGTAGACCAAGAGATTATTTATGAAAATTTACTACTGGTATGGCTGGCTCGGTTATCGAGCCAGTCATTCCAGTGGTAAATTAAAAAAAATAGCCCTCTTTTGGTCTGCAAATGGACATTTTTTAAGACAACTTCAGAAGCAATTTGACCAGATTGAGTGCTAAAGCGTTAAATAATCAAGTACAAAGAAAGATTAGATCTTCAAGGGAGACAACTCTTATGAATAGGAACAGATTTCAAGGAAAAGGCTGTTTCCTGCATGGTGTTGTCACAAGATAACAATATTACAAATTTAAAAGCAAATCCATGCAATCGTTCTAGAGTTATGCTCACATAATAAACATCTCATAAATTTTAAGTATTTCATGAGAGATAACTCTGTTGAATATGGACAGATTTTGCGAAAATACAATCCACAGATAAGATCTGGAAACATTAACACTATAATTATTTCCACATGTTCCATCTAGTTGTAGCATCAACATAATTTTTATTCTCAGTAAATTACAAGTGAACAACTATCGGGCAGAGGGCAGTTGTCTTCAGAATTAAATATTTAAAAGAGCAGATTTCAGGCTGTTTAATTGTTCATTTATAAAATAATCGAGATACTGTCATTTCATACATGACAGGGTTATTTCAGTCCGTTAAACTTTATTACTCTGATGTCAATATCTGCTGGAAGATGTTGCGGTCTATGACAGCACCATCTCCCAGCAAATTTGTTGAAAAATGAACACCAGTTCATCTTTTAATTTAATTTAAAAATTTTAAATTTTGACACCAGAGTGGTAAGGTTAAATTTGGTCCAGAAAATTTCAAATCTCTCAAAGAAAATAGCATGTAATGATTGGCTAGCGTATCAAGCTAGTCAATGCAGTGGTAAAGTTTCAAAGTTAGTTCTCTCTTAAGATCACTGCAAAATTAATTTGGGACATCTTGAGCATTAATTAACCCTTTCAACCACAAATCTCTGAAAAAGTAAATTCTTTACGATACAAACTTACTCCACTTGGATATTTTGAAATTAATTTGACTGGAAGTCATTGCTGCCTAGGGCAGCAACAGCTTCCAGTCACATTAATTTGAAAATATCCAACAGTTTTCTTGTATGGTTGCCTTGAAAATGAGATATGGGGAATTCATCGGTGAATGGGTTAATGGGGAAAGTAAGATAAACACTTATTTAAACTCTCCCGCATCATCTTATAAACATGATAGATAACAAATAGATGCCTACCTAGTGGACACATATTAGCCTCTGTCGTCTGATTAGGTGTGGCAGATTCTGCATATTGAAGACAGAAGTATCCTCTCTCACATGGTCCACTCGTAGAAGCCAGACCCACGCTGCTGCAGTATTGACCGGGAGAACACGCAGTACACTGGTCACTAGAGTTCAGGCCAGTTATGTTGTTGAATGTCCCGCGTGGACATGGCCACTGGTCAGATCTGTGTGTACCTGGAATAGAAATTAATCATGTTCTTAAAGTGATGCTAATCTCATCTCAAATTTTGTATTGCATCCATAGATTATGGTTTATAGATTCCATATCATTCATATCCTGTCACATTCCGTTATCTGTATCACAATTATCTGCTTTGTAATATCGCGTAAATGTTGAACAGTGATCGACACCATTTTGTCTCCTCAGTGATAGTGTGTGATGTCATGTAAGTGCCAATGCATTACATTCTTTATTGTGTAATAATCATCTTGTTGAATATTTTGAAACTAATTTGACTTTAAGTCCAATTAATTTCAAAATATTCAACAGCTTACCTGTATGATTGCTTTTATACCACATTGTCAAGCTATAGTAGGAGCCTCTATGACTGAGCGCGTATACCGAGGCAGACACGCCACGTTTTTTCTGATTGGTTGAAAAGCAAATCATGACAGCCATTATAAGCTGTAGAAATGTACCAACATTTAGCTACTAAAGCCTGAATATCTTTCTTTGACGGGATGAAAAAAAGCTTAAAATTCCATGCATAGTTTATGAGTGGTCTATTAGATCATCTGTATGGATCTCATGAGATGAGGGTAGTTATTCTTTAACCCTTTAACACTCATATCAGCCAAAAATGGTTTCTGCAGTGGTCTTGAGATATGTCCATTTGCAGACCAAAAGAAGACTAGTTTTGAAAATTTACCACTGGAATGACTGGCTCGATAATCGAGCCAGTCATTCCAGTGGTAAATTTTCAAAAATAGTCTTCACTTGGTCTGAATAAATTGCAGGGTTAAAAATAGAGGGATCCATTTCTAGCTATGCTCTGTCCACTTTATACACATGTTGGAATCGATTTGAAATTTTGAAATCCGAATTACCGAAATCTAAATTTCAAGGTACCTATACAATAAGCTGTTTAATATTTTGAAAGCACTTTAATTGAGAGCTGTTGCAGAGTTTTTATTAAATTATAACTTCACCTAAACAAATCAACTTCAAGTTCATTCTTGGGAACTATAACGTATATACATGCAACAATTGGATTCCATTTCAGGCAGTTGTTCACATCAGTCTCTCTGTCAAATTTTTTACATTTTGTCCATCCATCCATCCACCCACCAGTCAAATTTTTTTTACATTTATGACAATGCTCCCACTATCACAACAGCATATTAGACTGGTTAACTAACTTACCCGGTGGGCAGTAATAGCCTGATGGACATTTCACTGTATCATTGACCACCACAACACCGGGACTGTTATCGCAGTAATACCCATCCGGGCACAGCTTGCAAGTTGATTGGCCAATGTCATTCTGGTACCAGCCACTCGGACAGATGATTGATTGAATTGTATGCTCCGGACAATAATGACCAACTGTACATGGATGTGGTGCTGGAGTTCTCTCCCCTTGAGGGCAATAAAACCCGGCGCTACAGTTTCCTGTATCAAGATCAATAGGTAAGTTAAAAAACAAATGTCTTACAAGTTATCAAGATTAGTCATCAAAGAATACATAAATACATTAAATTATAATCACAACAACCACCTATTTTAACCCTTTAAATCTTTCTCATAGAAAATGTCCATTTGCAGACCAAGAGAAGAATATTTTTGAAAATCTACCACTGGAATGGCTGGCTTGGTTATCGAGCCAGTCATTCCAGTGGTAAATTTTCAAAAATGGTCTTCTCTTGGTCTGAAAATGGACATTTCCTAAGACCACTGCAGAAGCCATTTTTGGCTGATATGAGTGTTAAAGGGTTAATCCTGTGTTAAAATTGGTCGAGGAAATCTAAAATTTCTCGAGTGAATGTCCATTTGGATGACAAGAAGTCTATTTTTGTAAACTTACCACTGGAATGACTGGCTTGAGTATTGACTCAATGATTCCAGAGGTAAATTTTCCAAAATAGTCTTCATCTCTTCACCTACAAATTGACCAATATTAAGATAGCTGTAGAACCAATATTCTTTTTACAAAATATGTTTTATGAAGCCTGGTAGATTCATTTGAAACCTGATAGATTCTTTTGGAGACTGACAGTCAATTGAAGCCAGACATATTCATTAGAAGCCAAATAAATTCATTTAACCTTTGAATCCTCGAATTTGTCCAAGAAATTTTCAATTTTCCCATAGAAAATGCCCATTTGCAGACCAAGAGAAGACTTTTTTTAAATTCACTCCTGGAATGACTGGCTCGGTTATCGAGCCAGGAATTCCAGTGGTAAAATTTCAAATATAGTCAACTCTTATTCTGCAAATGGACATTTCTCAAGACCACTCTAGAAGCCGTTCTCAACTGATATGAGGATTAAATGCTTAAAGCCTGAATTCACTTGAAGCCTGACATAGTCATTTGACATTTAGTAGATTCATTTGAAACCTTGTAGACTAATATTAAGCCTGGCTCATGCTCACCTGATGTAGTTGTGAGATTGTAGCTTCCACAGTACTCTCCATGCACACACTGCAGGCAATCAGTAGCTATTGTGTTTCCCTCACTCGGACTGTATGTTCCAGGGTCACAAGGAATTGGCCACGCAGAGCCAGCAGGGCAGTAAAATCCTGCTGGGCATCGGCCCCCTGTGCTGCCATTTAGTGGTGTGGGGGAGCTTGATCGTGCAGCACAGTAATAGCCATCAGAGCAGTTTCCGGTAGGTATGGAAAGGCCGGCGAATTGGCAGTACTGACCACCTGGGCATGGCAGCGGTTCAGATGAACCTGTTCACAATGAGAAGAAGCAGAATATATAAGAGTAAGTAGAAGCAAAAACCAGATCTACATACATGGATCGTCACATGCATGCATACACACATGCACACACGCAATGCAAACACACAATATATGGGCGCAAATGTACACATATACATACATGCACACACATATACACACATGCATACACATACAAGGACATATTCACATGCATGCATACATGCTAACACACACGCATACATGCTAACACACATGCATGCAAGCGCGCACATGCACACAGTGTCACGCGGACCCATGCACACATGCGCATACACAAACACACACAGACAAAAACACAAACGTATGTATGCCTACACCTGCCAGCCCTCCCACCCGACAGCCCGCCTACCCCCACACACTATGCTAATGAATTAAAATTATAAACTTAAACCACATTAGAACAGTTCTCACCTTGTGGGCAGTAGAATCCCTGTTGACACTGACCTCCGTGTGTTGTTGAATTTGGGCTGTCAGATCCTCCAGTGCAATACCATCCTTCGCTGCAGTTACCAGATGGAACAGAGTTACCTACCCCTGCACAGAATTCTCCGGCGGGACAGTCTAGACAGTGGGAAAGATCATAGCGCTCAACTTCAGAATTATAAGTACCTGGCGGGCATTTGTACTGTGTGGCAAAATCTGTCCCATTTGGACAATAATGACCTGTAATGTAGAAAGTAGAAAGAATTGAAGAACAAAAATTTATTTCCTAGAAATGTATTTCTTTCATGTCTTGAATAAAGCGCTGAGCATATATATAATTGTATGAGAATAGGTAGACATTATGAACACAAGACAATGCAGGGATCTGATCTGTCACTGAAGTAAATGATGTCATAATCAATGGACCATTCCAGTTTATCCATCCATCATATGACGTCATAATCAACTATGTGACATGAAGGATGACACCATAATAAATGATGTCATGAATGACATAGATAAGTATATCACGAATGCATAATTGAAGACCCAAAAAAGCATCCGCTTTTGTTTCTACGGGAATTCTTAATACTTACCAGATGTACTATTATGATAATGCCTATTATAATAGTACATCTGGTAAGTATTATTCGAAGTAGAAGGACTATGCGTTGTTGTATGAATTGTATGTCTTTACTATTTAAAAAATATTCTGTTGAATATTTTGAAGCTAATTTGACTGGGTGCTGTTGCTGCCCTAGGCAGCAACAGCACCCAGTCAAATTAGTTTCAAAATGTTTAACAGCTTGCCTGTATATTTTTCTGGAAATTGATTGTCAGGGCATTCGGGGATTGATCGATCCAGACACCAGTGGGTGGAGCTAAGCTAGAGATGGGTGGGGCATAGCTAAAACTGGAAATGTCCATTTAATAAACATTCTGCTGAATATTTTGAATGGAAGCTATAGCTGCCATAGGCAGCAACAGCCCCAAGTCAAATTAGTTTCAAAACATTCAAACGCTTACCTGTATTATGTTACTTTGAAATTGGGAGTCTGTGTAGTCAGGACTCAAAGTATATAAATCGATTACAACACATGCACAAATGTGGGTGTAGCTTAATTGGAAATAGGCGGGGCATATCTAGAAATGGACCCATCTATTCTTGTCCCCATGCTACACTCACCTGTTGGACAAGGCGATGACGTGAATTCCGTAGAGTTTGACAGACAGTAGAATCCTGCAGGACACATATGACAAACCTCCAATCCTGGAACATCAGAGTATGTCCCTGATAAGCAAGATATTGGTAAACTACTGGCCAATGGACAGTGATGACCAATTGGACAGATACCACCAACACCAGAGAAATAGATTCTGTCTGGACATGAGCAGTTTGCTGTATTTGTATCATTGGGTGATCCTGGTCTGAAGCGGTCAACACCACTTGTACAGTAAAAACCTAGAAATATATAAAGATTTTATGCAAACAATAACATGTTTTGAAACAATTTGTAGATTGAAATTAAATTAGAAAAAACAATAACATTTTAATAACGATAAATTAATAGTAGTTAGCATTTTGGCAAATATCCAATATTTTAACCCTTTAACCCTCAACTTTGCTAGAAAAATTTAAATTTTCTCATAGAAAATGTCCATCTGCAGACCAAGATTATTTTTGAAAATTTATCCCAGGAATGACTGGCATGGTTATCGAGTCAGTCATTCCGGTGATTAATTTTCAAAAATAGTCTTCTCTTGTTCTGCAAATGGACATTTCTCAAGACCACATTAGAAGCAGTTTTGGCTGGCTTGAGCGTTAAATGGTTATTGATAAAATTTAACCCTTTAACACTCCTATCGGCCACAAACGGCTTCTGCTGTGGTCTTTAGAAATGTTCATTTGCAGGGAAAGAGAAGAATATTTTTGAAAACTTACCACTGGAATGACTGGCTCGATTACATTCCAGTGGTAAATTTTCAAAAATACTCTTCTCTAGGTCTGCAAATGGACATTTTCTGTGAGAAATTTGAAATTTTCTTGAACAAATTTGAGGATTACAGGCTTAAGTAGATTAGGGTAATACTTTACCACTTACTTTAATACTACTTTAAACAAAGATTTGTCTTCTGTCAATTATATTATATTTGCTTTTTTTTAAACATGTATGTTCATACCATTGTTAGTGTTAGCAAACATTTCATGATTAAAAGATTCAAACTGTAGCGAAAACCACTATATAGAACATGAATTTGTCATCTCTCACACAAACAGGTGCACTGTTTGTCATTACCACCAAGGAATCAATAGCAACTTCAAACGAAACACATTAAACCAATGCAATACTCAATATGCGGGACATAAACTAAGGGAGACAATTCCATAATTTAACATTAGTTATCTGATAAATTACTTCCCATGAATATTATGTACCAGATGATGATTGTTATATTATTGCTTCCTATTCAAAGGCTAACAGCTGTTACTTCTTGAAATTACAGTGTTTCAATTTCAAGACCACTATTCGGTCTCCAGCCAACTTCCCACAATGCATTGTGTTTATCACTCTTTAACTTTAACCTGTACCAGGAACAGTGTTCCGGGTCAACGTTAACCTGTAGTAAGTGCAATAAATTGCGGAATGTTGGCAGAAGACCAAATAAATTAAATCTGTTGAATATTTTGAAACTAATTTGACTTTGATTTATAGGCAGCAACATCTCCCCGTCAAATTAGTTTCAAAATATTTAACCGAATATACCTGATGTCATGAAGAGTTTGTCATTTCTGGTCAATGAGGGTAAAAGAGATATAAACAGCTGAATTTTGCACCACCACCCCTTCCCCCCCCCCTCCCCCCCCTCACCATCACACACCCACTCACCCCATACCATTGATATTTATTATGCAAATCAGATATTACTATCAGTCATTCAACTGGTAATTAAAAAAAAATAGTCATCTCCTGGTCTGCAAATGGCCATTTCTTAAGACCAGTGTAATAGCTGTTTTGGCAAGCCTTAGTGTTTTATGAGTTAATTGCCTCCTCTGATATATATTATAAAAAATTATAATCTGTGAATGTAGTTTAGATTAACCATTCAAACACAAAACAGACAGCAATATCTGATGGTATTCATCATTACCTGCTGAGCAGTTCCCCGTGGGCGCTGTAGCATGTATATTAGAACAGTACTGACCGCCTGGACATGGTGTACACTGTGTGATGTCATACAGGCCCTCTAGGTCACTGTATGTACCAGGCGGACAAGACTGCCAGTCAACACCTGTACCTGTAGAAAAATAATAATCTATGTCGTCAACAACAAACACGAGTAATGATATCAATAATAAACTAGAATGCATTCGGAAAGGGGGGGGGGGGGTGACTCAAGTCTTAATGCTCTATTTTGTAAATGCAGATCGTGACCAAGATATTTGAAGCTGTGAACTGAAACTCAATTTACATCTAACCCATCATAATTTGAATGGATGCACCAATGTTGGTCATTCTACTTTCTTGCATTCCCAAGTTATGGTCAAGATGTGTATTCCAATATGCAATTAGTGAGCCTGTGGCATAGATATTTGACCTTTTTATCTCAAAATCAGAGTCTCTCTAGCCATCTACAATATTATTGTACATGCCCAATTTGGTGATTCTATCTTCTTGTGCTACAGAGATAGGGGGGGGGGGGGGGAGGTGGGAGATTCATTATTTTATTTTTGGTTCAAGAACAAAATATGTTTTAAGCTCTTTAAATGCAGGAGATAGCTTCTCAGGAAATCTAGTTTTCAGAAATTTACTACCACCACCACCATCATCACCACCACCAACCCCTCCATTACTGCCACCACCACCCCCACCACCACCTCAACCACCATCACCTCCACCACCACCACCTACACTACTGCCACCACCATCATGACCTCCACCACCACCACCACCATCACCTCAGCCACCATCACCTCCACCACGATCACCTCCACCACCACTACTAATATTACTACCACTAGCAACCCCGCTGCCGCTGCCGTTAATGTTGCCGCTGCCACAGCCACTCCCATTACTGTTACTGCTGCTACCATTGCTACTACTACTACTGCTACTACTACTACTACTACTACACAAAATCTGTATGAAATGCAAACACTCCAATACCTGTTGGACAGTAGTACCCCGCAGGACAGAGCTGGGCATTGAGTGATGCATTCTGGGGTTGAACTGGCAAGCAGTAATAGCCAGGTGGACATGAGGAACAACTGGCTGCTCCTGTTTCATTAGCGTACGTTCCCGCAGGACATTCCTGTAACACAATACAGATACATGTATATTCTGCATTCAAGGATTATGTAACCCTTTAGCACTCATATTGTCCAAAAACGGCTTCTGCAGTGGTCTTGAGCAATGTCCATTTGCAGACCAAGAAGACTTTTTTTTTTAATTTACCACTGGAATGACTGGCTCAATAACCAAGCCAGTCATTCCAGTAGTAAATTTTGAAAATAGTCTTCTCTTGGTCTGCAAAAGGACATTTTCTTGAACAAATTCGAGGGATAAAGGGTTAATAATTGGCCCCACCAATCAAACTGGAAGCAGAGAATTATTCAAGACTGATCAAGAAAATTACAATTTTTGTTTTGTGAATGATCACTAATTTTGAAAATTTAACAATGGAATGACTAGATCTATTATTGAGCAAGTTAATCCAGTAGTAAAGTTTCAAAGACAGTCATCTCTCAAATGCCATTTTCTCAAGACCACTGCAGAAGCGATTGTTGGCTGGCCTGACTTAAAGGCATAGGTGAAGCGATTAATTTTTCAAATTTACCACTGGAATGATGGCCTCAATTATCAGCAAGTGGTAAATTAAAAAAAATATTCTTCCCATGGCCTGAAAATAGACATTTCTGAAGACCACTGCAGAGGCTATTTACGACGAGTAACGAGTTAATACATTCAGGCCAGCTCAAGGGACCACCTGTTATTTGCATCTAAAAGATGGTGGTTCTTTAAGAGATGGTTAAATGATAACATCTTACAAAGAAACAATCCCATTGGTACAGAATGTTCTCTAGTATGTGACTTGTCTTATGAGGCCACCTGACAACACTAATTTATGAATCCAGTTTTTCAGTAAATCATATGACTATGTGATGTGTAGGATCATGTCATAAACAATTACGTCATGAACGACATAGATAAGTTCGTCACGAACCCAGAATTGATGGCTGACTAAGCGGTGTTGTACGAATTGTATGTCCTTACTATTTAATAAACACCTGTGAGCCATAGGCAGCAAGAGCAACCAGTCAAATTAGTTTCAAAATATTCAACAACTTACCTGTATAGTTTTCTCAAAATTGAGATTCAGAGTCCAGGCAAAGCGTGGATGGAGTTTGGCTTGAAATTGGCGGGGCATAGCTAAAACTGGATTCCTTCACTGAGGGATCCAATCTGTTACTCATAATCAAATACATCACTTATGAGCTGATGTTACAATCAAAATAACATAGTTACTTCTTGAAGATCAAAAGTTCTGTCATGAAAGTGTAAAAATTGTATATATTGGATGAAATTACAATTTAACAAACACCTTGTTGAATATTTTTGGAACTAATGTGACTGGGAGATCCCAGTCAAATTAGGTTTTTAAAAATTCAACAGCTTACCTTGAACCTTAGATTCAGAGAATTTATGTTTCAACGTTTCAAACCGGTTCAAACATGCGTGAAATGTGAGAGGAGCAAGCTGAAAATCCACCCACGCCAACCAAATCCACCCCACCTAATCACCCAATCATGTGGCGCACCTTCAGTAGATTCTTAATTTAAAATTGGACAAAACTAACAACATTTCTTTTAGCATGACAGACCAGCTTTAACCCTTTAACACTCATATCAGCCAAAAACAGGTTCAGCACTGGTCTTGATAAATGTCCATCTGCAGACCAAGAAATCTATTTTTGAAAATTTAACACTGGAATGACTGGCTCGATTCTATTTCCCATAGTGGCTAACTCATTGCATCCAGTACTTAACTCTTTATCCCTTGAATTTCCAGTGGACATTTTTCAAAAATAGTCTTCTCTCGGTCTGCAAATGGACATTTTCTATGATAAAATTGAAATTTTCTTGAACAAATTCAAGGGATAAAGAGTTAAGTACTGGATGCAATGAGTTAGCCACTATGGGAAATAGAAAGGGTTTATACAAAAATACCAACCTTATATATTTCACTGCCATTGGGGCAATGCAGCCCCCTAGGACACAGTAGATGGGCTGGATTGGGCACTGCCAAACCATCAGGGCAGTAATATCCACCCCAACACTCTTGTAGTGGAACTGTCATTCCTGAAATTTGGGAAAAAATTAAATTATAGTTAAATTGTTTAAAAAGGTACATTTGTAAATTTTTTATATACACGAGTTCAAAGCTAGTAATTTCAGTAAAAAAAATTTTTTAAATAATCTCTTGGTTTGTTAAGACATTATTTAATGAGTAAGGTTACATTTTCTTGAACAAATCAGAGGGTAAAAGGGTTAAAAGTGATATTGATTCAGTAGCTACAAACATTCTCGACAAGCGCCTCTATCCTACAGATCAGTGAAGTCAAATTATTTACATTGGCAGAAATACTTTTCAATTATTTTAAAAGCAATTTAACTAGAAACATAGAATTAGTTTCAAAATTTTCAACAGCTTACACATAAATACTTCTCTTGATATTCAGATACAGTAATTTCATCGCTAAACATTTTAACCAGTTAAAGTGACGACGATTTTTGACAATTTACCACTGAAATGACTGGCTCGATAAACGAGCTAGTCATTCCAGTGATAAATTTTCAAAAATAATCTCTTGGCCTGCAATTGATCATTAAACTAAGCTTTTTATTTTCTTGACCAACCATGCCGATTAACCCTTTAACCTTCAAAATTGTTCAAGAAAATTTGGATTTTCTCAAAAATAATGTCCATTTGCTGACCAAGAGAAGATTATCTTAGAAAATTCACCACTGGAATGACTGGATCGATCATCAAACCAGTCATTCCAGTGAAATTGTCCAAAATAGTCTTCTCTTGGTGCGCAAATGGTCATTTTTAAGACCACTGTTGAAGCCATTTTTAGACGACTTGTGTGTAAAAGCATTAACAGGATAACCATTACACTCCATCAAGCTCCATCAAGCTAACAATAGTTACCCGTGTCTGGGCAATAGAAGCCTCCTGTACAATTCACACACTGCGATTCCAAAGCTAACCCTGATTGGTTAGAGAATGATCCTCGAGGACATGGCGTTGGCCAATCACTACCTTCTGGGCAGTATGAGCCTGCAGTGCAGGGTATGTAACTTGCAACGTCAGCACCAGATGGACAATAATAACCTAGAGAGAAAGGTCAAGCATAAAGTAGATGGCAGAGAGATCGCAAACTATCATCATTCAACTTATTCAAACGGAAGGTTAAAGAGGCCATAGAAATCTACAAGCATCAACCAACCATGAACAGAGACGAGGGCTACCGTATACCAGCAGTCTACCAGCCAATGCTGTCACGTAACTCCACAAGAACTGACCAAAGTGACGTTGCCAGCGACCGTCAGTTAGTGCTGAAGAAGTGACTGAGATGGTCACGAAAGCTACACTCAATCAATTTCTACATCCCGGAGAGGTAACTAATTTTTCCTTATTATTATATCATCATTCTGTTTTAACTTTTTTGTGCAAGCAGACAGGCAAGCAGACAGACAGACAGACAGACAGACAGACAGACAGACAGACAGACAGACAGACAGACAGAGACAGACAGACAGACACAGACAGACAGACAATACGGTCATTACACTTATGGAATGATGGTAACACCTGCTCAAAATGTGTTACTAAATTTGAACATATAAAGTTGCATATATATATAAGCATTAAACCTTTAACTCTCAAATTTGTTCAAGAAAATTTCAATTTTCTCATAGAAAATGTCCACCTGCAGACCAAGAAGACCTGAGGAAGCTAATTTTCTGAAATTTACTACTGGTATGACTGGCGCCATTATCGAGCCAGTCAATCTAGTTGTCAAAAATACTCTTCTCTTGGTCTGCAAATGTATATTTGTCAAGATCACTTAACAAGCCATATTTGGCTGGCTTGACTGCTAAAGAGTTAATACATCTAGAGAAATACAAGTTCATGCCTACGTGTGCGTGCGTGCGTATGCATACATGCATGTGTGCATGTGGGTGTGCATAGTAAAGCATTAGATTGAATATATTTTCATGCATCATACAATAAATTTCTAATTATGCATATATTATGTATGCATCAGAATACAAATTACACATATACATACACTATACCATCAGGGATTCTCATAAGGGTCCTTTTGAGAGTGCATACCCCAACTTGGGACCCCCCAAACGTAGTGGCATTGGGTCCCATGGAACCCTTAAAAATCTTGTATAATTATAAAATATTATTTACAGTAGTTTTATAGGTTTTTGCACAAAAATACCCACAAAATCTAGTGTGTGTCCCATAATTCATAGCTGGGACCCTCGGATTTCAGCTTGGGACCCCCAGATTTCAGGATGGGGGTCGCTGGGACCTCCACTATTTAGATGCCATGAGAAACACTGTATACCATAATTGTAATGGCCCTTTTCAGTTTATCCATCCATCATATGACGTCAAGTATATGATATGTAGGATGACATAATCAATGACGTCATGAGTGATGTAAATAAGTATGTCACGAACGCATAATTGAAGATGGACTAAGTGTTGTTGTATGAATTGTATATCTTTACTATTTAATACACATTATGTTGAATATTTTGAAACTAATTTGACTGGATGCACCCAGTCAAATTAGTTTCAAAATATTCAACAGCTTCCCTGTATAGCTTTCTGGAAATTGATAGTCAGGGCATTCAGGGATCAATGGATCGATTGATCCCAAGACGAGCGAGTTGTGGGTGGAGCTTATCTAGAGATGGGTGGGGCATAGCTAAAACTGGACAGATCCATTATACAACACAATCATTTCTTTACCTTGCTGACACAATGGTCCAAACGACGTCATATTAAACTCAGGACAGTATCTTCCACCAGTACAGTTAAGGCACTGAGACACATTCTGTCTTCCTACTGAAGGATTATAGGATCCAGGAGGGCATGACAATGGTACAATGGACCCTTCAGGGCAGTAAACTCCTGATGGACAAACATTTGCATTGGCACCCATTGTTGGGGTTGAACTCGTTGATCCGTGGGTGCAGTAATACCCTGAAGAACAAAGTCCTGCTGGTTCAGAAAGTCCAGGTTGATCACAATACTTCCCACCTAAACACGGAATACAGCCAGTGATGCTTGTTCTGTGGGTCTGATTATTAAACATGCCTAGAGGACATGGGTATTCATTGCTCCGCGTTGTGTTAACTGGACAGTAGTAACCCGAAGGACAGTGTGTGTTGTTGTACAAGACAACTGGTTCTATGATATTGTCACAATAATATCCTTCAGGACAGTCTTTACAAATAGTAGCGCCAAGTTCGTTTTGATAACTCCCTGAAGGGCAGCGAACCGGAGCCGAAGATGCAGTAGGACAGTAATGACCAATGGTGCAATTATATCCATTAGGATCGGCCGAATCTTGCCCTCCTGGGCAGTAATAACCAGCTGAACAGTAGCCACTTGGTTCTGGAAGACCTCCGCCAGCGCAAAACATTCTTGGTAAACAGGGGAGACAATCAGAGACATCATTGTTTCCTGTGCTGTTTAAGAAGTAGCCAGACTGACAAAGTGTTGGTGACGGGCTCCCAGGTGGACAATAGGTTCCAACTGGACAAATGTTACCTGAAGTTAAACATACATACATTGAATTAATGAAATTGTTCTGCTTTTCAAAAAGAGGAAGATCACCAAACCCCCACACATACTCACACACCCTCTACTCCGCCACCATTCATTATTTAGCAAATACATTTAGGATGCTAAAAGATAATAGAGGGATTGATTTTTAGCTATGACCCACCCATCTTTGGCTAAGATCCTTTTTACATGCATTTGAAACAATTCTGACGCGTTGAAACCTGAATTCCAAGCATCCCAATTTTAAGCTAACTATGTCAGCTGTTAAATATTATGCCTAAGACAGCACCAGCTACCAGTCAAATTAGTTTCGAAATATTTAACTAAATGACTACCAAATTACAAAGACCTTCAATTCTGACACTCTTGTGATGGACCTTTGCTATCTTTGTGTGAGATCTACATCATATGATATATTTTGATTGTGACGTCAGAGAACTGAGTGACAGATGGGATCCCTCGATCACCATGATGCAGCTTTGATAATAAAAACAGATAGCTGTAATGCATAAATCAGTACAATTTCAGATTTCTAGACTCTTAATCATTTTTATATAATGAATTGTTGTGCTAAGTTTTAAAAAAATGTTGTAAGTCTGTTGCTGTGCAAGACAGGACCATCTTTCAGAAACATTGTTACGGGTACAAAATTGTACAGCAGTCATTCTACTGACTCTGTAGTGCTATACGGCATGGCATCCATGTTAAAAAGGCCAAAGAAAAGAAGGACTTGTTGGGTTTTTTAGCAATCTTTGGATCTTTGTTTGGGTTCCATTAGTTTTCAAAACTAACTTTCACTTCTCATTAACCCTTTCACAGGTCTCATTTTCAAGGCAAACATACAGGAAAACTGATGAATATTTTGAAATTAAATTGACTGGAAGCCATTGCTGCCTAAGGCTGCAATGGCTTCCAGTCAAATTAATCTCAAAATATTCAATAGACTAAGTCTTATATCGCAAATAATCTACTTTTTCAGGGATTTGTTGATGAAATTCTTAATACAATCTTACCTGTTCCATTTGCACCTGTAGGATTAGCAACAAAGGCACCAGCAGAACAATAGTACCCAGCATCACACAGTCCTGATGTAACATTTAGCCGCACTGTAGCACAGTAATGTCCTGGATCGCAGATCACAGGCTGGCCAGATCCTTCAGGGCAGTAGTACCCAGGTTCACATTGCCCACCCTGGGAAGGATCGGAGGGTGTGTCTGATATGGCACTGATGCTACAATACCATCCAGCGCGACATGGCCCTGAGAGCATGGAGAGGCCTGTTCTGTCACAGTAGGAGCCACCTGTAACAAGGTATTTATCATAGCCATGAACTAGGAGGCATGATAGAACACAAAGTATATAAAACATAACGTAATACTATAGAGCGAAATCATTACCTATCTTTCAAACTGTTAATCTTCCAGATCAGTCACGGAAATTGACATTTTTTGCCAAGGGAACGATTATTTGCTGGCAAAAAGAAGATTATTTTTGCCATTGGAATGATTGGCTAATTTTTGTGCTGAAGGTTTAGTCAAGTTTTATTTAAATTAGCCCAGTTGTTAATAAGTGGATTTTCAATGATTTTCTTAAATATTTGCAGAAAATCCTAGATGGCCACTAACCTCGCTACTTTTTGATTGTTTCATGGCAGCCATGTTTTTTGACATATCAACTTTCTGTGAACATACCTTAATGGCCCTTAGTCTCTAATCGTGGCTCTCAAATTCCAACCGAATCCATTCCATTGTTCTGGAGAAGTCATTTTCCCAAAAACTAGGTCATCCAAGATGGCAATCTTAGTATTTCGCTTGGTTCAGCTGTTGCCCTAGACGATCTTTCATGAGTTTTGAATCGATCCCCCAAGCGGGTTTGGAGAACATTTTTAAAAGTTTGTCAAAATCCAAGATGGCCACAGGCCACATTGGCTGATCGGCTTCATTTGACTAAAGTGGATCTTTAAGCCCTAAGGATGCTTGCTATCAAATAATTGAAATCAGCCCAGTGGTTCTTGAAAAGATATTTTTAATTTACTACTTCTTTAGTATTGGAGTTTTCGGCAGGACAATGATCCAAGATGGCTGCCAAACCGTTTATCCAACAGTTTCAAAAGTGGCAAATTTGAAATCAGCATACCGAAAAACCAACATAAACCCAATTTCGGCTTCAAAATCCTTCAGATAAAACAATCCTATATTGCCGCCAAATGCTAAAAATCTCCCAAATTTCATCCCGATCCATTGAGCGGTTCTGGTGAAAAAGTTGTTTTCGTGAAAAGTAGCTCATCCAACATGCCTGCCACAGCATTTGGTCAATTGAGTTTCCTAGAATAAACTTGGTTCAGCTCTTGACCTAGATGATGTTTTATGAGTTTTGAATAGATCCATCAAGCGGTTTCTGAGATTTTCAAAGACGTTTCTAAAAATCTGCTGAAATCCAAAACCTTCCGTTGACCAAATTTGAATCTCTGCGCTAAGGATGATACTGCCAACTATAATTGAAACCGGCCCAGGGGCTCTTAATTGAAACCGGCCCAGGGGCTCTTAAGAAGTTGTTCAAAGAAAAAGTTGATGGATGCCAGATGTCGGCTGGACAGATGGATGGATGAACAATGGACGGTCGCCATAGCATAAGCTCACTGGCCAGTTGAGCTAATGATTAGAAATGCATGAAATTATCTCTGCTTACCAACACATGGCAAGCAATCATCAGGTTTCGTCCTCTGCGTGACATTATTGAATGTTCCTGCAGAGCATGGAAACTCATTCCAACGGTTTGTGCCATTCGGACAATAGTGACCGCTTGGACATGGAAAATCAGTATAGTTGGCTGTACCGATAGGGCAGTAATAACCTGGCAAAAAAACAAAAGGAGCTTCATTAGAAAATGTGTTACATTAAATTTCCAATTAAACTTTAACTCTTTCACACTCTAAGCGGCCAAAGCAGTGGTCTTGAGAAATGTTAATTTGCAGGCCAAGAGAACACAATTTTTGAAAATTTACAACTGGAATGACAGCGTCAATAACTGAGGCAGTCATTCAAGTGGTAAATTTTCAAAAATAGTCTTCTTTTGGTCTGCAAATTGTTTTTCTTTGAGAAAATTCTTGAACAAATTTGAGGCTTAAAATGTTAATGGGTAAACTTGGTTAAGAAAATAAAAATGTGTGCATGATGAATACCCAATTGCAGGTCAAGGGAAGACAATTTTTGAAAATTTACAACTGGAATGACTGGCTTGGTTATCATCGAGCCAGTTATTCCAGTTGTAAATTGTCATAAATAGTTTTCTCTTCGTTTGCAAACGAACAATCCTGAATACTTCTACAGTGGCCAGTTTTGGTCAGCTTAACCAATAAAGAGTTAGTTTATTATCAATGTATCATAGTGGTGTGAGCTCTTCTTCTGACCAGTCATTAACTTATATGCAATGCCAAATTACAAGTGCAAATTTAGTTAAATCTGAACATACCGTCTGCGTGGAACTGAATGGTAATGTGTGCCATGATTATAATACACAGGATTTTATAACCCTTAGATGTCAGCAAGAGATTAAGAGAGAGAGGGGAGAGTGAGAGAGAATTTTATCTTAGCTTAAATATTGCCAATTTTCAACACTATGAGGTCATTTTCAGAATGCAACAACACTTATGACATCATGACATTCATCATTGGCTATTGTTACATCATAATTAATCTGCACATTAAGACTAAAACACAATGTTCGCGCGGGGGATACTGTGTAGTATTGCCCTAGCGTGAGAGAAATACCAGATCATACATCACTGATCTTAACCAATCAAATAACAGCATATGGTCATGTGATATTACTGAGGGGGTAATAATGTGTTATATCACTCATCCTATCACCTCCCCATTAGCCCCCTCCAACCCCCAACATATTTATCCACTGAACTACAAACAGCTCAGCCATTACTAAAGCATATATCAGGATGTTTGTTGATAATATGTTACAAATTATTTAATTTCCTAATTTATTAACCTTTTAATGTCTAAATTTGGTCAAGAAAATCCAAATATTTCCTTATTGAATGTTCATTTGCAGGCCAAGATAAGAGAATTTTTGAAAATTTACCACTGGAATGGCTGGCTCAGTTACCAAGCCAGTCATTTCAGTGGTAAAATTTCAAAAATACTCCTCTCTTGGCCTGCAAATGGACATTCCTCAGGACCACTGCAGAGGCCGGTTTAAGCCAGTTTCGTCATGAAAGGGCTAAACCGTTGAATAGTGTAGACACAACAAAATCTTACCTTCAGGACAGACAGTACATGAAGCCAAGCCTTCAATGTCAGCATATGTTCCGTTCTGGCATGCAATCGGATACACACTTGATATCCCACCTGGACAGTAATGGCCGACAGGACAAATACCCCCCAATCCGAGTTGACGATCATCGTAACATGTATTGTTGAAAGGCGCTGAAGCATTGGCACCACCTGGTTGTTGAATATCAACACCGGATACACACCAGTGTCCCGGGGCACAGTTACCTGCCAACAAATATATCACATATCATTCTGAGAAAGAACTATCTTTAATCACATAAACATGCTTATAAAACATTGCATGTATCTATGATTACTGTATGCTACGGCTGTAGTAGTACAAACATCCTACAGCTGCATTCAGTCGCTTTTCTCACTGTGTCTTGTCCTCAGCCAAAATCATTAGCTTCCTCAGGTCCATTCTTGATTTGACTGTAATGGGATCTGCTTTCTTGAGGCTCCCTCATAGCACACTTAACAGATTTATGCAATGACATCCTCTCAGGGTTTTGTATTTGCTGGCTCCCAGTAGGGCGAATTCCACACATTGCACAAAATTCATTAAATCTAAACTATTAAATTAATAGTTATTAATTAAGTGTGGTCCACTCTATGCTATTGACAGGTTCAGACATGAAGTCAATGGCCACTTGAGGTGTTGACTGAGACGTAGATACAGAAGTTTGTTACTATTTACACTATTGAAGTAGACAGCCAGCTATGCCACACGGCATGGAGAGGCCGCTAACCTCTTGGTGGTAGTAGTGGTGGTTGTGATAGTAGTGGTGGTTGTGGTAGTGGTGGTGGTTGTGGTAGTAGTGGTGGTTGCGGTAGTAGTGGTGGTTGCGGTAGTAGTGGCGGTTGTGGTAGTGGTGGTGGTTGTGGTAGTGGTAGTGGTTGTGGTAGCAGTGGTGGTTGTGGTAGTAGTGGTGGTTGTGGTAGTAGTGGTGGTTGTGGTAGTAGTGGTGGTTGTGGTAGTAGTGGTGGTTGTGGTAGTAGTGGTGGTTGTGGTAGTAGTTGTGGTAGTGGTGGTGGTGGTGGTTATATGATTAAACGCACTGGCTCAGGATTGCCCAAGGTTGGGAGATATTTTTTATTTATTTTATTGTCTGAGATTTGTTATGTTTGTTTGATAGAGGCGGTATGGCCTATAAAATATGAATAATATATATCATTCATTCTGGAGGTTTTTGAAGAGTTAATTTCGATTTAACCAAGATGTCACGTAGATTGGAGTTTTTCTTAAAGGCTATCACTGGACGCAAATTGAGAGGTTTTTTCATTTTATCCTGCAATTTATGATATTCATCTTTCAAAATTTCAGAAATTTCAACATTTTTTCGATTGTATGTTAAACTGAATGGAATTATTTCACGTTGATCAGCAAGACCAGGGTCCACGTTTATGCCACTCGGCCATTTTGTTTTCAGTTGCTTAATCCAAAATGATTCTCAAAGTTTTCTTTGTTTATCAGTTTCTTCGGCCGTAGCAGAAAGAGGCAGTTGCTCAATAGGCATAATTTCAAAGTGTCTATCGACAGAATGACCAGGAAGATTGAAATGTTGAGCTACATTGGTGTCCTCGTCGTGTCTAATATCGCAAAGGTGTCTAGTTGCTCGCCATCTTAAAGGGCATTTTGTTTCACCGACATACTGCTTTTGGCATAATTTGCAAGATATTAAATAGATAACATTTTTAGAATCGCAATCTAAATTAGACTGAAGTTGGAATTTGCTTTTGTTCTGATAACTGACAAATGTTTTCTGATTAGGTAGATAGAGGTCTAATTTACACCTCTTCTTTCCACATTTCTGAGATTGTCCTACGCCTATAATCGGACGATTGTGACGAATTTTGGTAGGCTTTTGATCGGCAGCCTTATCAGTAATAGTTTCCAAATCATGTAAAGTTTCGGATTTTATTTTGCGCAAAAATCGTGTTGAATATCCCCTCGATTTGAGGGCTTTAAATAAGGTGGAACATGCAGATTCAAAATTCTTTCTATCACTAGAATTTCGGTGAAATCGGATAATCTGTGATTTGACAATACCTTTAAAAGTATGAGGTGGATGGAAAGATTTCTTATGCAGTAGTTGATGGGAATCGGTGGGCTTAAAGAATACTTTGTAATCAAGAAACCCACTCGTGTTATAATTTACACCTTTGTAGAGAGTAACGTCTAAAAAGTCTACGGACGACTGGTCGATGTTGGCTTTAAGTTTGATGTTAGGATCGTGATTGTTCAAAATAGTGAAAAATTCATCAAACTCTTCCCTCGAATGATTCCATATCATAAAAATATCATTGAGGTACCGGCGGTAAAATAAGGGCTGCTTAGGACATTTGTTAAGCGCATCTTCTTCCCACTCAGCTACATAGATGTTGGCAAAACTAGGACTAAAACGTTTACCCATAGCGCATCCACAGATTTGTTGGTAGATTTCGCCAGCGAATTCGAAATCATTGCCCTTTAAACTCAGCTCCAGGAGAGCTAATATTTCGCTAGTGGGCCTATTGTTATCAGGATATTTATCAAATGCTCTGCGAACAGAAGTCAAACCCCTTTCGATGTCAATGTTTGTGTACATAGCATCGATGTCGAGGGTTATCAAGAGTGAGTTTGGAGGAACAGAAATTTTGGAGACCTCGGATAGGAAATCCTCAGTGTTGTTCAAAAAGCTGAAATGTCTATTCGCAATTGGTTGTAGGTGGTAATCAATAATTTCACTAATTCGATAAGATTCAGAGCCGCAATCAGAGATAATAGGTCGACCCGGTGGTATCATAGGGTCGGACCATGACTCATGAATTTTTGGCAAAAGGTAAAACGTACATGGATTTGAATCTCGTTTAGCAGTAAGGTATTTAAACTGCTTTTTCGTTATGGCCTTGTTGTCAGCCATTTCTTGTTGTGGTTGCGGTAGTAGTGGTGGTTGCGGTAGTAGTGGCGGTTGTGATAGTAGTGGTGGTTGTGGTAGTGGTGGTGGTTGTGGTAGTAGTGGTGGTTGCGGTAGTAGTGGTGGTTGCGGTAGTAGTGGCGGTTGTGGTAGTGGTGGTGGTTGTGGTAGTGGTGGTGGTTTTGGTAGTAGTGGTGGTTGTGGTAGTGGTGGTTCTGGTTGTGGTAGTGGTGGTGGTAGTGGTGGTTGCGGTGGTGGTTGTGGTAGTAGTGATGGGTGTGGTAGTGGTGGTGGTAGTGGTGGTGGTAGTGGTAGTAGTGGTGGTGTTGGTGGCGGTAGTGGTAGTGGTGGTGGTTGTGGTAGTGGTGGTGGTTGTGGTAGTAGTGGTGGTGGTTGTGGTAGTAGTGGTGGTGGTGGTTGTGGTAGTAGTGGTGGTTGTGGTAGTAGTGATGGTTGTGGTAGTAGTGTTGGTGGTTGTGGTAGCGGTCGTGGCGGTGGTTGTGGTAGTACTGGTGGTTGTGGCAGTGGTTGTGGTAGTGGTGGTGGTAGTGGTTGTGGTAGTGGTGGTGGTTGTGGTAGTGGCTGTGGTAGTTGTGGTAGTGGCAGAAACAGTAATGTAGCTTTAGTGTCACTATTATTATCCCCATGTGTTTTGAAAAAAGGAAGGATAATGCAATCGCCTCCATCCATCCATCTGGCTGTGTCCATCTGTCCATCCTCCGAAACCGTTTGTTAGAATTCTGTCAAATTTGTTATGTGACTTACCAATATGACTGCAGACTGCAAGATGACATCTACATTAGGCAGAGTGATGGTTCGGACAAAGGGTGGGTGACGGTGATGCAGAGTCAGTCGGCAAAATTCTATCAAATTTGTTATGTTAGTTACCCATGCGATTGCAGATTGTGAGACAATATTTAGAATGGGGTGAATTAGTGTGTGGCGGTGGGGGTTGGGGCTTTGGTCAGTGGGTTTGGAGGGGACAGCACCATCGGCAGAATTCAACCAAATTTGCTGTGTCAGTTATTCATATGATTACAGAGCATGATGCAATTATACATAGGGCTCTGGCCCCTGGTGGGATTGGGGTAGGATTGGGGTGGGGTGGGGTGGAGCTGTGGTGGTGCAGAATATTAAGCTTTTATTCTTATTCTTATTAACACCTCTTGTTTCAATTTAACCCTTTAATCACCAAGCTGTTCAAAGACGGACTCTGTGCAGTAATCGTGAAGCCATGCTTGTCAATTTGCATGACGAGAACAGAGCATTTTTGACAATTTACTTCTTGAATGACTGGCTTGGTAACCGAGACAGTCATTCCAGTCATAAATTTTCAAAAATACTCTTCACTCAGCATGCAAATGGACACCGACTAAGAGACAACTGGAGTTTTCTTTATTTATTACTGATTTCATGGACGGTATCTGCAGTTGTCTAGAGAAATGTCCATTTGCAGGCCAACAGAAAACTATGTTTGCAAATTTACAAAGATATAATCTCTATAGCCTGTACAAATTTTTATTTTCCTGAGAAATGCTGACCATTGAAAGTGTTAATTGATTTATGCTTCGATTTGAGTGCTTTGAGGTGCTGTTGACACAAGATGGTTTATTATTATTATTATTATTACCAGTTGGAGTGCTCAGATGTTCGCCTCCGCAGTATTTTCCAGCAGAACATGGCTTACACTGACTCTGTTCATATAGACCTTGTATATCACTGTACGTCCCCCTTGGACACAACTTCCAATCTAGTCCAGTTCCTGCTGGACAATAGTAGCCTTGAGGACAGATCTTACCCTGCCCAGCTTGAAGGCAATAGTACCCAGCTGGACATGGGTAGCACATCACTGCATGAGTATGGTTCACCTAGAATAGCGAGAATAGAATCTCTCATTAACCCTTCAATACTTGAATTTGTTCAAGAAAATTTCAATTTTCTCAAAGAAAATGTCCATTTGCAGACCAAGAGAAGACTATTTTTGAAGATTTAACACTGGAATGACTGACTCGGTTATCGAGCCAGTCATTCCAGTGGTAAATTTTTAAAAGTAGTCTTATCTTGGTCTACAAATGGACATTTCTCAAGACCACTGCAGAAGCCATTTTTTTAGTGATGATACCGGCCAAAACCGGCCTCCTTAGTGGTCTGGAGGAATGCCCATTTGCAGACCAAGAGAAGACTAATTTTGAGAATTTACAACTGGATTGACTGGCCCGAAGGAAATATTTTAATTTTCAGGAATAAATTTAGACATTAAAGGGTTAATGGAGGTTATAGCCAAGTCTGTCCTTAAACTTAACTTAAAAGTTGACTAATCAAAGAGAAGTGGACATACGTTATTGGCATGCTTCCAGTTGGTGCATACCTCTTCCTTGCAGACTGCTCTTTATCCCACACTGACCATGTAACACATCAAGGGTTGCAACAATCTCACTTCAGCAAATACATACATTATAAACAAATAATCTATCGTCAATTATTTATAATTCTCTTATACTCACAGCACTGTTATTCCTACACGGTAGAGCCATCGAGGATCCGCCAGGACAGTAGTGCCCAACTGGGCAAAATGTTGTGTTGGGCTCCTGATAAACACTACCCACAGGGCAATAGTATCCTGAAAGCATGCAATACAAGTATATTACTATTATCTCAGAGAACAACAGCTTGCTTAACGCGTGCAGTATTCGGACAACTTGTGAGTAATATTCTTTTAACCATTTAATTATCAAATTTATTCAAATAAATTTCAATTTTCTCATACAAAATTTTCATTTGTAGAACAATAGAAGACTATTTTTGAAAATTTACCATTGGAATGACTGGTTCAGTTAACGACCCAGTTATTCCAATAGTAAATTTTCAAGAATAGTCTTCTCTTGTTCTGCAACTGGACATTTCTCAATGCCAACACAGAAGCAGCTTTTGGCTGGCTTGAGTTTTAAATGGTTAAACACTTTGAAGATTGCCATCTCCTGGTCAAGATTGGTCAAGAAAACAAAACACTGCACAGTAAATGTCCATTTCCAGTATAAGATTAGACTATTTTTTTATATTGACCACTCAAATGAGTGGATTGGTTGTCCAGCCAGTCATTCCAGAGATCAAATTTAAAAAATATTCTTCTTTTGGTGTGCAAAGGGACATTCCTCAAGGCTGGTTTTGGCTGGAATGACCATAATAAAGGTTCATTTCACGGAAGTCATTGCCTAAGGCTGCCAATTAAAATTTTTTTCAAAATATTCAATATTATTCCCATATGTTTCTGGCTTGTTTTATATCTTATTAAACTAAATTTTTTAAATATCACAATTACACATTCTTGTCATCATCTTTATCATTATATTCATCATCAGAAACATCATCTTTGTCCTCCTCTCCATGACACCAATTCCCTACTTACCTTCTCCACAGAGCCCTGTTGGTTCTGTCAGCCCATCCGTCTCACAGTAAAACCCTCCTGGGCATGGGATGCACTCCGTCTCATTGCCTAAGTTTGTCAAGTTTGAAAATGTACCTGAAATATGTAGTCAGATTAACAATTAAAGTTTGTAACTTGATACCAATAAAAATAAACAAAATTTTACAAAGTAATTTAATATTTATCTTATTTATAGCCATTACAGTTCTCATACACAAATGAATATTACAGAACTGTATGCCCAAATGACCTTTCCATTTTATCCATTAATCATATGACATCGTAAACAGGTATGTGACGTGTAGGATGACATCATAATCATTACATCATGAATGACTCAATTTAATCCATCTTAAACCCTTAAGAGTCCGAAACGGTGTACGAATTGCATGTCTTTACTATTTAATAAACATTCTGTTGAATATTTTGAAACTAATTTGACTGGGCACCCAGTCAAATTAGTTTCAAAATATTTAACAGCTTACCTGCATAGTTTTATAGTCAGGGATCGATCGATCCCAACACGAGTGAGGAGTGGGTGGAGCTTAGCCAGAAATGGGTGGGGCATAGCTACCACTGGACAGGTTCATCATTTAATGCTATGCTATCAAACTGTTAAATTGAGACTACTGGTACTCCTTTCAAAGAATTATTTAAACCTTGTAGTAAGTATAGTTATTGTAGTTCAAGATTAACATTACAATGACATTTTTTTTTAATAATACTCTCCTGATAATCTGCAAATGGAAAATTCACTGTAGCAAAATGTCTATCTTATTAACCCTTACCACTCTGATGTCAATATTCTATCTTTTATTGTGTCAATATCAAAGAGACTGGTGTACATTTTGCAATTTTGTGGGAAGATGTTGCTGTCTAGAACAGCACCATCTCCCAGCAAATGTGTTGAAAAATGAACACCGGTTCATCTTTTAATTTAATTTAAAAATTAAAGATCTGACACCAGAGTGGCAAGGGTTAAATAACTCCTACCTTTTGGACATGGAATCTGCACAAAGCTTGCATTTGGACAGTAATGTCCCGGTGAACAGTCTATGAAGGTTGCACTTGTAGCGGAGAGTGGACAGTAGTACCCAGACCAACACTGACCACTTGGCTGTGTAAGCGCCATAGCACCACAATAGTATCCTATGCAATGAACAATAAAGTTTTTAAGTAATTACTACAGTAGGTGTCAGTAAAAGAATGCCTGGTGTACATTTTCTACTGTTTCCAAAGGACTACAAACTAGTACATGCAAATGGAATTGCAACTCACATATTACTGGGCAAACCAGCGAAAAACATCTGCAGTGGTCTTTGGAAATGTATATTTCTCGGACAACAGAAGGCTATTTCTGAAGATTTACTACTGGAATGATGGAGTCATTAAACCTGTAGATTTTCAGAAAATATCCTCTTGGCCTGCATATCTGTATTCAATGATTGAAAATGTTTATTTTCTTAGCCAATCCTGACCATTAAAGGGTTAAAAATATATAATTTCCGTGCTCTAGGTGTTAAGAGGGTTAAATAAAGAAGATTGTTAACCGAGGTAGATATGTCCCGAAACCACCAACAAACACCTCCTTCACAATTCAAGCACCTGTGATATTGACCTTTAACCTCACATTCCACAAACTTTGGGCAAAAGAAAATTTAACATCAAATATTACCTGGTGTGCAGTTTAAGCACTGTTCTATTGCAGTAAGCCGGGCTGCATTGGAGAATGAACCAACTGTACATTTCTGGGGTTCTGATGTCTGGACAGAACAGTAATGACCACTCGGACATTCATCAGCATCATAACCCTGGCTGGGTGTGCCAGAAATAGATGACTGTCGACAGTAAAACCTGCATGAGATATTTATCATTGACAATCATGTATTAACCCTTTAATGACCAAATTTGATCAAGACAATCAGAATATTTGTTAATTGAATGTCCATTTGCAGACCAAGAGAAGACTGTTTTTTTAGATTTACCACTGGAATGACTGGCTCGGATATCGAGCCAGTCATTCTAGTGGTAAATTTCCAAAAAAAGTCTTCTCTTGGCCTGCAAATGGATATTCCTCAAGACCACTGCCTAGGCCAGTTTTCACGGCCTTAGCATGAAAGGGTTAATATTATATTTCATGATGGGTGTATTAATATATCTGAGAATGGGTGCATGCGTGTGCATTCATGCAGGTTTGTGTGCATGAATCATGCATGTGTGTGTGTATGCATGCATGTGTGCAGGTAGGTGGGTGAGGGGGCGGGCATGTGTGTGTGTGTGTGTGCATGTGTGCGTGTGTGCGTGTGTGCGTGTGTGTGTGTGTGTGTGTGTGTGTGTACACATGCATGTGAGTGTGAGATTGAGTGCATGCATGCATGCGTATTTAGGTTTTTATGGTGTAGCAATGGCGCAAAGAAGCTACTGCACAAATTACCCGAGCCCTACCATTCATATGCAAATGATCAATAGGAATTTCATACCCTGCATTGCAGATCTTGGTGTAATCGGTTTGCGCTTCTTGATCACAGTAGAACCCTCCAGGACAAGGTGTACACTCTGTCACATTCTGCAGTCCAGTAAAATTGCTAAACGTTCCGAGTGGACATCGATACTCTGTTGCAAATCTAGTGCCAGCTGGACAATAATGACCTATAGAGGCAGAATTAGAGATTACATGTCAGTTAGTATCATGTGCCTAAGGCAGCAATGGATTCCAGTCATTTTAATTTTAAATTATTCAACAGCCTTCCTGTTTGTTTGCCCTCAGATTGAGATACAGGAAATTTATCGGTAAAATGGTTAAGCTTGCGGAGTATCAGAAAGTTTATCACTCATCAACATAGCTCTATTACATGAAAGGCATTACTGCACTCCTGGCAAACAGTTACTTGTCAATCCATAGAAGAAAGAATGGTGCATATTTTGGAAACAAGGTGTCATAGACAGCAACAGCATAGAGCATTATCATATCCAAAATGTACACAGGTTGCCATGACATTCGAAATATGACTATACAATGGCCAATGGGGTAAGTGTTAGATTTCATCAATCTGCACCGTAACCTATTACTCTCAAATTTGTTCAAGAAAATACAAACTTACTCATAGACGTGTCTATATAATTTAATTTTTGAAAATTTATCACTGAAATGACTGGCTCAATTTAGTTTATTTATGTTTTATCCATTAATATTTAATGAGTCTGATTGAAATAATAGCTAAGAATGGGAGACAAGGAGCTAGTAAAGTTGTGATCTCCCTTGGTCGGCTGATATAACTGCCACTGGTCTTAATCCTTGTTAGGGGAGATAACTAATATTTAATTACCGCCATCAACATCCACATTGTAAAGAGTGACTTCCCTTGCTTAGTATATAGCCTGATGTGTATAAGCAGTTATGAAGATTTTTTCCAAGAATGTCAACGTGTTAACATCAATAAAGTTTAATAAGAGTTTAATTTAAATTTGTGTATCATGTTGTCTTTGACATTATACCGAGAGCTAACCTAGTCCCCGACATTTAATTCTATTGTGTTGATTTTCACATCAAGTCAAATCAATAGCCTATTGGAATCAGATGGTGACTAGGAAAGAAATTGATTGGGTGGGCAAGGTGGTAATATAGAAATCAACTGAGACATTAATGTAAATGTAGGCCTTACAGTAAAAGGTGAAAAACAAGCATGAACATGCATGCATAAATGCACGCATGCACACGCACGCACGCACGCACGCACGCACGCACGCACGCACGCACGCAAGCAAGCACGCACGCACGCACGCACGCACGCACGCACGCACGCACGCACGCACGCACGCACGCACACGCACACACACACGCACACACACACATACATGCACTCACGCAAACCTGCACGCACACACACACGCACGCATGCGCGGACAAGCCATACCCTGGCAAACACTTTATACAGTTTAACTGCAGAGTTGTATCCCTTGGTTCTTTGACTCATAAAGGATTAAAATGAATTTTATACCTGCTGGACAATGGCTGCTGTTATACAAGACAACTGGCTGCATTGTGTTATCACAGTAGAATCCTGATGGACAAACTTTACATACACCCTTTCCAGTCTCATCTTGGTATTTGCCAGGATCGCAGCGAACTGGCTCAGCGCTTCCGAGTGGACAATAATGACCTGGAAAAGTAGATTATGAAGTGATGTAAACATTTAACGAGTACATAAAAATGATTCAAAGATTAACAAGAGCAATCAGCGATTGCAGACCCTCACCCTCCCATCTTTGTTACACTGAAATTTTTTTTGGGCTTTCCTGGAGGTTTTCCAGCCCAACATTTTGGAAACGTAGCATATGGTTGTAATGGACCAATATCTAATTTGCATCATTGACCAATGGTGCAGGGACCAATATCGAATGTGATATCGGTGCGCCTGTTGAGCAATGGCGCAAACCCAATAACAAATTTAATATCAGCGCATATGTTGGTCAACGGCGCAGGAGAGCAATATTGAATTTGATATCGGCGCACCAATTGGTCAATGATGCAGGGGACCCAATAGTGAATTTGATATGGGCGCGCCAATTGGTCAATGGTGCAGGGGACCAATATCGAATTTGATATTGGCATGCCCATTGGCCAGCAGCACAGGGAACCATTATCAAATTCAATATCTGGGTGTCTGTTGGCCAAAGACGCAGGGGACCAATATCAAGTTATCAATAAATAAATAAATAAAACACGATAATTCTTAAATTTGAATGCTTTAATAACACAATTCACACCAAAATGCTTGAAAATAAAAATTGTTATCAATGATGCTTTGAGCGTAGCGAACTTATCTAGAACAAATTGCTCCACGTGAACATGACGAGCATCCATCATGACACCATATTAGAACGAAAATAATTCATTTGATTTTCAGACCGACATGTCAAATTTTACTGAGTAGACTTAGCGGCTTAATGTTTAATTCTAGAAGCAACAATGACTTTCAAAGGTATATACAACATGGATATCGATGCCGCCGCTTTTGTTTCCAGTCTCTCGATTGTTTTTATAAAGCCAATCGGAAAAAAATCCAAGTCCGTATTCACATCTAACAACTCTGTAACTTTCGTCCACCGTCACTGTAACACCTGAGCAACACCTTTATGCAGAGGAACAGGGAATCAGAAACTTGTCTAATTCGATATTGGTCGCCTGTGCCATTGTCCAACAAGTGTTACAATATTTAATTCGACATTGGTCCGCTGCGCCATTGGCCAATTACCGCGTCGATATCAAATTCGATATTGGTCCCTACACTGTTGGCCAATGGGTGCGCTGATATAAAATTTGATATTGGTCGCTGGCGCAAATTCGGCATTGGCGCGTTACATGGTCACACCCTTTTCCGTGTTAAATTTTAGCCAAATCGGGCCAGTAGTTTCCGCGATATCCACTGATCCAGAATTTGATCTGATCCTGATTCGGGTTCTCTTATATGGATCATGAACAATGCAAGTTCCTTAATTGGGTTAAAATTGTATCCAAGTCGGATCAGCAGTTTTTTTTATACATCTCTGGACACATGCATGTGTGCAGGACAGACAGACAGACAGACAGACAGACAGACAGACACATGCACGGACAGACAGATGCATGGACGGACGGATGGACGGACGGACGGTTGGACGGACGGTTGGACGGACGGACGGACGGACGGACGGACGGACGGACGGACGGACAGACAGACCCGATCACAATAACTCTTACGAGGTGAGGGTAATTAAGACTGTGTATTGATGGGTAGTCAAATGACTATTGAAGCTAATTCTTCTAGATGCTATTTGTATCTAAGACAGTGTTCTACTCCGAAACAGATAATCCAATGTAAATCTGATGGAATGCTACTTCGCAGGTAAAGTTCTGTAGTCAGGATAGCACATTTTTAATTTGAGGAAATTTTAATTTGAGAAAAATACTCCCTCCGAAACATCGTAATTATAAAGGAATTAGCCAACAAGTGGCTGCTATGGTTGATCGTGTGTGATTCTTATTAAGGAGCATCTTGAGGCCATTGACCATTTAACCCTTGAATTTATTCAAGATAGAAAATGTCCATTTGCAGAACAAGAGAAGACTATTTTTGAAAATTTATCAATGGAATGACTGGCTCGACTATCAAAGTTTATAAGAGACAATAAAATGTTACATTCGGCATACCGTTTGGGCAGACAAACTTGGGCGGGTCTGTCTGAAGCATCCCTTCAGGACAGTAAAAGCCAGCACTACACTGCGCCGATGGTGCCATGTTCCCGTACCCTGCACAGTAGCGACCAATTGTGCAATTCAAACAATCAGTCTCAGAACGACCACCAGTTGTGCCGAGGTATGTCCCTGGGGGACAATTGATGCCACTACTGCTCCCCTCGGGACAATACTGACCGGCAGGACAAAGGCTACCTGAAATCAGACAAATATATTAATGCATTAACCGTTAAATTTGTTCAGTAAACGTTACCTCATACCTTTTCTCATTGAAAATGTCCATTTGCAGACTAAGAGAAGATTATTATCGAACCAGTCATTCCAGTGGTAAAATTTCAAAAACACTCTTCTCTTGGTCTGCAAATGGGCATTTCTCAAACCCACTCCAGAAGACGTTTTGGCCAACTTGAGTGTTAATCCTTTGATGATGAAGCCGGCCAAAACTGGTAGTGGTCTTGGGGAATGCCCATTTGCAGGCCACAAGAAGACTATTTCTGAAAATTTACCACTGGAATGACTGGCTCGATAACAGTGGTAAAGAATGTCAAGAATCAGGCACTATTTTATTCACATTGGACCTGATAAGAATGTCAAGAATCAGGCACTATTCTATTCACATTGGACCCGATAAGAATGTCAAGAATCAGGCACTATTTTATTCACATTGGACCTGATAAGAATGTCAAGAATCAGGCACTATTTTATTCACATTGGACCTGATAAGAATGTCAAGAATCAGGCACTATTTTATTCACATTGGACCTGATAAGAATGTCAAGAATCAGGCACTATTTTATTCACATTGGACCTGATAAGAATGTCAAGAATCAGGCACTATTTTATTCACATTGGACCTGATAAGAATGTCAAGAATCAGGCACTATTTTATTCACATTGGACCTGATAAGAATGTCAAGAATCAGGCACTATTTAATTCACATTGGATCTGATAAGAATGTCAATAATCAGGCACTATTTTATTCACATTGGAACTGATAAGAATGTCAATAATCAGGCACTATTTTATTCACATTGGACCTGATAAGAATGTCAATAATCAGGCACTATTTTATTTACATTGGACCTGATAAGAATGTCAAGAATCAGGCACTATTTTATTCACATTGGACCTGATAAGAATGTCAAGAATCAGGCAATATTTTATTCTCATTGGAACTGATAAGAATGTCAATAATCAGGCACTATTTTATTCACATTGGACCTGATAAGAATGTCAATAATCAGGCACTATTTTATTCACATTGGACCTGATAAGAATGTCAAGAATCAGGCACTATTTTATTCACATTGGACCTGATAAGAATGTCAATAATCAGGCACTATTTTATTCACATTGGACCTGATAAGAATGTCAATAATCAGGCACTATTTTATTCACATTGGACCTGATAAGAATGTCAATAATCAGGCACTATTTTATTCACATTGGACCTGATAAGAATGTCAATAATCAGGCACTATTTTATTCACATTGGACCTGATAAGAATGTCAAGAATCAGGCACTATTTTATTCACATTAGACCTGATAAGAATGTCAATAATCAGGCACTATTTTATTCACATTGGACCTGATAAAAATGTCAAGAATTAGGCACTATTTTATTCACATTGGACCTGATAAGAATGTCAAGAATCAGGCACTATTTTATTCTCATTGGAACTGATAAGAATGTCAAAAATCAGGCACTATTTTATTCACATTGGACCTGATAAGAATGTCAAGAATCAGGCACTATTTTATTCACAATGGACCTGAAAAGAATGTCAAGAATCAGGCACTATTTTATTCACATTGGACCTGATAAGAATGTCAAGAATCAGGCACTATTTTATTCACATTGGACCTGATAAGAATGCCAAGAATCAGGCACCATTTTATTCACATTGGACCTGATAAAAATGTCAAGAATCAGGCACTATTGTATTCACATTGGACCTGATAAGAATGTCAAGAATCAGGCAATATTTTATTCTCATTGGAACTGATAAGAATGTCAAAAATCAGGCACTATTTTATTCACATTGGACCTGATAAGAATGTCAAGAATCAGGCACTATTTTATTCACATTGGACCTGATAAGAATGTCAAGAATCAGGCACTATTTTATTCACATTGGACCTGATAAGAATGTCAAGAATCAGGCACTATTTTATTCACATTGGACCTGATAAGAATGTCAAGAATCAGGCACTATTTTATTCACATTGGACCTGATAAGAATGTCAAGAATCAGGCACTATTTTATTCACATTGGACCTGATAAGAATGTCAAGAATCAGGCACTATTTTATTCACATTGGACCTGATAAGAATGCCAAGAATCAGGCACTATTTTATTCACATTGGACCTGATAAAAATGTCAAGAATCAGGCACTATTTTATTCACATTGGAACTGATAAGAATGTCAAGAATCAGGCACTATTTTATTCACATTGGACCGGATAAGAATGTCAAGAATCAGGCACTATTTTATTCACATTGGACCTGATAAGAATGTCAAGAATCAGGCACTATTTTATTCACATTGGAACTGATAAGAATGTCAAGAATCAGGCACTATTTTATTCACATTGGACCTGATAAAAATGTCAAGAACCAGGCACTATTTTATTCACATTGGACCTGATAAGAATGTCAAGAATCAGGCACTATTTTATTCACATTGGACCTGGTAAGAATGTCAAGAATCAGGCACTATTTTATTCACATTGGACCTGATAAGAATGTCAAGAATCAGGCACTATTTTATTCACATTGGACCTGATAAGAATGCCAAGAATCAGGCACTATTTTATTCACATTGAACCTGATAAGAATGCCAACAATGAGGCACTATTTTATTCAAATTGGACCTGATAAGAATGTCAAGAATCATGCGCTATTTTATTCACATTGGACCTGATAAGAATGTCAATAATAAGGCAATATTTTATTCACACTGGACCTGATAAGAATGTCAATACTAAGGCAATATTTTATTCACATTGGACCTGAGAAAAATGTCAAGAATCAGGCCCTATTTTATTCACATACATATCACAATATACCGTTCCAGTTTATCCATCCATCGTATGATGTCATAATCAACTATGTGATACATAGGATGACGTCATAATAAACTGGATGATATATATCAAATAATCCCCCCCCGCAACGGCAGCCATGTTCGTGGGATGACATAATCCCACTGATTTGGATAGACATATGGATGGATACACAGACAAATGGGAGCTAATAATCATAAACTAAGAAGTTTCGTCACAATACTCCAAGCAAAAATAAAGTTATTGAACGAAAACCCAAAATTTGCGTGGACGGAAAGACACAAAGGTATGAACGGACGGAGGGATGAGCTGACTGATACACAAAATAATGTACATTACCCTAGAAACATAGGCTTTGCTCCCATGAAATTTTATCACAATACTCCAAGAAAAAATAAAGTTATTGAACGAAAACCCAAAATTTGCACGGACGGATGGACACAAATTCAGAGACAAAGGTATGGACGGACAGAGGGACGAGCTGACTGACCCACAAAATAATGTACATTTCCCTAGTACAATAGCCAATGTTCCCATGAAGTGTTGTCACAATATTCCAAGCAAAAGTAGGTATTGAAAGAAAACCTGTGTGTGATGGATGCACAGACGGATGGATGGACGGACGGATGGATGGACGGATGGAAGCATAAACATAATCTCCCCGCTTTTGGCTAAAGCGGGGGGGTTAACTACAGCATGAATGACGACTTAGTAGGTCTTAATAGTAGGACACATACAAATTATATGTCTTTGCTATTTAATAAACATTCTGTCGAATATTTTGTAACTAATTTGACTGGGCGCTGTTGCTGCCAAGGGCAGTCAAATTAGTCAAATTAGTTTCAAAATATTCAACAGCTTACCGGTATAGTTTTCTGGAAATTGATAGTCAGGGAGGTCAGAGATCGATCGATCCCAACACTAGCGAGGCATGGGTGGAGCTTAGCTAGAGATGGGCGGGGTATGGCTAAAAATGGAAAGGTACTTTGACTGAGTCCGCAAACTAATGTTCTGAATACTAGTCTAAAAGTAGCAGTAGCAGAAGCCATAGTATGAGAAGCAAAAGCAGAAGCAGTAGGATGAGCAGTAGTACTACCAGAAATATCAGAATCAGAAGCAGCAGTATTAAAAGCAATATCAAAAGTAGAATCAGTAACCGCAGTATTACAATCGATAGCAGTATCAGCAGCAGTAGAATCAGAATCAGCAGTAGTATCGGAAGCAGCAATATCATTAGAAGCAGTAGTATGAGTAGTAGTAGTATCATGAGTAGTAGTAGTATCAGAATCAGCAGTAGTATCAGAAGCAGCAAGAGCATTAGAAGCAGTAGTATGAGTAGTAGTAGCATGAGTAGTAGTATCAGAATCAGCAGTAGTATCGGAAGCAGCAAGAGCATTAGAAGCAGTAGTATGAGTAGTAGTATCATGAGTAGTAGTATCAGAAGTTGCAGTATCAGAATCAGCAGTAGTATCGGAAGCAGCAAGAGGATTAGAAGCAGTAGTATGAGTAGTAGTATCAGAAGCAGCAGTATCAGAATCAGCAGTAGTATCAGAAGCAGCAAGAGCATTAGAAGCAATAGTATGAGTAGTAGTATCATGAGTAGTAGTATCAGAAGCTGCAGTATCAGAATCAGCAGTAGTATCGGAAGCAGCAAGAGCATTAGAAGCAGTAGTATGACTAGTGGTATCAGAAGCAGAAAGAGCATTAGAAGCAGTAGTATGACTAGTAGTATCAGAAGCAGCAAGAGCATTAGAAGCAGTAGTATGACTAGTAGTATCAGAATCAGCAGTAGTATCGGAAGCAGCAAGAGCATTAGAAGCAGTAGTATGAGTAGTAGTATCAGAAGCAGCAGTAGCAGAATCAGCAGTAGTATCGGAAGCAACAAGAGCATTAGAAGCAGTAGTATGACTAGTAGTATCAGAAGCAGCAAGAGCATTAGAAGCAGTAGTATGACTAGTAGTATCGGAAGCAGCAAGAGCATTAGAAGCAGTAGTATGACTAGTAGTATCAGAATCAGCAGTAGTATCGGAAGCAGCAAGAGCATTAGAAGCAGTAGTATGAGTAGTAGTATCAGAAGCTGCAGTATCAGAATCAGCAGTAGTATCGGAAGCAGCAAGAGCATTAGAAGCAGTAGTATGAGTAGTAGCATCATGAGTAGTAGTATCAGAATCAGCAGTAGTATCGGAAGCACCAAGAGCATTAGAAGCAGTAGTATGAGTAGTAGTATCATGAGTAGTAGTATCAGAATCAGCAGTAGTATCAGAAGCAGCAAGAGCATTAGAAGCAGTAGTATGAGTAGTAGTATCATGAGTAGTAGTATCAGAAGCTGCAGTATCAGAATCAGCAGTAGTATCGGAAGCAGCAAGAGGATTAGAAGCAAGAGTATGAGTAGTAGTATCAGAAGCAGCAATCAGAATCAGCAGTAGTATCGGAAGCAGCAAGAGCATTATAAGCAGTAGTATGAGAAGTAGTAGTATAAAAATCAGCAATAGCATTAGAAGCGACAGAATGAGAAACAGCAGTATTGGAAGCAGCAGTATCGGAAGCAGATATATCAGAAGCAGTAGTATCAGAAGCAGTAGAATCAGAAGCAGTAGCATTAGCAGCAACAGCATTAGAAGCAGTAGTATCCGAAGCAATAGCATCAGAAGCAGTATTATCATTATCAGTAGTTTCAGAAGCAATAGCATCAGAAGCAGTAGTATCATTATCAGTAGTTTCAGAAGCAGTAGTATCAGAAGCAGTAGCATTAGCAGCAACAGTATCAGAAGCAGTAGTATCAGAAGCAATAGTATCAGAAGCAGTAGTATCCGTAGCAGTAATATCAGAAGCAGTAGTATCAGAAGCAGTAGTATCAGTATCAGTAGTTTCAGAAGCAGTAGTATCAGAAGCAGTACCATTAGCAGCAATAGTATCAGAAGCAGTAGTATCAGAAGCAATAGTATCAGAAGCAGTAGTATCAGTAGCAGTAATATCAGAAGCAGTAGTATCAGAAGCAGTAGTATCAGAAGCAATAGTATCAGAAGCAGTAGTATCAGTAGCAGTAATATCAGAAGCAGTAGTATCAGAAGCAGTAGTATCAGTATCAGTAGTATCAGAAGCAGTAGTATCAGAAGCAGTAGTATCAGTATCAGTAGTATCAGAAGCCGTACTTAGTATCAGAAGCAGTAGTTTCAGAAGTAGTAGTATGAGCAGCAGTAGTATTAAAAGCCATAGTCTTTGAAACTGGTATTAGAAGTGGTGGTATATGAGAAACAGTAGTATCAGCAGCAACAGTAGTATCAGCAGCAACAGTAGTATCAGCAGCAACAGTAGTATCAGCAGCAACAGTAGTATCAGCAGCAGCAGCAGTAGTATCAGCACCAGCAGTAGTATCAGCAGCAACAGTAGTATCAGCAGCAACAGTAGTATCAGCAGCAACAGTAGTATCAGCAGCAGCAGTAGTATCAGCAGCAGCAGTGGTATCAGCAGCAGCAGTAGTATCAGCAGCAGCAGTAGTAACAGCAGCAACAGTAGTAACAGCAGCAACAATAGTATCAGCAGCAACAGTAGTATCAGTAGCAGCAGTAGTATCAGCAGCAGCAGCAGTAGTATCAGCAGCAGCAGTAGTATCAGCAGCAACAGTAGTATCAGCAGCAACAGTAGTATCAGCAGCAACAGTAGTATCAGCAGCAACAGTAGTATCAGCAGCAACAGCAGCAACATTAGTATCAGCAGCAGCAGTAATATCAGCAGCAGCAGCAGTAGTATCAGCAGCAACAGTAGTATCAGCAGAAGCCGAAGTAGTACCAGTAGCAGCAGTAGTACTATGATAGACAGTAAGTATGTGAAGGACTATTATCTCACCGTAGCTTTGTGCATTGGGTGTGGCCGTAGATGATCCAGTCAGACAATAGTATCCAGCAGAACAGTTACCACTGGGGACATCCAATGCTAAGAAAAAAACATAAGTCCCAGTTAAAATTGTACAACAACATGGAAAACGATCGCTTTAACCATTTAACCCTCAAATCGGCCATAAACGGCTTCTGCAGTGGCCTTGAGAAATGTCCATTTGCAGACCAAGTGAAGACTATTTTTTTTAATTTACCATTGGAATGACTGGCTCGATAACCAAGCCAGTCATTCCAGTGGTAAATTTTCAAAAATAATCTTCTCTTGGCCTGCAAATGGACATTTTGAATGAAAAAAAATTGAACTTTTCTTAAACAAATTTAAGCGTTAAATGGTTAATGTTTTACTAATATGAATACATGGAACATAAATATCCTATATTAATAGTATGTCACTATATAAAAGCAATATATCACTTAAGCAGCAACAGCGACCAGTCAAATTACTTTCAAAATATTCACCAAATGTTTCCACATCATAAATAAATCTGTCACATTCAACCGTTTGAATGACAAATCTCAGAAAAAGTAAATTCTTTATGATGCATAGCACACTTTGTTGGATATTTTTAAATTAATATAACTAGAACTCACTGCTGACTAAGGCAACAATGGCTTCCAGTCATATTAATTTCAAAATATTCAACAGCTTTCCTGTTTGTTTGCCCCGAGTTTGAGACAGGGAATTTAGTGGTGAATCAAAAAAGCATCCGCTTTTGTTTCTACGAGAATTCTTAATACTTACCAGATGTACTATTATGATAATGTCTATTATCTAGTCTAGCTCAAAATAAACAATTAAAAACTCCGCACTCTCCTGGTCCTGCCCCTACTGTGTCCGGGAATACCATAGCCGCAGGTACCGAGTCAATTCCCAATCACAGTCAGATTCGTCTTATGTTTGCCTTGGCAAACTGCGAAAGCAGCTCAGCCTCACCTCAGCGGGGCGGCTGAGGCAGGGCCATAGTACATCTGGTAAGTATTAAGAATTCTCGTAGAAACAAAAGCGGATGCTTTTTTGATTCTACTTCGAATAATACTTACCAGATGTACTATTATGATAAACTCCGGATTTCGACAGCCAGAAAATGCCGGTGGGAGGAGGTGAGGCTCGAGCCAGCACTCAACTACCATCCAACAGAGAAGGTTGTGAAGAGACTAGAACCCTGGCATACGCTTGGGTTCTGCTATCTGACTCATAGAGTGCTAAACTTCCATGGTCTAGACCGCGCTTCCCCCCCCCCTCTTTTGTCCGCACACAATTCAGAGGGCTGTCACTGGGGATGCAACACCCACCAGACCCGTGTCAGCCCCAAGTCTCAGCTAGGGCAGTCCAGTAGAGTGCAAAGAAGCTACTACAACTTCTAACTTTGAAAAAATATCAGTATATCGACTAGATTTTCAAATTGGAATGAGTCTAATGTCTGGTTGACAGGATAAGAATACTATTTACCTAAGCAGTCTGGTATTTCGACTGAAAGTAAATATATTTATAGTCACTTAATTAATGTAAACACTCACCATTTTTGAGTGCTTGATCTTTGCTTGATCATCACAGGAGCTTGGCCCAATCCACGGTCGTACTCAGTCATGTGCATAGCGTTTGTCCAGTGTAGGCGGAAGACTTTAGTGATGTGTGCGAAGTAGTGGTCGGACGTGGCTTAGTTTAGGTTTGACAGATTGGCGACAGCTACCGGATTAAGTGAGCTGGAGATGTCGCGAAGGTAGAAATCAGTGAATGACGACTCGGCATGCCATTGTGCTACAGACATCACCTCCTCTAATGAGACACCCTTATAAAGGGCCGATGATGCTGCTAGTGCTCGGACCTGATTGGCATTCGCATGATCAATTTGCTTTCCTGTAGCGATTTTGTGTGACATCTTAATAGCGTCAACTATCCAACGAGAAATAGTATCTTTCGAGGCACGTAAATGGGGAGCTTTGAGACATAACCACAGAGATTTCGGGTTGTCCCTCCACTCATTAGTACGTTTCTTATACATTTTAAGACATCTGACAGGACACCAAACAGAAGAGTTTGGGTCATGTCTAGTTAAACTTGGCAAATTGATCGGCTGTCCTGGATATTTAAGTGACTGATTCTTTGACAGGAAACAAAGACGTGGAAGTAGTCGTAAACCTTCACCCGTGACGACAAAACGGTCTTGTTCGGCAGAAAGCGCATGAATTTCGCTTCTCCTTCTCGCCGACGCTGCTGCAACCAAGAAAACTGATTTAATAGTTAACAGTTTAATATCAATAGATCTAATCGGTTCAAAAGGAGCTTGTCCTAAAACCTGTAGAACAAGATATAGATTCCATGATGGGATAGGAATTGGCTGTCTAGGTCGCAGATTGCTCATTCCTTTGATAATTTCATTCAAGGTGTCATTCTCCACTCCTGCAACAGTGAGACTGGGAATGACTGAAGCTAATACAGACTTATATGCTGCTAGGGTGGAAGGTACAAGTTTGTCAACTTCGTATAAATGACAGATAAAATCCGCTACGTGTTGAACAGATGCAGAAAAGGGATTAATATCTCCTCTCTCACACCACTGTGCAAATTTGTTGATTCTATAATTATATGTCTTTGTGGTTGAAACTCTTCTGGCTGAAGCAACAAACTTCGCTGCTTGCTCAGAAAAGCCACCCTCAATTGCACGCTGCTTGACAACATCCATGCAGTCAATTTGAACATTTCCGGTCTGTCGTGGAGGTACAGACCCTTGTTCTGAGAGATTAGATCTCTGGTGTCTGGCAGAGAGACTGGATTGCAGACCAGAAGGTCCAGCAGATCCGTAAACCATGATCGGCCTGGCCAATACGGGGCGATCAGTAGTACCTGGCACTACCCCTCTCTTATTTTTGCCAGAACTTTCAGGATGAGAATTGTTGGAGGGTACGCATACACGTACATCCCCTCCCAACTTACTGCCAGTGCGTCTACTGCTAAGGCTAACGGGTCCGGGATCGGTGACACGTAAGTGACCATTTTTGCGTTTTGACTCATCGCAAACAGGTCGACATTTGGCTTGCCCCATTGTTTGAATAAAACCTCCGCTACCGATTGGTTGAGCTGCCATTCCGTCGGACGACAAACCGTCCTTCTACTGAGAGCATCCGCTAGGATGTTCAATCCTCCTGGAATGTGTGCTGCCCGAAGAATAATATTCTTCTCTTGGCACCACAGCAGAAGGTTCCAAACCATCATACACAACTCTGGTGATCTCGTGCCGCCCTGGCGGTTCAAATAAGACACCACTGTCGAGTTGTCTGTCCTTATCAGGACAACTTTGCCTTGAATCAGGCTCTCGAACTTTCGAAGTGCTAATACCACCGCTAGTAGTTCGAGCACATTGATATGTTTCTGCGCATTGGTCCGATCCCATTCCCCTGACACTGACTGATTGTCCAATACAGCTCCCCAACCCGTCAACAATGCATCCGTAAAGATGGACATCTGAGGTTGAGGAGGTTGTAGCAGAACACCTCGCAGGAGATTCTGTTCGGATAACCACCACTGAAGGTGGAATATCAATGGTTCTTTGACTGGAATCCTCAGAGATAACGGATCCGTTTTCTGAGACCAGAATGACATTAGATACATCTGAATTGGCCTGCGCCTGAGTGCCGCATATGGAACCACCCTCTCCAGAGATACTAGTAACCCCAGTATCCTGAGAAACTGGCGCGCCGTCAGATAGGCTCCTAGAGAAACCGACTCCAGAACTGCAATCAGGCTTTTGACTCTGCTCTCCGCCGGAAAAGCTACGCCGTCCCTGAGATTGAAAAAGATTCCCAGATAGACAAACTCCTGGGATGGAGTCAGTTCTGACTTCTCTAGATTTACAATCCACCCTAGATCCTTTAATAAGGCTAGGACTACCTGCAGATTGCTGCGCAGAGTGACTGGATTCCCCGCCTTCAGCAGCCAGTCGTCTATGTACGTGTGAACAGCTATGTCTCTCCTGCGAAGTAAAGAAGTCATGGCGAGAACCACCTTGGTGAAGACCCTCGGAGCTGTGGTCAGGCCGAACGGGAGAGCATTGAATTCCCAAACATTGTCTTGGAATGCAAAGCGAAGGTACTTCTGAAAAGGAATTGACATTGGAATATGAAAATATGCATCCTTCAGATCTATCGACACTCCCCACATGCCTTTCCTCAGCCCTGTCATTACTGCTGCAACCGTCTCCATCTGAAATTTGGGAGAAAGAATAAACTTGTTCAACGGTTTGAGATTGAGAATTGGTCTCCATCCTCCGGTACGCTTCGGAACGAGGAACATGATCGAATAGAAGCCCGGAGAAGACTGATCCTTGACTAAATGAATGGCCTTCTTCTGATGAAGAGATTGTATTTCTGACCGAATGGCGTCTAGACGATCTGATTCCCTTGGAACAGGAGTCCATATTGGAGTCGAGGTTAACGGAACTAACGATTGATGGATGAGCCAGTCCGGATCGTAGCCATTTCTTATCCACTGACAAACTAAACAGTCGCGCACGACCTGTTCCCATTGGTTTAGGAATAGCTGAAGTCTGCCTCCAACGGAAGGAATCTGCACACAATTGTCGGTCAAGATTAGCCGATAAGACGCTAAATCGCTTGGGTGAAGATTCTCGACTCCATCTGTCTCCGAAGCCATCGGTAGTGGTTCCGCCGGAAACCCGTCAGGAACGAGCCCCACGGCCACCCCGCGGCTTCTTGTGGTACGACGGTCCGGAACTGCCGCCACGGCTATCCTTACGGTAGCCGCCTCGGCCCAAACCGCCACCCTTCCTGTCTTCCTCATACGGTCTCTTACTAGAGGACTTGTATGAGGACGAACGGCCAGGTCCTTGCGATCCGGATGACCTATGGGCATCACGGCCAGAAGGACGGAAGGGCGATCTAGGACGCTGCCTCTGCTGCTCCTGTCTATGCTGACGGTAGGACTGTTGCGGCTGAGTCCTCTTAGTCGACTTCCACGACTTGCCGACCACTTCTTGCTCCACCACCATTGACGCAACCTTGGAGAGCGCTTGTCGTGCCGAGCCGCCGAACAAGCCTGGACCAATGAAGGGCGCAGAAGATAATGCAGCCCTCATTTCCGGTCCTGGTTCCACACAATCGAGAACCATTCTCCGTCGCTCTGCCAACGTTCTAGTGATTACTCTGGCCAGGCAATCCTGAGACAGGCGCATGGTGTCCCGAATAACTCCGGGAGCAGCCTCTGGCACCTGTCCGCCTTCCGCCGTGCAGTCCAGCATACCCTGCAAGACGGTACACACGTGCGACAGCGCAGCGTAAGCTCATTGAACGGGTCTTTGTTGGTCTGCGAAACCAAGGGACGTGACCGCCCCTTAGCCTTCCCAGCCAACGGCCTATTCAGCGCCTCTCGTTCCGCAACGGAAAGCCGTGGAACCCGGGCGTACTGATGATAGGCCAGCTCCGGAAAATGGACCCTACTCCTTATCCCCTTCGGGGCCTTTGGTAACGCATAGTCTGGCTGAACCAGACGGTATGCCGCAATTTCCAACATGTCAGAAGTCTGCGTATCCAATGGGAGTGTCGGCATGGCAGAAGAGCCACTTGACAGAGCGCTAGCCGCACGCTCTGACATCCGTTCCATCGCCGGATCGCGTTGAGATCCTAGATCAGATGCCAACCCGAGACGATTGGTCATCCATCCAAGGACCTGCACCCATTCAGCTTCGGTGCAGAAAACGGACTCGTCCATCAAAGAACTGCCGTTCTCATCCTCCCTCTCTCCCTTAGATGAGAGGGCCACCGACGATCCATGCTGGGCGTTACGATACGCGTCTCTGCCAGGACAGAGCGCATCCATAACGCGACTACCGGCGGCACCGGTGTCTAGCGAATCGCCAGACACGGATTCCCCGCAATCCATCGGCTCCCATACGGGATCCGGGACTACGACCGCCTTAACTACGGCTGGTACCGTCACTCCAATAGGAGCCGCACCTAATGCCGCCGGGATACCAGCAGGAACCGCAAAACACGGCTCCGTCGGCATTCCCGGTTGCACAAATAGCGGATGGAATATGCCCGACGGAACGTCGACATCACCATCCGCCTGGCAAACCCGTACAAATCCTGAGGGCGACCCCTGGGACGTACTAGGCATTGCCGTCATCGAAAGATCAGGCATGCCGGAATCCTCCATTAGCAGCAGATCTTCCTCCTCTACCGTCGGCTCTTGAGCCAAGGACAGAGAAGGGGCAGGTGCATGACCCTCAGCAGAACTAGCCGGACCACCTAATGGTTGTCCTGCACCAGCTTGCCTCACCGGGACAGTGGACTGCAACGAGTCAAACATCGCCTTGAACTGGGCCGCCCATACACCCAGCGCTGAATCCATTCGTTCATTCAGACGACCTTCAAGTCCCATAAGAGACGCCTGCTGCACCTTCGCCGCCTTGTCCTTCGCGATCCTCTCCAGCCTCGCACGTCAATCCCTGTCAAACTCTGCCACCATTGCCGATGACCACTTCACGCACACATCACAAGGGCTGCCGACCTTACACTGAGCGCACGCCACACAGTGATGTCCCAAGTACTTCCGCTTCATGAACCTGTTGCACTTCTGGCACAACGTGTACGGATTCTTAGGTTTCTGCGAACACAGAGAAAAATTAAAACGCTGCACATGACAAATGATGACGAGCAACACGCACAATCGACTTGATAGTTAAGATTTCTTAAACACATTAACTTTCTCTTAAATTAATGATAATCAAGTTCTTAGGCAGGAAATATTTGAAACTTTTTTGAGTGAAAATTTTTTAAAACACACAACTCAGCCTTTAACTATCGTTAAATAACCAGGGCTACACCGCCGATCGCTACAAACACCCTCGACAATGAAGCGAAAGCTAAAAATCGGCGATAAACAGAGTGCATAGACACACCAAGCCAAGAACGACATAATACATGGGCGCCGCCATCTTGGCCAAGGGCGCATCCATCTTTAGAGGAACCGAGTCGCAAGAGAAAATTAACCGAGTACCCGAATTAAATTAAAAGTTAACGGGTACAGAAGAGACTCCAACAATGGCTAACATTTTAAAACAATGTGCCAATTTAAGGAAATTTCAAACAGTATTTATGGCACGAATGTATAAATTCTAGATTGATACAACCTGCCCCTGTGATGATTTTTCTAGTTCCTCCATGAAGCCACCGATGTAAATCCTTTCAACAACCGATAACCGCTTAAATTAACTAAAATTTGAGCACACTAAAATTGCGACTTTGACAAAAACGCAAAATAGACGAATCTGACTGTGATTGGGAATTGACTCGGTACCTGCGGCTATGGTATTCCCGGACACAGTAGGGGCAGGACCAGGAGAGTGCGGAGTTTTTAATTGTTTATTTTGAGCTAGACTAGATAATAGACATTATCATAATAGTACATCTGGTAAGTATTATTCGAAGTAGAAAGGGTTAACCCTTTGATCCTAGAATTTATTCAAGAAAATTTAAATTTTCTCATAGAAAATGTTCAATTGCAAGACCAAGAGAAGAGTATTTTTGAAAATTTACCACTAGAATGACTGACTCGGATATCGAGCCAGTCATTCCAGTGGTAAATTTTCAATAAATAGTCTTCTCTTGGCCTGCAAATGGACCTTTCCCAAAACCACTGCAGACACCGTTTTTGGATGATATGAGTGTTAAAGGGTTAATGAGTCGAGTTAGAATCGATACTTACCATCTGAGTCACAATACATGCCAGCTGTACATGGCAACTGAGCCGAGCTTCCTCTTGGACAGAAATTACCAGGTGTGCAGCGGCCACCTTCTGACACCACGCCAGGACGAGCTACAGTGCTGCCCTCTATGCAATACCAGCCAGGGTCACAATGGTCGGTTGGGACGGCGAGACCTTCAGTGCCGCAGAAATATCTAATGGAGAATAACAGTCAATTTCTAGTCAACATAGACATCTAAGGTGGTGTATATCCTGTTAAAAGTATTGAGATATAGATGAGGGCAATCAGAGATTTCTACCTATTGCAACATGTATTCCTTTTTTGTTTCAAATAATTCTCAATTTTTTATAAACGCCAATGATAGGAAATTTAGTTTATTTAATTTTAGTATTGATTTTCAAATCAACACACACACACACACACACACACACACACACACACACACACACACACACCACACACACACACACACACACACACACACACACACACACACACACACACAACACACACACACACACACACACAAAACATACCCTGGCAAACACTTTATACAGTTTGACTGCAGAGCTCGCCCAGTATCATTATTAAATGTCCCCACAGAGCATGGGTGGGCATATGGAACTACAGAATCAGCTGGACACCAATATCCTTCAGGGCAGGGCTCTGGTAGACTTGTACCCAGTAGACAATAATACCCAGCTGGGCAGCCAAGACAGATAATGGAGCGGGTTTGATTTGCGTAGAACCCTGCAGCGCACGGCGTAGGGGCTGATGATCCAGTCCCACAGTAATGGCCTAAAAATATAATGATTCGGAATAAAACACAAGATTCTACCCAATAACCGTCACTATAAATACATAGCTCAATGCAGTTATATTGTAACCATTTAGTATATTCATAGACACTCATTATTATCATTAATTATAATAAAAACAATATTCAACATATGCAGTAGTAGTAGTAGTAGTAGTAGTAGTAGTAGTAGTAGTAGTAGTAGTAGTAGTAGTAGTAGTAGTAGCAGCAGCAGCAATAGCGCCTGCTGCCACCACCACCGCAACCCCCGCCGCCGCGGCAGCAGTAGTTAGTTGACAGTTGCATTATTATAATAAAGAGAACATTCCAGCGGCAGAAGCAGTAGCATAGTAGTAGTAGTAGTACTAGTAGTAGTAGTAGTAGTAGTAGTAGTAGTAGTAGTAGTAGTAGTAGTAGTAGTAGTAGTAGTAGTAGCAGCAGTAGCAGTTGTAGCAGTAGTAGTTGTAGCAGTAGTAGTTGTAGCAGTAATAGTAGTAGCAGCAGTAGCCGTAGCCGTAGCCATAGTAGTAGCAATTGGAGTAGCAGTAGTAGTAGCAGTAGGAGTAGCAGTAGTAGCAGCAGTAACAGTACCCGTAGTAGCAGCAGTGGTAGTAGTAGTAGTAGTAGTAGTAGTAGTAGTAGTAGTAGTAGTAGTAGTAGCAGCAGCCATCGCCACCACCCCTTACAGCAGCAGCAGTAGTAGTAGTAGTAGTAGTAGTAGTAGTAGTAGTAGTAGTAGTAGTAGTAGTAGTAGTAGTAGTAGTAGTAGGTTATATTTTGACAACTTAGTATATTCATACAGACAGTTGCATTATTATAATAAAGAGAACATTCCAGCAGCAGCAGCAGCAGCAGAAGCTGAAGCTTATTATTATTATCTCACCTGTAGGACATTCGTCTCCCCATGTTTTATTGACTGGCGCTGGTTCAGGTGAGCTCGCGATGCAGTAGAATCCAGCATTACATTCCAATCCATTGTCAGTCATATTCCATGAAGAGCAGTAGTGCCCACCTAAACAAGGCCTACAGTTTGACAGACTTCCATAGCCAATAGCGAATCTGAAATACAGAACATACAGCCGAATGCCAGTCTATCACTGTGAACAGCATCAGCTTTTACACCGCTAACAATGGAGCAATCCAGTTTTAGCTATGTCTCACCCATTTTTATCTAAGCTACATGCACATTTTTCCCGTGTTGGGACAGATCGATCCCTGCATTCTCTGAATCTCACTTTCCTGAAAACTATACAGGTCAGACGTTGAATATTTTGAAACTACTTTGACTGGCGTCCAGTCAAATTAGTTTCAAAATATTCAACAGCATGTTTATTAAATAGTAAAGACATACAATTCGTACAACAATGCTTAGTCTGTCATCAATTAAGCAGTCGTGACAAGCTTCGCTACGTCATTCACCAAATAATCGATTATGATGTTATCCTACACATCACGTAGTTGACTATGATGCCATATGATTGATGGATAAACTGGAATCCTCCACTATACAGCTATTTGACTGAGTGCAGAGTATTTGGGTGGGGGAGGGGGCATTCGAGAGGTAAAGAGCAAATCATATCAGCACATTTTATCCTTCTAATAAACGACCTCCCTTGAACAATACAAATACTAGTGTTAACTACAGCACCGACTCATCTTGATAAAATTCCTGTCTTCTTACCCATATGTTCCACCTGGGCATGCGAGTGGGATAGTGCTCCCCTCTGGGCAATAGTATCCTTTAGGACAAATACCGAAAAGCGAATTGTCCGGTGTTTCTGGGTTAGCAATTATTGCGCCAGACTTAGCCCAGTGATTCGCAGCGATAGGGCCTGTAGTGTTTACTCGACCTGAGAGAAAGAAAAACATATAACTATTTCAACATTATATCAGTTTGAATATTCATAGACCTATTTGTGTCGGATATAGAATCCTGCCTCATTAAAGTGTAGGACAAAAGACATAAAACATGATAATATTTAATGAGTCTATGAGGCATGTCATGAAATAATATGTAACGCATGAATCTAGTTTTAGCTATGCCCCACACATCTCTAGCTAAGCTCCACACACGCTTTGGCCATGTTGGGATCAATCAATCCCTGCACTCTCTGAATTTCAATTTCCAGCTGTTGAATATTTTGAAACTAATTTGACTGGGTGCTGTTGCTGCCAATGGCGATATCCAACAGATTTTATTAAATAGTAAAGACATACAATTCTTACAATGCTTAGTCCATCATCAATAAATCATTCGTGATGAACTTAAATACATTATTCATGACATAATTGATTATGAGGTCGGCTTATGACATCATATGATTGACTGAGAAACTGGATTCATCAATTATTTCCTCACCTTCTGTGTCACAGTACTGACCAGCATCACATTGTGTACATTCACTAGCATCTCCCAAACCTGGTCGCGATCCGTATGTACCAACAGGGCATGGTGTGCTTGACAGTGTGGGAATATTCTTGCTACTCGCAACGCAGAATTGACCTGGAATCATGATAAATATCACAGTGTATGTTTCTCACTATCTGTCCTTCACACACAAGATATTGTATTATTGACATAGAATTCAATGGACCGTTCGAGTTTTAGTTATGCCCCGCCCACCTCTAGCTAAGCTCCACCCACTTCACCGGATTGATCGATCCATGAATGCTCTAACTATTTCCTGAAACAGGTAAGCTGTTGAATATCTTTAAACTAATTTGACTGGGTGCTGTTGCTGCCTATGGCAGCAACAGCGTCCAGTCAAATTAGTTTCAAAATATTCAACAATATTTATTAAATAATAAATACATACAATTCGTACAACAACGCATAGTCCGTCTTCAAATATGTGTTCGTGACACACTTATTATGGCATTCTACACCTCACGTAGTTAATTATGACGTTATATGCTGGATGGATAGAGTGGAAAGGTCTATTAGAGTATAAGCACACTCACACACATGCATGTGTGAGCTCGCACATGCACATGCACACGCGCGCACATGCACACGCACACGCACAGACACACACACAAACACACACACACACACACACACACACACACACACACACACACACACATACACACACACAACTTTTGGTGTCCATCCATCCATCAACCTCACCCCTATGTACTTATTAACCTAGCAATTACCCACACAATCAAACAATCCATCCATCCGCTGGCCCACCCGTGCCTGCTCCCATGCCCGCATGCCTGCTAGCCAGCCCACCACCCCATCTTAGTCTCTATCTATCTATTCTTATATCTATCTATCTGCTTTTTATAATATATAGTTTACCTTGTGGACAGTGAATAGGTTCAGTTTCAGAGAAACAGAGATATCCGATCAAACACAGCTCACACGCATCCATCCCTGTATGGTTAGCAAAATATCCGATGTCACATTTCTGTGGTAGTTCAATTCCAGCCACACACTTGTAATTCACGGGGCAGATATTCCCAGTGCTGTTGTCATTCGGATCAGGAATGTAGGCACCGCCGATACAGTAATAACCAGCATCACAGGTTCCTAACAAGAAAATGTCAATATGACAATGATATGCTACATATGTCAAACTGGTCATGTTTTTCAAAGAAAAGTGGGAATTACCTCATACCACCCATCCATTCGTCTGTCCATCTATCTGTTTGTCTGTTCATCTGAGAGGAAATTGTAATGCAACTCCTTCGAATCCGTTAGATGGAATTCAACCAAATTTGGTATGTGAGTTCCCCATGTTATTGCACTGTGCAGGAGGAAATTAACTATCGGCTCGCCAAAGAATACAGAACATCTTAAACAAGAATTCTTAGGAAGTAAATGTCTCGCCTGTCTCCTGTCTGTCACAGTGGCATTGATCTTTGCCTTTGTAACCTCTGTCTTATTACGCTGCTTCCAAACATTATAGGTAAATTTCCGAAAAAGTTGGTCCCGATCCCAGGATGATTCATAACCGTCACTAAATTCAACAAAAGACCAAATAGGAGAAGCAACATTACTATTGAAGAATGTAGGGCTCTACAACATCTGAAACACAATGCCAGCCAACAAGGGGAGATGCACAGTGATAATGGATAAAGATGACTACCAAGACAAACTCAGTGCTCTTCTTTCAGACCACCACACATACTCCAAATTATCTTCTGACCCAACCAACCAGTACAAAAACCGCCTGCTAAAACTTCTCAAAGACTGGAAAAGCCAGAACATCATCGACCAATCCCTATACTTCAAACTCTACCCCGGAACTGCCATTGTTCCAGGATTCTATGGACTCCCCAAGATCCACAAGACCAACATTCCTCTTAGACCCATCGTTGCCAGCATTGGATGCATCACATCTCAAGCCTCGAAATATCTCACACAGATCCTGAAATCAATAGTTGGCCACTCAGAGCACTACATCAAAAACAGCAAAGATCTTGACACCAAAATCCAGTCTCTTGAAGTCCCGCCCACACACAACTAGTTTCTTTCGACGTATCTTCACTCTTTACCAGCATCCCAGTGGACAAGGCTCTTCCAGTCGTCCAGAGAGTTCTGGACCTAGACCCTACATTGAAAGACCGGACAAGCCTCTCTCCAACCGAGATTATCAGCCTCTTGAAGATCGTGTTAGACACCACCTATTTCGTTCAGAATGGCTACTTCTACCACCAAATTCATGGAGTAGCTATGGGCTCATCAGTGTCACCAGTGATCGCAAATCTTTATATGGAATCCTTCGAGCAACAAGCACTTAGCACAGCCACAGACCCCCCAAATTTCTGGTATCGATATGTGGACGACACATTCACATGCCTGCACCTCTACAACATCCAACCTTTCACAGACTCCATCATCACAGAAACATCATCCAAGGCCTATCAGAACACCTTGGCAGACTCTTCAGAGAACACCACATCAGAACCTACCACAAGCCCGTCAACACCGTAAGATCACACTAGTGACCACAGATGAATGCTCTGGAGTCATCTACATGATCGAATGTGACCAATGTGAGGGGACATACATAGGCGAAGCCAAAAGGCCTCTCAGCACCAGAGTCAACGAACGTCTTAAAATCAATTCCAACTCAGCTGTGGCAGAACATTCAGAATCCACTGGCCACGTCATCCCCACCAGCAGTGCCTCGGTCATCAACATTGAGACCAACTTATTCAAACGGAAGGTTAAAGAGGCCATAGAAATCTACAAGCATCAACCAACCATGAACAAAGATGAGGGTTACCATATACCAGCAGTCTACCAGTCCATGCTGTCACATGACTCCACAAGATCTGACCAGAGTGATGATGCCAGCGACTGTCAGTTAGTGCTGAAGAAGTGACCGAGATGGTTACAAAAGCTACACTCAAACAATTTCTACATCCCGGAGAGGTAACTAATTTTTCCTTATTATAGGTAAACATGTATTCAATTTTAGTTCCAATAGGATTAACAAATCCTGAAATATAATTGATTTGCTGAATGGCAAATCTTAAGGTTGAAAAAGCAGAGGTTAAATAGCAATATTAGAACGGTATGACCTTTGACCTGGTGACTTCCATGTCACCATCCTGTATCCTCTTGGCATAAGCAACCATGTACCCAAGTTGTGTTGCATTAGGGTAAAGCAATCACGAAATATAACATGATAAGATTTGCTAAGCCTAAAATCTTAACATTGAAAAATAACAAAGTTTTGTCAGAATGACCATGACCTTCGACTTTGTGACTTCACTGTCAACATGCTGCTTCCTAACATTATAGGTAACAATGTATCCAAGTTTAATTTCAATAATATTAACCAATCATGAAAGATAAGGCTAGAAGTTTTGCTAAACGCAAAAACTTAACATTGAAAAAACCGAGTTTTGTATCCCGGTCAGTGACCGTGACCTTTGACCTTGTGACCTCAGTATCAATATGTTGCTTCCTAATATTATAGGTAATAATGTATCCAAGTTTAGTTGCAATAGGCTTTACCAATCCTGAAATATAAGGTGATAACTTTTGCTATATGCAAAAACTTAGCATTGTTGCCGTCGTCACTGTCGTCACCATCGGAAAAGTAACATATATGTCTCGCTTTCTTCTTCACAGGCGAGGCAAAAATTGAATTCTGGATTGTCTGTCTAGGTCATCCCTGTGGTAAATTTTCAAAACTACTCACCTGTGGGAGAGATTAATCCTGTTCCATTGCAATAGTATCCTGGATCACATGGTTTACACGCTGTACCTTCAGAAACACCGCCGCGATCACGATTATATGTTCCTGTCGGACACGGAACCATATATGCTGTCCCAAGTGGGCAATAGTATCCCGGATGACATGTGTCTCCCCAAAGAATCATGGTCGTGTTTCCAGATGTGTCGTTGTTGAACACTGGGTCATTATCGAGAGCGCTACCATAACAAATATGGCCGGCTTTACACTCTCCGGTAGGTTCAGTAGCACCACGATCTCGACAGTAATAGCCAGCTGGACAAGTACTACAATTCCTAATGGTATACATGCCGGAACTGAAACAAGGTCAATCAGGAGTGCTGAAATCTGTCACACACCACCATCATCATGCAGTGGATTAACCCTTTAATGGTCATGCCGGCCAAAACCGGCCTCTGTTATGGTTTTGTGGAATGTCCATTTACAGGCCAAGAGAATACAATTTTTGAAAATTTACCACTGGAATGTGGCTCGAGAACCGAGCCAGTTATTCCGGTGATAAATTTTTTTCAATTGTATTCGTTTGGTATGTAAATGGACATTTAATAGGCAGATTTTTTTATTTTCTTGACCAAATCTGACCATTAAAGGGTTAATGTAGCATCAATCAATCAGACAAAAAGAACATATTATTAAAATTAAAAGTTATCACAATTTCCTTAATTTGGATCACCATGACATTGACCTTTGACCTGTTGACCCAAAAATTAATACGGTCCTTTTGTGGGCCCCCACCCCACAATGGCAACACATAGACCAAGGTTGCTGATGCTTACTTCAGTAGAACTCCCAGTCAAATGATTTCCAAAATATTCAACAGAATGTTTATTATATTGTAAATTGACCAACAAATGCAATTCAATTGTTTACTGTTGGACATTTTGCGACGTATCTAACTCATTTGATTGTGACATCATGCAAATAATAAATGATTTACTTTAATTATTACAGATCAGATCTCTATAAACCAATTACTTATCCAGTTATTCCGGTGGTAAATTTTCAAAAATAGTCTTATTTTAGTCTGCAAATGGACATTTCTCAAAACCAATTTTGGCCAGCTTGACCATTAACCCTTTAATCCTCGAATTTGTTCAAGAAAATTTCAATCTTCTCAGAGAAAATGTCCATTTATATACCAAGAGAAGACTATTTTTGAAAATTTATCACTGGAATCACTTGCTCCGTTATCGAGCTAGTCATTCCAGTGAAAAATTTTCAAAAATAATCTCCTCTTGGTATGCAAATTGGCATTTCTCAAGACTACTGCAGAAGGCTTTTTCGGCTTGACCATTAAAGAGCTAAACAATTAAAAAGCAACTGATTGCTTAAACACAAAGCCGGACTCTCCTGCTTCTCTACCTAACAATTTCTGAGAACAGATTTGTGATATAATTATTCGTGGCATTATATTTAGCATCGATGGGGAATCGAACCCACAACCGGTGGAAGCGCTGAGCATCATAGCACACATGCTTCTACCACACCAACACCACAGGATATAAATCTTACTTTGACGGCGAGACTTTCAGGAGTAAAAATCAGCCACTACAGAATTCCACTGTGTCAAAAATCCACACTTGTGAACGCCTCACCGGCAAAGCACAATTTATGTAACGTGCAGTTGGTGTGGTGGAAACATTTGTCGGTTATGATGCTAGGCGCTTCCACCAGTTGTGTGTTTGATTCCCCATCAATGAGAACATATTTGATATATGTCCAGACTATTAAATAAATGTATGAGGTGACTTGGTTCCAGACAGAAGGTATGTGTACACATTTCTCACCAATAATCCTACAAAATCATAACCCACTTACACATTTGAGTACGTTCCAGGAGGGCAGTCTTCAGGCACCAGCGTTCCATTGATGCAATATTTCCCAGGGGGACAGAGTATGGCATCAGTAAGGTTCTTCTCCGGGCAGTAATATCCCGGATCACAGATGTTGCATTCAGATTGTCCTTGCAAGGGGTTATATGCCGCAGTTGGGCAAGCTATCGGTGCCTGGCTGCCATTTGGAGAGTAGTATCCTGAAAATGAAAGCAGCTCAATTTATCTGTAATATGGTTCAAATTGGTCATGAAAAGAATTTAATCTTTAATCGTTTAATACCTATTTGTAAACTAATAGAAAAATTTTGATAATTTACCACTAGAATAATTGGCTAATTGAGCCAGCCATTCCAATATTAAATTTTAAAATATTCTTCTGGCCTACAACTGGGCAGTTCTGGTGTAGATGTGAGTTTAGTAAGCTGGCCCATCAAAGCATTAGATATGAACAGATGTTCATGCTCAAAGTCATGCTCGCAAAGACCACACCATTCCTTTTAACGCGATAATCATCAAGTCAGTCAAAATCGGCTTCTGCAGTGGGCTTGAAAAATGTTAATTTGCGGGTCAAGAAAAAACTATTTTTGAAAATTTACCACAAGCCAGTCATTCCAGTTGCCATCTCTTTGATCTGGAAATGGACATTAAAGGGTTAATAAATCATGCTCCATATGATCTGGAGAGAAACCTTGCCATCATCGCCATTAACCCTTTCATGGACAAATTCGTGAAAAAGTAAATTCTTTACAATATAACATTTATTCTGTTGAATATCTTGAAATTAAATTGACTGGAAGATGTTGCTGCCTAAGGCAGCAACGGCTTCCAGTCAAATTAATTTCAAAAAATTCAATAACTTTCTTTTCTAGTTGTCTTGAAAATGAGATATCGGGAATTCATCGGTGAAAGGGTTATTACCTTTGCTAAGAGAGTGATCCATTTCTAGCTATGCCACGCCCACTTTATACATGTGTTTTTGAAACTTTGAAACTTGAATTCCCAGAATCTAAATTTCAAGGTAATTAGACAGCTAAGCTGTTGAATATTTTGAAACTAATTTGACTGGAGGCTCACAGTCAATTAGTTTCAAAATATCCAAGTGAATGTTCGGCGACTTGCAAATTAATGAAAGACATGTAATTGAGACAGTTTTGTGATGGACTATTACCACCTACATCACTTTAATTGTGACATCACCTATCAGTTCCATATCCAGAGCATATAATCTTCTTCTTGGTTTGGATGTGCCTCCCATGAGCTGGAGCACTTATGAGCAGGTCAGGAGTACCCAAATTAAACAGAGGAGGTCATTTAGCCATAGAACCATAAGTTTCAGACCATGTTGTCTGTCTGAAAGATTGTTTGTCCTACACAAGCTCTATTACATGGCTACAGGATCTAAGATGTTATGCATGTAAGTTTATAAACAGTTTTTGAAAATTTACCAAATTTCTTTTTCACGAGTGAGATGACATACTTACCTCCCTAACGCTCTTGATATACTAGTATATTGGCTCTAAATTCAATAATATTCAGAATTATAAAAAGTTAGGTGCCCCTAATGGGCAGGGGAATGTAGAGTCATGTACATGACAAACCCCACCTACTGCGCATGCACATACTGGTACTTCCGTTACTAAATATTGGCTGACATAGAAGCAACTATTCAAATAACCAAAGGACCAGGCTTCCATGGGGTGGAGGCCGGGATCATGGTAGGGAGGTAAGTATGTCATCTCACTCGTGAAAAAGAAATTTGGTAAATTTTCTTATTTCACATCATGAGAACATACTTACCTCCCTAACACCCTTGATAAAAGCCCAAATTTTAAAGTAAATTTGTCGGGAGGGAGGCAAGGTCCTAAAACCAGTCCACCCTCGAAGAGACTAGCTCTTTGAATGTTCAAGAGATTTAAAACATCTGAAATTGTGTCTGAAAACACAACCAGGAATAGATCGGATAATCGGACGATGAAGAGAGATTGATCAAAAGGTAAAGGCGCTCTCCCTCCCCCCACCCCCACACCCCCTTCTTTCTGAGGAAGGTTAGGAAAAAACACTGCTCTAAATGCCTAGCACATTCTCTAATACTTGATGAAGAGTATTACTATACATTGGAAAAAGAAGAATTGCTTCATTTTCAAAAAACTCTGCGAAAGAACCACAATTAAGAGACATTAACCACCACCATATTAAATTAAAAACATGACACCATCACCAAGACAAAAAACAAAATGGTCACATATACTGACCTCTGATGTCTTGGGCACGGAAATCATCTCTTCCCCCACCGGATGAAGAGAATGAAATAAACGAAATCAAGGATTTCTTTTTTCACGAGAGAGTTGATACTTACCTCCCTAATACTTTTGATATTGCTAAATATCGGCGTTCACTCAATAAACACTCAGAATAAAAACAGTTAGGTGCCCCTACTGGGCAGGTAGACAGAGGGCAGTCCGGCGGATGCCAGCCCCACCACCGCGCATGCGCCGACTACTACTTCCTCTGACTAATTTATTGGCTGACACACATGCAACTATTAAGAGCCTGAAGACCGAGCCTCTGTGGAGTGGAGAGGCTGGGTCCGTATCTAGGGAGGAAAGTATCAACTCTCTCGTGAAAAAAGAAATCCTTGATTATTTTTTCAAAATCGACAAGGCGAGAGGATTCGAAGTGTCACGGAGATAATGGTCTGTAAAACTTGACTCACCGTGCCACTGAGCAACGGACATAATGTCATCCACAGGGACCCCATTAAATAGGGCAGTGGAAGTCACCACGCCGCGGACACTGTGAGCCTTGGCCATGTCAACCTGCTTATCAATGGCGGATTTATGAACAAAATTTGATACACTCTACAATCCACCTGGAGATGGTGTCCTTTGACGCCCTGCCATGGGATTCAATATATGACAACCATAACGCTGACTGATCGGTCCGCCACTCCGAAGTACGCCGTTTGTACCGAAGCAGCGCCCGAACGGGACACCATGCTTTAGAATTAGGATCATATCTAGTTAAAGCAGGCAAAAAAATAGGCTGACCTGGATATTTCAAAGACTGATTCTTAGCCAAGAAATTAACCCTAGGTAGCAACTTAAGGCCTTCCCCTGTAACCACAAAACGGTCCTCCTCGGCTGATAAGGCATGAATTTCACTCCTACGCCTAGCCGAGGGGCAGTCAATCGGAACATTGACGGATTGTTGTGAAGGGCCTTGCCCTGGAAGATAATGTCATCCATCAGAGGCAGAGGAACCGGATTGCAGACCAGAAGGTCCAGCAGATCCGTATACCATGATCAGCTTGGCCAATCTGGGGCAATCAGAAGCACTTGTCACTCCTCCTGTCTGATTTTCTGAAGAATTTTTGGAATCAGGATTGCTGGAGGGAATGCGTATGCATACATTCCCGCCCATCTGATAGCTAACGCATCTGTTGCGAAAGCGCTTGGATCTGGAATCGGAGAGACGTACGTCGCCATCTTCGCATTCCTCTTCGTTGCGAACAAATCGATGTTGGGCTTCCCCCAATGGTCGAACAGACGATCCGCCACACATTGATTTAGTTGCCATTCCGTCGGTAAAACACTCATCCTTCGGCTCAATGAGTCTGCTAGCAGATTTAACCTTCCCGTAATATGAACTGCTTTCAAGGTAATCCTGTGATCCAGGCACCAGCAAAGCAGTTTCCATGTCATCATACAGAGACTGGGCGACTTAAGAACGAATAAGAACAATCTTGCCCTGAACTTTCTGTAAGAAATGTTCCAGGCCCAGGACTACTGCTCTTAATTCCAGTAGATTTATATGTTTCTTCGACTGTTCCAGATCCCACAGCCCTGATATCGTGGATTCTTCCAGGCAAGCTCCCCACCCCTCCATCGAGGCATCTGTGTACACAGTTACCTGAGGGTGAGGAGGGGTTAGCATCACCCCCACCAGGAGATTCTCTGTCTTCAACCACCATTGCAGGTGGTGAATTAGAGGCGCCAACACTGACACATTCGAGTCCAGTGAACCTGTACTCTGGGTCCATTGTGTCATGAGAAATAACTGGATCGGCCGCCTGCGTAAGGCGGCCTGAGGAATGACCGGTTCCAACGAAACCATCAACCCCAGCATTCTCAAGTAAACCCATGCCAGGATATGACGACTGTTGCACACTGACTGAATTACTGAGATGAGTCTCTGAACTCTCTCCTGAGTAGGATAAACATATCCTGTCTCTAGATCGAAGAACATCCCCAGGTAAACAAACTTCTGGGATGGAGTCAGCTCTGATTGTTTTTAATTTATCATCCAGCCTAAATCGGTGAGAGTTTTCAAAACAATCTCCAGATTGGTCGATAAACTTTCCTGGGTGTGTGCTTTTAACAGCCAGTCATCTATGTACGTGTGGACTGCTATGCTTCTCCTGCGGAGGTATGCTGTAATCGCAAGAACCACACGGGTGAAAACCCGAGGAGCGGTGGAAATTCCGACGGGTAACACCCTGAATTCCCACTGTCTGCCCTGGAATGCAAATCTCAGGAAGCGACGGAAACTCGTCGCTATGGGAATGTGGAAATAAGCATCCTTCAAATCTATTGAAGCTGTCCACATTCCCTTCTCTAACTCCGCCAACACCGAGCGCACAGTCTCCATCTTGAAACTGGGCGTCTATGAACTTGTTCAATGGCTTGAGGTTGAGAATTGGTCTCCACCCTCCGGTGTTTTTTGTTACTAAGAACACGGTTGAATAGAAGCCCGGACACTTCTGTGCCAGATGAATAGCTCCTTTTTGTATGAGGGAATTTATCTCCTCCTCGATACACAACCTCTGATCTGGATCTCTCGGATTTGGAGTCCAGATTGGCACTAGAGACAGTCGCGATGGCGGGCCTGTCATCCAATCGGGATGATACCCGACTGAAAGCCATCGCAAGACTAAACGGTCCTGAGTCAACCATTCCCACTCTTGCATGTGGTCGGCCAGCCGGCCTCCCACCGGTCCACCTACGGAGAGAGGTGGACATAAGGAGTGCAAGAGTGGCACTGTCTCCTTCGCCAGAAACACTGGAGTGGTTCTCACCGCGGTAACCAGCCCATCAGGCACGATTACCACGACCAGATCCTCGCGCGCCACGCCCAGCACCGCGCGCACCTCGGTGCGCGGGTGGCTGCCTGGCTGACTGCGCCTGAGGAGCCTGCGCCCCCCTCACTGCTGGCCGAATCGCACGCGGCCTAGGCCGACGCTGCGATGGTGGGTGGCCTCTGACCTGGCCACCTCCACCTCGAGCCTGCAGGGGACGATACGCAGGGGGTGCGGCGCGAATGCGCTCCCGACGGAGCACTTCAAACTGCTCGCGCAGCGCCCTCTGGTTATTGACCAGAGTAACCGTCTCCTGGAGGTGCCTACATCCCTCACCTCCAAAGAGACCAGGACCCATCATAGGCGTACGTAGTAGCCTATTGTACAGGTCCTGGGACGGGCACAGATTGTCCAAGGCAAACGTGCGCCTCGCCCGGACACTCCTGGTCACCGCCCGAGTCATGCAGTCCAGAGCCAGGTTGATACCATCCTGGATGGCTCTCTGGACTGTGACCGGGCTCGGCTGGCGCGATGCGGATGCTGTTACTACCCCCTGTAACAGCTGGGAGATGTGGGACAGAGCGGCAATCGAAGCTCTCCCACTCTCCTCCGCATCACGCAATGCGGCATTGGCCGAACGCAACGCGTTCGAACACAAAACTCCCGTGTCAGAACGGGAGCCTGGCCGTGCATCTTCACCCAAAGCCGCACGGTCATCCACGCCAGGCTTGGGTACCACACCGTACCTCTGGTAATCCAGGGGCACGATGTGGCAACGCCTGGCCACCTCACGAGGGGCCTTCGCGAGACGCCCATTCGCCTTGATGGACGTCTCCGCCGCCGCGAACATGTCGACGACATGCTCTGCTAACGGCAGAGATGGCATAGCGCTAGCAGTAGCCTTACCAACTAACCACGGCCTGTGATCACGCTGGCTAGCCGACTGCTCCATGGGCAGATCTGGCCTAACACTTACCAGCCATTGGCAAGCGTCAGACCAATCCTCTTCCGTGGCTAGCTGCGAGCGCCCTACAAGACGGGGGCCTTCGTCTTCCTCCTGAGCGCAAGCAGCAGAGCTTGACGGCGATAAGCTGATACCCCTGGCAAGCCAGGGAAAGCATGCGGGCCCGAAAGAACAGGCATGCTAATCTGACTGGCCTGACCAGGAGCAGGCGCCGTGGTAGAGCGCGGGGCAGATACCACCCCACCACGGCCCCGGCCAGCACCAGCGATACTCTCGGCAAGCCGAGGTATGCGGTATAGCTGGCCATCAGCACCGCCCCTCTCGGCAAGCCGAGGTATGCGGTATAGCTGGCCATCAGCACCGCCCAGGGCCACCTTCTGAGCCGTGAACTCTACTCCTGCGTGAGTAGAGCCATGGAATATGTCGCCTGTATTCCCCGCGAGGGGTGCACAGATGTCATAATCCATGGTCATGTCCCCAGACGGCGACCCTAACAGGTAATCCTCTTCCTCCTGGCCAGAAAGATTAGACTCCGGGTCAGCAAAGAGAGCTAACCCGGACTGGCCAGGAAAGGTGCCATAGGAGGTACTGGCACCTGCGGCGTACGGATACCCCTGGACTGATAAGCAGCCCGCGGGTTCCAGCGACAGCCGTCCACAACCCCTCGGCGCGGCACCAAGCCTGCTGCCAGGGTCGTGGAACGCCCCCACTAATGGGGCCACCTCTGAATCTTCGAACAACGGAAACAGCCTACGGAAAGGTGATTCAGAGGTGGGGATTACCTGCTCTGAAGCAGATGCCGAGGACGACAAAGGATCTGGTCCAGGAAGCATGCCACGAAGCAACTCTGGAACCAAATCCTTTATCGTCCTCTTCATCTCTCCCAACATCTCACTCCGGAAGGCCTCCATGTCCACCGCGGACGAGGCCTTCCTCTTACCCTTCTTACTTACACCCTCTCTTTTCTGCTTCCTCTCCTCCTCCACCACCTTGTCCTTTGCCTGCAAAGACAAAAACTCGGCCATTAGCTCGCCCCCCCCCCCCACTGCTTGCATACCTCACACTTGAGCAATGGCCCACAGGGACTACAACTAAAACACAGGTGAGGAACGAACCTATCCTTAAGGAACCATCCACAGGACGAGCAACCAGGTCTCTGAAACAGGACAAATGACGAGGACAATGAGTAATTTTGTTACAGTTAGAAACTCAAAACCAAACTAAAAGAGAGGGAAATGATCATAAAGATCAATAATCATCTGAAACCAGCGTTGGACAAAACTTTAATTGTTAATAAAAGCAAGGCTGATTATGACGTCATGAATCCCATGACAGTAAATTAATCGATCCGACCAACAACCAGGCGTGCGGATGAATTGTATTCATAACCAGAACATCCTTCGAACGGTTATTCAGACTACACAACCAACCCATACACAACGATAACAATGGCAATTACAGTTAATTTTCTTAAATAATTAACCTCACCTCATATCGTTACTTAGATACCTGACACTTTGTATAGACAAACCATCCAACGTGATGAACTGGAGCACTCCACCAACTGTACGCCTCTCAACTCTCTTCACCTTAGGGGAAGGAATTGGATCAAGAGGGCAAAGTGAGAAGACCTTTATACTAGGCCTCCGACTCACTGGACATAGAATTCTTGGTTAGATAACTTAACAGTATTAGTAGGAAATGGAACCTTGGTGGAGAGAAACAAACCCTCAGATGCTGTGATGTCCAATACATATCCTAACAGATACCTGTGGACATAAACACAAAGAGAGATTAGTATTATATAGTACCATGTTGAAATAAAACAACTAAAACAGGTGCTTATCATGGTAAACGCGAGTCCCGGAAACACATTACACCGGGAAAAACTCGCTAGAATATATTAGAAATCACCTAATATAAGGATCCTGAGCCATCCTCCGGCGAAGCCACTCTTTCTGACATGATCACAGGCGATAATACTTCCAATATAAGAACTTACATGCGTTAGAACAAGTGAAAAGTGAAAAACCACAAAAAACATGTGTTCACTCTCTGCCAATAAATTAGCAAAGAGGAAGTAGTAGTCGGCGCATGCGCGGTGGTGGGGCTGGCATCCGCCGGACTACCCTCTGTCTACCTTCCCAGTAGGGGCACCTAACTGTTTTTATTCTGAGTGTTTATTGAGTGAACGCAGATATTTAGCAATATCAAAAGTATTAGGGAGGTAAGTATACTCTTGAAGTGAAAACCAGAAATAGTATGGATTCCCTACTAACAAATGTGATATTTGTAAATAGCAGAGGAGGGAAACTAATTACAAATAGATACCTCTACATTATTTTCTGAGGACTGAGATGGCAAGTGTGGGTTGGACGTGTCATGGAGGTATTGGTCGGTAAAACTTGATTCACAGTGCCACTGGGCTACTGACATAATGTCTTCAATAGAAACACCATTAAATAATGCCGTGGAAGTTACCACACCACAGACACTCCGAGCTTTGGCTCTATCTACTTGATTTCCAGTGGCTGTCTTATGACAGAATTGAATGCATTCTACTATCCTTCTGGAAATAGTGTCTCTTGACGCCTTACCATGGGGTACATGACAACCATAGGGAGCATGGGTCCGTCCGACAAACCTGAGTTCTTCTTTTGTACTTATTTAAAGCATAGACAGGACACCATGCTTTAGCACCAGGATCATATCTGGTTAAGGCAGGTAAAATAATAGGTTGACCCGGATATTTTAAAGACTGATTCTTAGCCAAGAAATTCAATCTCGGTAGAAGCTTAAGGCCTTCACCTGTAACTATCTAATGGTCAGGCTCAGCAAACAAGGCATGGATTTCACTTCTGTGTCTGGCTAATCCTGCCGCAACTAAAAATACAGCTTTAAGTGTCAATAATTTTATAGAAATAGCACTAAGTGGTTCAAAATGTTTATCACTCAAAACTTGAAGAACCAGAGAAAGACTCCATGACAGTGTCAGTGGAGGGTTTCTCAGTCTGAGATTGCCCATACCTTTGATAAGAGTATTTAAAACACATACTTCATCACTTCCCCTCTTTGCCAAGCAAGGGATAACTGGCATTAATGCTGATTTATATCTAGCAATAGAATTAGGCTTAAGACTATAGGCATCATACAGGTGACAGAGAAAATCAGCTACTATCTGAATAGATGCATCCATTGGAGCACCATTCTGCAAATCTGTTGATTTTATAATTATATACTCTGGAGGTTGACCCCCTTCTGGCTCTGGCCATGAAATTGGCTGCTTGCTCAGAAAAGCCCTCCTTAACTGCGGATTTTTTTACAACATCCATGCAGTCAATTGAAACATTGACGGATTGTTGTGAAGGGTCTTGCCCTGGAAGATAATATTGTCCATCAGAGGCAGAGGAAACGGATTGCAGACCAGAAGGTCCAGCAGATCTGTAAACCATGATCGGCTTGGCCAATTCGGGGCGATCAGAAGCACTTGGCATTCCTCCTGCTTGATCTTCTGATGAATCCTTGGAATCAGGATTGTTGGAGGGTATGCGTATGCATACATTCCATTCCAACTGATAGTTAGTGCATCTATTATGTTAGCGCATGGATCTGGAATCAGAGAAACATACGTCGTCATCTTCGCATTCTTCTTCATTGCGAATAAATCTATGTTGGGTTTTCCCCAATGATTGAACAGGTGATCCGCCACACATTGATTTAGTTGCCTTTCCGTAGGCAGAATGCTCATCCTTCGGCTCAATGAGTCTGCTAACAGATTCATCCTTCCCGGAATATGAACTGCTTTCAAGGTGATCATATGATCCATACACCAGCAAAGCAGCTTCCATGTCATCATACAGAGACTGGGTGACTTCATTCCGCCCTGGCGGTTTATGTAACTCACTACTGTTGAGTTGTCTGACTTTCCCTCCACTTCTTTTAAGAAGTGGTCCAGGCCTAGAATTACAGCCCGTAATTCTAGCATGTTGATATGCTCCTTTGACTGATCCAGATTCCAAAGCCCTGATATTGTGGCTTCTTCCAGGCAAGCTCCCCATCCCTCCATCGATGCATTCGTAAACATCGTTACTTGAGGGTGGCGAGGGTCAGTGTGACCCTGCCAGGTGATTCCCTCTCTCCACCCACCAATGAAAATGATGAATGAGAGGATCCAACGCTTGAATGCGCGAGTCCAGTGATCCTGAACTCTGCATCCACTGAGTCATGAGAAACAGCTGAATCGGCTGCCTGCGCAAGGCCGCCTGAGGAATGACTGGTTCCATTGAAACCATCAGACCTCGCATTCTCAGATAGACTCGTGCTAGAATATAACGACTGCTGCAATCCAATTGAATGCATGAGAGGAGATTCTCCACTATCTCCTGGGATGGATAAACATATTTTATCTCTAGATCGAAGAACATACCTAGGTAAACAAACTTTGGGGATGGAGTCAGCTCTGATATTTGAAAGTTGATTATCCAGCCTAAATCTGTGAAAGTTTTCAAAACTATCTCCAGATTTGCGGTCAAACTTTCTGGGTTGAGTGCTTTTAGCAACCAGTCGTCTATGTAAGTGTGGACTGCTATATTTCTCCTGCGGAGGTATGCTGTGATAGCAAGGACCACTCAAGTGAAGACCCTCGGAGCCGTCGAGATACCGAATGGGAGAACTTTGAATTCCCATTGACGACCCTGAAAAGCAATTCTCAGAAACTGACGAAAACTCCTTGCAATGGGAATATGGAAATAAGCATCCTTCAGATGTATCGATGCTGTCCACATCCCCTTCTCTAACCCCAACAACACCGAATTTATTGTTTCCATTTTGAAACATTTTTGGTGTGTATAAATTTGTTTAGAGGTTTGAGGTTGACAATTGGTCTGCTGGCTTCTGACACTGCCAGCACCGCCACGAGCATACTGCTGTCGAACAGCTGAGGGCTGAAAATGCATGTGTTCTCTGTGCAACACCTCAAATTGTGCATGCAGCGACCGCTGATTGTTCACCATGTTCACCGTCTCCTGAAGGTGCCGACAACACTCACCTTCAAAACGACTAGGGCCCGCCATCGGTGCTTGCAATAAGTGTGACTTGAGCTCCTGGGATGGGCACAAATTGTCCAAGGCAAATGTGCGCCGCCTCCTGAGTGACTTGGTGACCGACCTAGTCAGACAATCCAATGCTAGGTTGATCCCATCCTGGACGGCTCGTTGTACTGTCACCGGACTAGGCTGGCTACTACCGCTGATAGCAGCTGAGACACGTGAGACAGCACACAAATTGCTGCTCGCGAGCTCTCCTCTGTCATGCAAAGCGGCATTAGCTGAGCGCATAGCGCCCGAGCACAGTGCTCCAGTGTCAGTACGAGAGCCTGGCCCTGGGTCTTCCCCCAGAGCGGCGCGGACGAGCTCGGTCTGGGAACTAGACCACACCGAGTGTACTGACTGGCAGTAACTCAGCATCGCCTAGCAACCTCGCAGGGGGGGGCTTCACGAGGCGACCTTTCAGTCTGATCGACTCCTCTGCCGCATTGAACATATCAAAGATATGCTCAGCATACGGCAGAGACTGAACCGAGGTGGCCAACTGCTTAGCCTGTAACCATGCCCCTGGGTTACTGGCAGCCAATTCGTCCACTGAGGTCTGGTCTAACAGTGAGGAGCCACGCGCACGTGTCAGACGAGTCTTCATCCGTGGCCACCTGCGAATTGCTGATGAGCAGCGGGCCCTCATCATCTTCAATAGCATTCGCAGGTGGGGCTCTGAAGAGGAGGCTATAGACATACCCGACTGCCCGGGGAATGCATAGGGGCCCCGCGAGGGCTGGCATGACATTCTCCATGGGCAGGCCACGCACCAAGGCTGCGCTCGTGTGAGGGGCGTAAAGCACATTAGCGCGGTCCGGGTCATCCGTATGAGATTCCACGGCTAAGTATGGTATTTTATACGGGCAGCTGTCCGCTCCAAATCAGCCCACTGGTTGAATCATGAAACCTGCTCCCGAGGGAACAGAGCCATAGGTGCGAGCGGCCGCGCTCCCCATGAGAGGAGTGTAAACGCTCGCCCCTGGATCCCTGAAAAACTTGTTCGAACTAGTAGGGCATGATCCAGGGATGGGAGCTATCTGCACTGAGGTCAATGTGCAGGAGGTTGAAACACCTGTGCCCGACAACATGCCGCGAAGCATATCAGGCATCAGATCTTTCAAAGTCCTGCGCATCTCACTCACTAACTCTACCTTGAAGGCCTCAAGCTCACCCTTCTCAGAGGCCTTCTTACCCTCCTTCTTCACACTCTTGCCATCCTCAACCATCATTCTTGCCTGTGAACCAAAGAATTCAGAGATTGTATCTCCCCACTCTTTACAAATAGCGCATTTGTTAGACAGCCTACAGTCTGTACAAGATGGGCAAGAGTGGGGGAAGAATCTAGCCTTCAAATGTTTCTGACATAATGGACATGATGATTTCTGAAAGGTAGGCATAGGAGGAGAATGAGTATTTTAGTTTGTTAATTTGTAATTTCTTTTAGTAAATACAAGAACAAACTCGAAAGAGAAGACACCCACTTTTATTACTGACAACCCTGAAGGGACAGATGTCTTCTTGTGTTAAAAATAACAAAACAACCAGGGAAACCCTATTAAGAACGATAGAAAGACGAGAGAGAAAAGATTATGACTATCTAGATATCTCTCCACATTCATTACAAAGGATGATAATGACATCAATTTGATTTCTCTAAACTAAGATTATGACATCAATCAAGGGAAAAAATCTCTGGCTGATTATGACATTAAACCACAATGCAACAGCCTCTTCAAGGAGAGGACACATCAGAAAATGAATGCAAGAAATCCCCTAGGACTACATACATTCACTACTCAAGAATAATATAATATTAAATTATATATCCGAGAACCCACGCACACACAAAAGAGGATACAGTACAATAAAGCTGGCAGAAAAAATTCTTACATATTTTCAAATAATTAGGTGCCATAACTGATAAATTCCCTTATCCTGAGCACAGGCAAACCATCCTCTTGTGCATCCATCCATCCGCCGAGTCTATAGAGTCTGATTAAGGGGATGGGACAAAAGGAGGAAGATATTTTTTTTTATATCTCCGACCCTTAGACATATCAAAATGATGTCAGAAAAAGAGACGTGATCAATCTCCGAGTGAAGAACAGGTGCTTTTACCATTCATAAGATGAGCCTGTGGACACAAAGACACAAGGGATTAGTAGATCTAGGCGCTGGGAGATTTTAACAAGGATTCCCAGCGCCTAAAAACGTGCTAACGCCAGGTCGGCCGCGAATGAAAACTGGTAACATATAAAGGTTACAAGTCTTAATTAATATATGGAACAATATCACCTTAATGGATGATGAGGATGACTCCTCTGGAGTCTTAGCATCAGCCATTTATGGAAATGGATGATAAATATATAGAAAATTCTCAAAAAAGAACTTTGAAAGTTTTCCAATGTTGAATGGAAGCCAATATATTAGAAAACAGAAGTACCAGTATGCGCATGCGCAGTAAGTGGGGTTTGTCATGTGCATGACTGTGTACATTCACCTGCCCAATAGGGGCACCTAACTTTTTATAATTCTGAATATTATTGAATTTAGAGCCGATATACTAGTATATTAAGAGTGTTAGGGAGGTAAGTATGTTCTCATGATGTGAAATCAGTTTTAACAAACCTGCTTCCGTGATGTTCTGTCGTGGAGTCCTCGCACCGCCAGTACAATAGTAACCGCCCCAGCACTGACCCGTCGGTTCTCCACCAGCTATTGATGAGCAGTAATAGCCAGGGTCACAGTCAAAACAATCGTAGTAATTCACAGCCCCAGTTACATTGCTGTAGGTACCAGCGGGGCAGGGTTTAGCTTCCCATGAGCCTGTGGAGGTAAGCATAGTAGTCATAGTCACAACCACAGAAGCAGTAGTATATACCATAAGTCTCTATGCGCATCAGTGAGTATGTGTATGCATGCGTGTGCGAGCATGCGTGTGTGTGTGAATGTATGTTGAGTGTATGTGCAATGTGCATACATGCATGTGTGCCTTCATGTGTGCATGCATGCGCTGGTTGCTTTTCACAACTCTGACACAGACAATGTACACTCCTACGTACTAATTATATGAAGTATATTTTATTTTTTGAAAATATTAAAAACTATCAATATTTAATTAATTTCAGAAAATAAATAAATAAAATTAACCCAAAACGCAGTATCCTCCTGCTGGGCAGATAACTCCCTTCGATCCATCAGTGGGGTTTGACACGGTCGCACCGCTGTAGCAGAGAAATCCTGGATCACAGGGCCCACGTGGCATGAGTAAGCCGGGTGCATCACAGTATGCACCGGGATCGCACAGGCGACAGTCAGTCATTTGAATGAGATCTGAGAAAGAACAACAACAATGGCAACAACATGAGAAATTCATGAATCCGCTTTTGTCATTGAGGCAAACACTTTTAGCTTTGCCGCGCCCAGCTCTAGCTAAGCTCCACTCACATCTCGCTCATGTTGGGATCGATCGATCCCTGAACTCCCTGACTATCAATTTCCAGAAAACTTTACAGGTAAGCTGTTGAATATTTTGAAACTAATTTGACTGGGCACTGTTACTGCCTACAGCATGTTTATTAAATAGCAAGGACACACAATTCGTACGTGTCGGACTATTAAGCATTTAAGCATCGTCATTCATGCTGTAACTGATTATGACGCTATCCTACACATCACGTAGTTGATTATGACATCATATGATGGATGGATAAACTTGAAAGTTCCATTAGATAATATAAGGATCCATTTCTAGCTATGCCCCGCCCATTTTTAGCTTAGCTCCGCCCACATTTTGGGATCGATTTATACATATTTTGAACCTTGACGTACCAGAATCCCAATTTCAAGGTAATTATACAGGTAAGCTGTTGAATATTTTGAAATCCATTTGAATGGGTGATGTTACTGCCTATGGCAGCAACAGCGCCCCACCCAGTCAAATTAGTCTCAAAATATTCAACAGAATGTTTATTAAATAATAAATCCATCAAAGACTTGATGGACTATTCTCTTCATAAATTATGACTGCGACGTCATCGTACATGACATGTGACATAACTATGACATCACATACATGAGTGACAGATCAGATCTATCTGTTATAAGCAAATTGACCAATCAGGTTCTCTCGACCAAATGTGTTTCAGCCCTTGGCTTAAATGACATTTTGTAAGTTTCAAATCAATCGGCCAAGCGGTTTCAGAGATGTTTAAAGGACACTTCCGGGATTTGTAAAAGTTGACTTTATTTGAAAGACTATTATATGACTAACATAACTACAGGCAGGCAGGCAGGCAGGCAGGCAGGCAGACAGACAGACAGACAGACAGACAGACAGAACCGACCGACCGACCGACCGACCGACCGACCGACCGACCGACCGACCGACCAACCGACCGACCGACAGACACAGACAATACGCTCATTGTACTTATGGAATGATGGTAACGTTTGTTCAAAATGTGTTATTAAATTTGAACATATAAAGTTGCATATATATATAAGCATTATCCCTTTAAAGGACAATTCCGGGATGGGACAACAGACAAATAATACAATTGCCCTGTAGGTGGGGCTTAGAATACACCTTCCGTATCCTCTGCGTGTCGTAAGAGGCGACTAAAGGAGGTAAGGGTGAGGTAACCCTGACAGAAACCTCGAGTGCTGAAGACGGAGGTTCCAGGCCGCACGGCGCACTCTAATAAACCATGGATCCACGCACTTAACGCTTATGATCATGTCGATAGTCACTTACAGGACTGGCGGTATGATCAGCGAACGAAAAGAAAAAGACAAATCATACGAAGAATTATACCGTCGTAAACAGGATTATTTAATCTCCTGGGCGCGGCCATTTTCTCGCACCGAGAGCGAGATTTCACGAGATCGTGACGTCATCCCCACACCAACGCTATCTTTGCCGAGCATGAAGGCTGTACAGTAAATATGTATATGCATGGAGGCCTAACATGTGCTAATTTGTAATCGTTAGGACATTGTCCAGTTAAGCTATTAAGTTTTTCAAGAAATTCTAGTATCCGAAGTCAGTGGTGAATCGTTAACCACTAGACTGCTGAAGCATAGATTCCATTTTCTCTATCCTATCAGAATGTGTTCATTTTGGTAACAATGCTGCTGTAAGTCATTCCTGTGCACGACGGCAACACGTTTCAGCAACATTTTTTTTCTAAATGTACCCCGGCACTTTCTGTGTAAGTAGGCTATTACGCATTTCCCACCATGCGATAAGGGTTAAATGAAGTGGCACACTTGACACGTGCGCATTGTCAAATTACTCAGCCGACTCATGATACGGTGATAACGTGTGTCGCAGGAAGTGTAAATATATATTCCAAGAAAACGTATGATATGATAATATTGTCGGAACCACAGAACCGATTGTAATAATTCTGATACCTACATGTAGCTGCAAATTCGAAGATTTATCCAATGCCAGGGATGTTCGAATTGGCCTAGTGGTTCAAAAGATCCACTCTGCGGAATAAACTAAGACACCAAAATTTCAAACAAAAATTTCAGGATGTACTCTATCTATCCATCATCCCACATCAGAATGAGTAATACAGCTACAATGACAGAATTTAATGTGCCAAAGCTTTACAATGTTATCACAAAAGGGGAAAAATTCCGTCAAAATATCTTAATTATTGAAATCACTACAGCTTGCCGGGCAATATTCATCGGCAATGAAAATTCCTAGATTTTATGTCAAAATGTTAATTCATTTGGTGCTATCTCTGGCAATATTCATGTGAGAAAAATCATAATTGGTCAGGCAAATAGCCATTTCTTTCAGCTTTAAGCACACTCCAATTTAATGACAAAATGCAAAGATAGAGTCTGTGAGACAAAGACCATCTCATGCTGAATTTTACCAAAAAAAGAATAACATATTCTCAGATCGTATCTTAGATGAATAATTTGTTTATCTATTCCAGTATTTTGAACCTCTTGTCTGATATTAAAGTCCATTATATCATATTAATCCTGAGGTCAGCACCTATTTAGAGATCTTAGAATCATTGGAATCGCTTCAGCGGTTCATTTGCTATTATCATTTACATATACTTCCTTCAAATATATACCCGCATCTATTGGCCTCGCTCCTCCAGTCAATGCAATAGGGGTGGTGCGGGGCTGACGATAAAATGGCAGCGCCCCAATGTGCGAAAAATTGTCAATTTTACCGACTTTATCTAGCGATAGTTGCTATCTGGCTATTATTCTGGCGCAATTTCATCAAACATGTAATAATCTTTCAAATAAAGCACACTTTTTATCATCCCGGAATTGTCCTTTAAAGGCGTTGACAAAAATATGATAAAATCCAAGATGGCCATGAACCAAATTGACAAATCGGTACTTAATTTGAACCATCCTTTTTAGCCAATGTCATCAAAACTGTTAACTTAAAATTTACGTTTTCGTCGTTTTGTAAGTGCAAAGAGCACGCCTTTCGCATGGAGTTTTGCGCCATTAAGTGTACTATTATTATCCTCTCTCTTTATGACACAAGGATGCTTCCAGACAAATTTGGTTAAAATCGTCTTTTGTTTTTTAGAAGTTGTTCGAAGCTTGCCATTCTTTTCCTATAGGAGTATTTGCAGGAAAATAATCCAAGAAGAATGCCAAACCATTTATCTCGTCGAAATTAATCCAGTGGTTCTTGAGATGATGTTTAAAGAGAAGGGTGACGACAGACGACAAATGACAGCTGGATGACTGATGGATGGACGATAGCCATGGCATAAGCTCACTTGGCATTTCGGCCCAGGTGAACTAATCATACATGATATAAAGTCTGGACACTTTCTTAACCCTTTAATGGTCAAGATTTGTCAAGACACCTGATATTTTTATTTAGTGACGGTCAATTTACAGGCCTAGAGAAGAATATTTTTTAACATTTACCACTGGAATGACTGGCTCAGTTATCGAACCAGTTATTCCAGTGGTGAATTTTCAAAAATATTCTTCTCTTAGCCCGTAGATGGACATTTCACAAGATCAGTACAGAGGCCAATTTTGAGCAGGTTGCCAAATAAAGGGTTATCGAATCATTAACTTTTGGCTCCAAAATGCAGGTGGACTTTTGAGAGCAGGCTTAACTCTACATTATCTTGAAGATGGTAAGATTTAATTTCCTTTTAACTCACACAAAATCTATATCAATAAACTAGCATGGAACTATCTTACTTGTGTCATTCCCATAGCGACCCATTGGACATGGTGTTGCCTTTTCGGAGCCAGCCACGCAATAGTAGCCACGGGGACAGTCGATCGGAGCAGGACTAGCAAGTGGACAGTAGAAGCCGACTGGACATTCAATACAGGCTAACAGTGATGGTGTCGCTGTGACATTTGTGAAGGTCCCTCCAGGACATGATACCTGCAAACAAGACCAGACCATTTATTTAAATGTTTTTAATTTTTTTATTCCTCTTTTCATAATTCAAATAAGACAGACATCAGATTGCGGATCCAACAGATGGGTAGACAAATACTCAAACAGCTGGGGAGGGAGGGAGGGAAGGGGGGGGGGAGGGAGAGGGAGAGACAGAGAAGGGGAGAGAGGGTAGTGGGGGAGAGGGGGGGGAGGGAGAGGGAGAGGAAGGTGGGTGGGAGGGAGGTCAGTGGGAGGGAGGGAGGGGAGAGAGAAGGGGAGAGAGAAATATGGTCCAGCTCGGAAATAAGTCAACATAACAAAAACAGGAACACGGTTAGTATAAGAAATGTTCTGTTGAATATTTTGAACATAATTGGATTAGGCAGCAATGTCTTCTAATCACTTAGGCAGCAATATCTTCTAATCCAATTATGTTCAAAATATTCAACAGAACTTTTTATTTTGTTTTGTAAGCGTTCTAAGTTATTTTTTAGTTGTACTGTATACGTAGCAATGGTCAGACAGATGGATGGACACAATTACTCTTTGAATAAACGCATATATTTCTATCTAAGCTCCACCCATTTCTAGCTAAGCTCCACCCACTTTGTACTCGTGCTGGGATCACTTTATATACATTAACCCCTGAATTCCCAGTTTCTCTATTTCAAGGTAATTTTTCAGGTAAGCTTTTGAATATTTTGAAAGTAATTTCCCTATGGCAGCAACAGCTCCCAGTCAAATTAGTTTAAAAATATTCAATAAAAGGTTTATTAAATTTTAAATTTACCAAAGACATACAATTCCCACATTATAGTAACAGCCTTTTCGCGATTCATGACAGAGCGATATCATTTTGATTGTTATGTAAGTTAACATGTGGCGTATTTAATTATGACATCATATACATGAGTGACAGATCAGATCCATTCACTTGTATATCAAACTCCTGTCTTCATTATGCGCTTGACAATACATGATATTCTTTCTATGAAAATAAATTAAAATTTTGTTTCATATTTCAATCCTATCCTTACCATTTCTGATCCGTATGAGCCAATCTGAGCCGGATCTGATCCATATGGATTTGTAAATGGACTTGGGCAATAAAACCCAAGATTACATGGTCCACTCTCAATAAATACACCCTCCAAGCAGTATGAGCCTGCGGGGCATGGTACACAGTCGGCTGTACTTTGTCCACCCGTGTAACGGTTTATTGTACCGATTGGGCAATTAATCTCTTCAGGTGTTGCTAAAAATGATAAGAATTATTTTGAATAATTTCACAACGAAAATTAATTATAATCAACTAAAAATTTTCGTATAACGACTATAGACATATATCCAAATGCACAAATCTTTTGGTCAAAATGCCACCACCCCCACCCTCACCCTCCCGGGCGCCCTTCTCCCAGCAGTTTGGAATTTATGATAATTTGTACTTTGGCTTTATATGATCATAGAAACTATGATGGGGTTAACCATTTGACCCTCACAGCCTAGAAGCGACAAATTCTCTATGATGTAGGAAATAATCTGCTGAATATTTTGAAACCAATACGACTGGGAGCTGTAGCATCATCAGGTCCGAGTCTAATTACTTTCAAAATATTCAACAGCTTTCCTGCATATCAATCTCAAAATTGTCGAGCCAGTCATTCCAGTGGTAAATTTTCAAATATAGTGTTATCTTACCCTGCAAATGAACATTCCTCATGACCACTGCAGGGGCCGTTTTTGACCGGCTTGACCATTAAAGAGTTAAATAATGACACCAGTGTCCTTGAAGTTAGCAAGGAATATCTGCGACACATGTAACTTAATACCATAACCAGTGTCCTTGAAGTTAGCAAGGAATATCTGCGATACATGTAACTTAATACCATAACTAGTGTCCTTGAAGTTAGCAAGGAATATCTGCGATACATGTAACTTAATACCATAACTAGTGTCCTTGAAGTTAGCAAGGAATATCTGCGATACATGTAACTTCATACCATAACTAGTGTCCTTGAAGTTAGCAAGGAATATCTGCGATACATGTAACTTTATACCATAACCAGTGTCCTTGAAGTTAGCAAGGAATATCTGCGATACATGTAACTTAATACCATAACTAGTGTCCTTGAAGTTAGCAGGGAATATCTGCGATACATGTAACTTTATACCATAACCAGTGTCCTTGAAGTTAGCAAGGATTATCTGCGATACATGTAACTTCATACCATAACAATCACATCAAATACTAATCACGGGGTGGGGTGGGATGGGGTCGAAATGTTCTGTCAAGGTTACCAAGTACATGCATGTTTCTAAAATTATCATAAAACAACAAGATTCAGTGAACTATTTTAACACTAATTTTAATCAAAAACTCAAAATATTTGCTTACTGAATGTTTATTTGTCGGCCAAGCGAAGACTATTTATTAAACTTTACCATTAGACGTTATTTTAGTGGTAAATTTTCAAACTGATTTGTCTCTTGCTCTGCAAATAGACATTCCTTAAAACGACAGCAAAGGATGGTTTAGGCAGTCTCGACCATAACGGTGTTAAAACTTTCCATGAGAATAAAATTTATAACTGCAACATATACTAATCTTGCACCATGTGTCATTTACCTTCAGGACAATATTGGCCTCTGGAGCAGTTTGTTGCTTCCGCTAAGGCTTTCAGAGCACCCACACAGTACTTAGTGGCAGAACATCGCTTGTTAGTGAGCATGTCACTTTCTGCTGTCGAAACATTGTCACAGTAATACCTGAAATATCAAATACGATAGACTATCATCATCTGCTTCACATGTCTGTATTATATTAACCCTCGAATGCTCAAGATTTCTTAAGAAAACCGAAACCTTTGCTTAGTAAATGTCCATTTTCAGGAAAGTATATTTTTTCTAAATTTTACCACTGGAATGGCGGGCTCGATAAATGAGACAGTCATTCAAGTGGTAAAATTTCAAAAATACACTTCTTTTGTCCTACAAATCAACATTCCTCAAGACATAGTTGTAAAGGTAGGTTTGGCAAACTTGACCATTACAGCTGTACCATTATACATGTACGCTGCTAAATTTCAGAGAAAATTAAAAAAAATTAAGATCTTAAAATTAAATTCCATTTTATAGGATAATTGATGTTCATTTTAGAAAGAATTTTACTGTAAACAATGTTGAGATTTATGACAGCAATAGGTTTTAGCCTCAGTTTCTAAAATTGACACTAATTTTTCTTCTTTTGACCTTGGAAATATATGATTTACCTTTTGGCATCAGGTGATTCACTATAAATGTGGGATCTTAAAATAAATCATAGAGAATCCATGGTAAGCAATGTAACCCTGGTTTTGTCTTGAGACACAATTCTGAATACCAGAGATACACTACTTTATAGGAACCTTTGATCTGATACATCTATGTTACAAGCAAAATCTATCAAATCTATGGCTGAGTGGGGGACTAACAAGAAGATTTCAAAGATAGTATTAACAAAGAAGACCACACCAGTTAACAGATCCTTAATTCATACCTCTATAGGAAATCTTACCATACATTTCAGGCTTTATATTGAGGCCCCGCTACAGATAGAAACAATGTCAAACAACAGGAAGAAAGTTATTGCATGAACCCTTACCACTCTGATATCAAAATTTCAAATTTTCAAATATAATTAATAGATGAACTGACATTCATTTTTCAATAAATTTGGTGGGAGATGGTGCTGTCATAGACAGCAACATCGTCCACCAAAATTGTTGAAAAATGTACACCAGTTTATTTGCTATTGACACATTAAAATATAGAATATTGACATCAGTGTGCTAAGGGTTAACTGATTCACATGAGGGCCACACCTAAGTCAAATACTTATTAAAGCATGTTTATTATTTCTACGTACCCTGGTTCACAGACTTTGCACACCCACTGGCCAGCTTTTGAATACATGCCCAATGTGCACTCGGCAGGATGAATAGTACCCACAATGCAATAGTATCCGGGAGTACATGCGATACAGTTGTCTTCATTGTGTCCTTGACTGCCAACTGTAACAAAACACACATATCATACATACAGAGACATACATATAGATGTACATGCACCAAAAAACACGGACACACAGACACGCACTCATGTGCGCACACATGCACACAGGTGCACATGCGCACAAACAATACAGACACATGCACAGATACACGCACATATGTACACATACACCCACCAACCAATGCACGCATGCATGCACACACACACACAAGCACACACACATGCATATACATAGGCATGCATGTGCACGGACACACACACACACACACACACACATGCAAGCACACATACATATACGCACACACACATGCACGCACACACATGCAAGCACACATACATATACGCACGCACACATGCACGCACACACACACACACACACACACACACACACACACACACACACACACACACACACACACACATCTCCTACCTGCACCATCAAATGCTGTACTGGATACGTTAACGCCGTATGGCATGTAAGTTCCTCTGGGACATGCTTCGGGCAGACTGACAGCAAACTCACAGAAATGACCTAAAACACATTATCATAACAGTGACGAGAGTAGAGATGTGTTATGATATAAGTGGCATGCATTGACATAAATATATGAATGGACGGATCCAATCTGCCACTCAAGTATCTGACATCACAATCAAAATATGACACTTGTTAGCTGACCTCACAATCAAATGACCTAAGTCCGACATGAAAGCACCAAAAAGTTTGACAGTAACTGTTAATTGCATGCTTTTGATGAATCTGCAATTTAACACTTTAATGGTCAAATTTGATCAAGAAAATTAAAACATATACATTATAGAATATCAGTTATCGAGCCAGTCATTCTAGTGGTAAATTTTCAAAAATTGTTTTCTCTTGGGCTGTAAATAGACATTCCACATGAACATAGCAGAGGCTGGTCTTGTCCGCTATAAACATTACCCCTTTGACCTTCAAACTTATTCAAGAAAATTTCAATTTTCTCATAGAAAATGTCCACTTGCAGACCAAGAGAAGGCTATTTTTGAAAATTGACCACTGGAATGACTGGCTCGGTTATCGAACCAGTCATTCCAGTGGTAAATTTTCAAAATTAGTCTTCTCTTGGTCTGCAAATAGACTTGTCTCAAGATCATTGCAGAAGCTATTTTTGGCTGATATGAGTGTCTAAGGGTTAATAAACATTCTGCTGATTGTTTTGAAACTCATTTCACCAATACGAGTAATGCTATACACCAGTACACCATCATCAAATTTTGTTACAAGAGGACAAGACAGATTTGACAGCAGGCTATCGAAGAAGAGTTACCTCCCTTGATTGTGATTTATTATACCATCAAGAGTTGTCTCCCTTAAATTTAATTACAGCAATGGAATATAACAATTCCATTCATGATATGTCAATCAACTTTTACTTCTAATAACTGGTTATATAAGTAGTCATGGCATTACAGTATTTTGGCATTAACAGGGAATCGAACCCACAACCAACAAGTTAAGCGCCAAGAATTGGTGTGGTGGAAGCGATTGTGGGATATGATACTTAGCGCTTTAGTCGGTTGTGGGTTCCATTCCCTGTTAAATTCTAATTTGTTATTTACAAGTATAGGAGTTATTTCCCCTGGTAGCTGCAAGTAGGAACTGGGCCAAAATAAAAATCTGCAATGGTTTTGAGAAATGTTCATTTGCAGACCAAGAAAAGACTATTTTTGAAAATTTAACACTGGAATAATTGGCTCGATAACCGATCCAGTCATTCCAGTGGTAAATTTTCTAAATTAGTATTTTCTTGGTCTGCAAATGGACATTTGCATTGAGAAAGTAGAAATTTTCATGAACAAATTTGAGGGTTAACACCTTAACCCTCATATCGGCGAAAAACGGCTTCAGCACTGGCCTTGAAAAATGTCCATTTGCAGACCAAGAAAAGCCTATTTTTGAAAATTTACCACTGGAATGACTGGCTCAATTACCGAGCCAGTCATTCCAGTAGTAAACTTTCAAAGATAGGCTTCTTTTGGTCTGCAAATGGACATTTTCTATGAGAAAAGTTGAAATATTCGTGGACAAATTTGAGGGTTAATGGGTTAAAACTGTTACCTTGTGTGCAGTTTTTACATTCCCCTTGAGATGATATTCCATATACATCATTGTATGTCCCATTGGCACAACCAAACTCTGAGGCAAACTTTGTGCCCAGGGGACAGTAATAGCCAGGTGGACACGTATCTGTGGGCGAATTTTCTCCACCTTAAACGAAAATAAAATTCAGCTGTAAAGATTTAAACCATAAATGTGGTTGCAATGTAACCATGAAACTCGACTTTACGACTTTGCAATCAATTATGAGACGTTACTTCAAAAATGAAATATAGAAGGATTATGAATATACTTATCAATGACCATGAGCGTGGACCTTTTGACCGTAAAGTAATGGACCTTTCTGGTTTTAGCTATGCCCCGCCCATCTCTAACTAAGCTCCACCCACACCTCGCTCGTGTTGGAATCAATCGATCTCTGAACACCCTGACTATGAATTTCCAAAGAACTACACACGTAAGCTTTTGAATATTTTGAAATTAATTTTACTGGGTGCTGTTGCTGCTGTATTTCGAAACTAATTTGACTGGGTGCTGTTGCTGCCTAAGGCAGCAACAGCGCCCAGTCAAATTAGTTTCAAAATATTCAACAGCATGTTTATTAAATAGCAAAGAATTACAAAGACATACAATTCATACAACGTGTCAGACTATTTGAGATTTGATGATGGTCTATATGGAACCTTCTGTGACAAAATGATTGTGACATCATCACACCACACTGAGCTGATTATGACATCATACAAGGTCAGATGATGGATGGGTAATCTGGAAAGGTGAATTATCTCATCCCCTCTCATTAGCACACATCCCAGTTTTGGTTGCAGCATGATTAACACAACATGAGACATGAACTGCTAAAATGTTATTGTTGAGAAAACGCTTGGGTTTTGTCGTTATCAAACTAACCTTGACCTTATGATGCCACAGTAATCGTGTCCTGTCATCTCATTATAAGAAAGGATGTGTCCCTGTACGCTTAACCAAACATGAGATATAAACTGCTAAGTTGAGCTAAACGTAAGATGTTAGTGTCCAACTTTGGCTCCAGTATGATTAAGCAAACATGAGACAAAAACAGTGAAGTTGAGCTAAACACAAAACGTTACTGTTGGAAAAAAACAATTTTTCCCCAAGACCACAATGACCTTTGATCTTTTGACTACTAACGACATTGGGTCGCATTATAAGGAAGCATGTGTTTAAGTTTGGGTCCAGGTGTGACTAATCAAAGTTGAGATGTGAATTGCTATGTTGAGTCAAACGGAAAATGTTAATGTCGAAAAAACAAGGTTTTTACCAAGGTGACATTGACCTTTGACCTTAAGGTGTATAATACTGTGTTATTATAAGGAAGCATGTGTTTAAGTTTGGGTCCAGTATGACTAACAAAAGATGAGATATAAACAGAAAAGTTGAGTTAAGCACAAATTGGCCGGATGATGTGCAAGCTATCGCAATAGCTCGTTTTACTTTGTAAAGTCAAGCTAAAAATCATCATAACCACCACAACCACCCCCACCCACCCAGGCCCCACCCCACCACCACCATTGCCACCATCACCACCATCACGACTATCAACAGCATCACAACTACCAACAGCATTACCACCACCACCACTAACATCGCCACCACCACCACCTCCACCACCACCATCAAACACTCACCCCACCCCCAACATCAACATTTTCATAACGATGATGGCCTGATTACTCATGTTACTATATACCTCAGCATTTGCAAGGTGTATTGGGTAATATAATGCTTATGATATCCCTGTGTCATGCAATATCATGATATTTTGGTATGTTTTCATACTTAATATTCTGCAACTATTCAAATATTATTGCAAAATTTAAAATCCTTACCATTACAGTAGAATGTGGCAGGACAGACAGTACACTGTGCTGCCTCATACCGATCAGAACTGACCGTGTATGTCCCCGCAGGACACGGATATCTGTCTGGCGATGGTGTTTGTAGTGGACAGTAGTGACCAGGTTTACACGGCTGAGGCGGATTGATTGTCACCCCTGAATTGAAGGGATTAATTATATATGTTCAAAAGTAGACAAATATCAGTGTCTGCCATCACATAGCTGTTAATTTAATAGAACACATTAAAATTTATTTACAATTTAAAATTTAAAATACATACATTTATCAAGTGATCTGAAACAGCTTTAAAAAAGTCCTCAACACTGCAAACAATGTAATTAACAAGCATTCTGTAAGTATTCTGGTGATATAAATCTTTAGAGATTGACAGTCAAAAACTTCATTAAAAATTGACAGAAGCAGCTGAAACGCGAATTTGATATGTAACTTCTCACAACATAGCAATAATCCAAGTTTCAGTTATATATGGTGACGGTGACAGAGACGGAAAAAGTCTGATATGTTTGTATTTCATGTCGAAAGAGGACATAACTCTATCAAAAAATGATGCAAACGCCTGAAACTCGAACTTGGTCTGTAATTTCTCATAATAAAGTAATGGACCTATTCTCAGTTGAATATCTCGAAAGACTTCGAGAAAAAGGGCGGAAAATTAATATTTTCTGTATTTCATAAGTCAAAAGGGGGGGGGGGGCATAACTCCATGAAAAACGGATGAAAATGTCTGAATCTCGAACTTGCTCTGTAACTCCTTATACTAAATCGATGTACCTATTTTGCCTTAAATATCTTGAAGGAGTGCGAAAAAAAGTACGGCAAGCTGATATTTTTCGTCGAAAGAGGGCATAACTCCATCAAATATTGATGCATATACCTGAAACTCGAACTGGGTCTGTAATTTCTCATAACAAAGCAATGTACTAATTCTCAGTATATCTTGAGACTGCCAAAAAAAAGTGCGGAAAACTAATATTTTTCATATTTCATAAGTCAAAAGGGGGCATGACTCCATGAAAAATAAACGAAACGGTCTAAAACTCGAACTTGCTCTGTAGTTCCTTATACTAAAAGCGATGCACTGATTTTCGCTTAAATATCTTGGAGGGCAAAAAAAGTGCGGAAAGATGATATTTTTCATATTTCTTACGTCGAAAAGGGGCATAACTGCATAAAAAATTGACGCATATGCCTGAAACTCAAACTTGCTCTGTAACTTCTCATAATAAAGCAATGTACCAATTCTCAATTGAATATCTTGAAGGACGGCGAACAAAAGTGCGGAAAACCAAATGCGAGAGATGGACAGACAGATGGACAGATGGAGTGCTAACCTATAGTCCCCCCGGTTTTTCTGGTAGGGGACTAATAACAGGTCAAATTTGTAGTGGCCTAATTTGTACTTTCACAAATAGACAATAGATTCCTAGTCGTGAATTTTCAAAGATTGTCTTCACATTACATGTAAATGGTCATCATTCACAAAACATTGCAGCAATTGTCTTTGTCAAGTTTGACAATTAACCCTTTAACACTTATATAAGCCAAAAAAAAGCTTCTACAGTGGTCTTGAGAAATCTCAATTTGCAGACCATGACGACTATTTTTTTTAATTTACCACTGGTATGACTGGCTCGATAACCGAGCCAATCATTCCAGTGCTAAACTTTCAAAAATAGTCTTCTCTTGGTCTGCAAATTGACATTTTCTATGAAAAAACTTTAATTTTCTTGAACAAATTCAAGGCTTAAAGGGTTAAAGTATTAACCAGCATAACTTTGGACAAACAAACAAACAAACAAACACACAAACAAACAAACAAACAATGTGACCTGAAATTTCTGCACTAACTATATTTTTTATTTCATTGTTACCTGTTCCCCATTCACAATATTTTCCTAGTGGACATGGGTCACACTGGTCAGCTGATGCTAGATTAGTGGCTCCAGTTTTTGTTCCGGGTGGACATGGAAACTGGTCATCTGTGATCGTTCCTGCTGGACAGTAATGACCTGAAAAATAAAATATTTTATATTTACTATAAACTTGTTTATATGCAAAAAAAACAACCCCACCCCACCCCAACCCACCCTTCCCACATAATAAACGAAATCTAGGATTTCTTTTTTCACGAGAGAGTTGATACTTACCTCCCTAATACTTTTGATATTGCTAAATATTGGCTTTCACTCAATAAACACTCAGATTTAAAACAGTTAGGTGCCCCTACTGGGCAGGGAGTCAGAGCGTAGTCTGGCGGATGCCAGCCCCACCACCGCGCATGCGCAGACTAGCACTTCCTCTGACTAGATTATTGGCTGACACACATGCAACTATTAAGAGCCTGAAGACCGAGCCTCTGTGGGGTGGAGAGGCCGGGTCCGTATCTAGGGAGGTAAGTATCAACTCTCTCGTGAAAAAAGAAATCCTAGATTTCGTTTATTTCACTTCAAGAGTATACTTACCTCCCTAATACTTTTGATATTGCCAGAATTCGAAAGTGAATCTGGCGGGAGGGAGGCGAGGTCAAAAGACCAGCTCATCCCTATACGCTTTTCTGCGTTTAAGGCACTTAAACTTCTGAAACTGTAAGAAAAAACAGTCAGGATTTGACTAACCATCAGATAACACCACCGATGTATGAGAGATGACCGAATGTCATATGCGCTCCCCCCCCCCCCCCCTCCTTCCTGGGAGGAAGAGTCGACTGACCTCAATGTCCTATACGCTCTCTACGTACAAGTGCCATGTACTACAGGACAGAGACGAAAAAGCTCCATTTTCGTAACTCTCAACAATGAACCACACAAATACACAAACCATCACCATATTAATAACGGGTAATCGTGACAATACAATCAACAACGGACAACACATGAACAAGACTGACCTTGTTGAAATGGCTGCTGACATCATCTTCCCATTGGTAAAGACTGATGCAGGCCCAAAAAAGTGGGTGTTTCCATAAATTAATTGTGAAATATATAAGTAATGAGGAAAAACCTCCTCAAAAAATATAAACCGAGTTATTTTTTCAAAATCGACAAGGCGAGAGGATTAGAGGTGTCACGGAGATAATGGTCTGTAAAACTTGACTCACAGTGCCACTGAGCCACCGACATAATATCATCCACAGGGACCCCATTAAATAGGGCCGTGGATGTCACTACGCCGCGGACACTGTGAGCCTTGGCCACGTCAACCTGCTTCCCGGTGGCGGATTTATGGCAAAACTGAATGCATTCCACAATCCACCTGGAAATGGTGTCCTTAGAAGCCCTGCCATGGGGTTCAATATATGACAACCATAACGCTGACTGGTCGGTGCGCCACTCCGCCGTACGTTGTTTGTACCGGCGCAGCGCCCGGACGGGACACCATGCTTTAGAATTAGGATCATATCTAGTTAAAGCAGGCAAAATAATAGGTTGACCTGGATATTTCAACGACTGATTTTTAGCCAAGAAATTAATCCTAGGTAGCAGCTTAAGGCCTTCCCCTGAAACCACAAAACGGTCATCCTCGGCTGATAAGGCATGAATTTCACTCCTACGCCTAGCCGAGGCCGCAGCAATTAAAAACACAGTCTTCAGTGTTAATAGTTTCATAGAAATGGAACTAAGTGGTTCAAAAGGCTTATCACCTAGTACTTGAAGCACTAGCGATAAACTCCAAGACGGAATCACAGGTGGATTCCTTGGTCTTAGATTGCCCATGCCTTTAATTAATACATTTAATGTATTTACTTCATCACTTCCCCTCTTAGCCAAGCAAGGAATAACAGACATTAATGCTGACTTATAACCAGCAATAGAGTTAGGCTTGAGGCTATAGGCATCATAGAGGTGACAGAGGAAATCAGCTACTACTTGAATAGATGAATCCATTGGATCAATACATCTTTTTGAGCACCATTCTGCAAATCTGTTGATTTTATAATTATATGCTCTGGAGGTTGACCCCCTCCTGGCTTTGGCCATAAACATGGCTGCTTGCTCAGAAAAGCCCTCCTTAATTCTAGATTCCTTGACAACATCCACGCAGTCAATCTGAACATTGACGGATTGTTGTGAAGGGCCTTGCCCTGGAAGATAATATCGTCCATCAGAGGCAGAGGAACCGGATTGCAGACCAGAAGGTCCAGCAGATCCGTATACCATGATCGGCTTGGCCAATCCGGGGCGATCAGAAGCACTTGGCATTCCTCTTGTCTGATTTTCTGAAGAATTTTTGGAATCAGGATTGCTGGAGGGAATGCGTATGCATACATTCTCCCCCAGCTGATAGCTAACTCATCTGTTGCGAAAGCGCTTGGATCCGGAATCGGAGAGACGTACGTCGTCATCTTCGCATTCTTCTTCGTTGCGAACAAATCGATGTTGGGTTTCCCCCAATGGTCGAACAGACGATCCGCCACACATTGATTTAGTTGCCATTCCGTGGGTAAAACACTCATCCTTCGGCTCAATGAGTCTGCTAGCAGGTTTAACCTTCCCGGAATATGAACTGCTTTCAAGGTAATCTGGTGATCCAGACACCAACAAAGCAGTTTCCATGTCATCATACAGAGACTGGGCGACTTCGTTCTGCCCTGGCGGTTTATGTAAGTCACAACTGTTGAGTTGTCTGAACGAATAAGAACAATCTTGCCCTGAACTTTCTGTAAGAAATGTTCCAGGCCCAGGACTACTGCTTTTAGCTCCAGTAGATTTATATGTTCCTTTGACTGATCCAGATTCCAAAGCCCTGATATCGTGGACTCTTCCAGGCAAGCTCCCCAGCCCTCCATCGATGCATCTGTATACACAGTCACCTGAGGGTGGGGAGGGGTTAGCAAAACCCCCGGCAAGAGATTCTCTGTATTCAACCACCATTGCAGGTGGTGAATCAGAGGCGCCAACACTGACACATTCGAGTCCAGCGAACCTGTACTCTGGGTCCATTGTGTCATGAGAAATAACTGGATCGGCCGCCTGCGTAAGGCGGCCTGAGGAATGACTGGTTCCAATGAAACCATCAACCCCAGCATTCTCAAGTAAACCCGTGCCAGGACATGACGACTGTCGCACACTGACTGAATTAATGAGATGAGTTTCTGAACTCTCTCCTGAGTAGGATAAACATATCCTGTCTCTAGATCGAAGAACATCCCCAGGTAAACAAACTTCTGGGATGGAGTCAGCTCTGATTTTGGGAAATTGATCATCCAGCCTAAGTCTGTGAGAGTTTTCAAAACAATCTCCAGATTGGCCGACAAACTTTCCCGGGTGTGCGCTTTCAACAGCCAGTCGTCTATGTACGTGTGGACTGCTATGCTTCTCCTGCGGAGGCATGCTGTGATCGCAAGAACCACACGGGTGAAAACCCGAGGAGCCGTGGAAATTCCGAAGGGCAACACCCTGAATTCCCACTGTCTGCCCTGGAATGCAAATCTCAGGAAGCGACAGAAACTCCCGTGAATGGGGATGTGGAAATAAGCGTCCTTCAAATCTATCGACGCCGTCCACATCCCCCTCTCCAACCCCGCCAACACCGAGCGCACCGTTTCCATCTTGAAACTGGGCGTCTCGATGAACTTGTTCAATGGCTTGAGGTTGAGAATCGGTCTCCACCCTCCGGTGCGTTTTGTTACTAAGAACAGGGTTGAATAGAAGCCCGGACACCTTTGTGCCGGCTGAATAGCTCCTTTTTGTACGAGGGAATTTATCTCCTCCTCGATACACAACCTTTGCTCTGGATCTCTCGGAATGGGAGTCCAGACTGGCACTAGAGACAGTCGCGACGGCGGGCCTGTCATCCACTCTGGATGATACCCGACGGAAAGCCATCGCAAGACTAAACGGTCCTGAGTTAACCGTTCCCACTCTTGCATGTGGCCGGCTAGCCGGCCTCCCACCGGTCCACCTAGGGACCGCGGTGGACACGAGGCATGCAAGAGCGGCACTGTCTCCGTCGCCATACACACCGGAGTGGTTCTTACCGCGGTAAGCGTCCTGTCAGGACCGATAACCACGCCCAGATCCTCGCGCGCCCCGCCCCGCCCCGCGCGCACCTTGGTGCGCGGGCGGCTGCCTGGCTGCCGGCGCCTGAGGAACCTGCGCCCCCCTCGCTGCTGGCCGAATCGCACGCGGCCGAGGCCGACGCTGCGACGGTGGCTGGCCTCTGACTTGGCCAGCACCACCTCGAGCCTGCAGGGGACGATACGCAGGGGCCGCGGCGCGAACGTTAGCACGACGCAGCACCTCAAACTGCTCGCGCAGCGCCCTCTGGTTATTCACCAGGGTGACCGTCTCCTGGAGGTGGCGACATCCCTCACCTCCAAAAAGACCAGGACCCGTCATAGGCGTACGGAGTAGCCTATTGTACAGGTCCTGAGACGGGCACAGATTGTCCAGGGCAAACGTGCGTCTTGCCCGGACACTCCTGTTCACCGCCCGAGTCATACAGTCCAGCGCCAGGTTAATACCATCCTGGATGGCTCGCTGGACCGTGACCGGGCTTGGCTGGCGCGATGCGGATGCCGTTACTACCCCCTGTAACAGCTGGGAGACGTGGGACAGAGCGGCAATCGAAGCCCTCCCACTCTCCTCCGCATCACGCAACGCGGCATTCGCCGAACGCAACGCGTTCGAACACAAGACCCCCGTGTCAGAACGGGAGCCTGGCCGCGCATCCTCACCCAAAGCCGCGCGGTCATCCACGCTGGGCTTGGGTACCACACCGTACCGCTGGTAATCCAGGGGCACGATGCGACAACGCCTGGCCACCTCGCGAGGGGCCTTCGCGAGACGTCCACTCGAGTTAATGGACGCCTCCGCCGCCTTGAACATGTCAACGACATGCTCCGCCAGCGGCAGAGAAGGCATAGCGTTAGCAGTCGGTTTCCCAGCTAACCACGGCCTGTGGTCACGCTGGCTAGGCGACTGCTCCACGGGCAGATCAGGCCTAACGCTCACCAACCACTGGCAAGCGTCAGACCAATCCTCCTCCGTGGCTAACTGCGAGCGCTCTACAAGACGGGGTCATTCGTCTTCCTCCTGAGCGCAAGCAGCAGAGCTTGACGGCGGGTACGCTGATACACCTGGCAAGCCAGGGAAAACATGCGGGCCTGATAGCACCGGCATGACAATATCACTGGTTTGACCAGGAGCAGGCACCGTGGCAGAGCGCGGGGTATATACCGCCCCACCACGGGCCCGGCCAGCACCAGCAACACCCTCGGCAAGCCGAGGTATGCGGTACCGCTGGCCATCAGCAGCGCCCTGGGCCACCACCTGAGCCGCGGACTTTACTCCAGGGTGAGTAAAACCGTGGAAGAAGCCGCCTGTATTCCCCGCGAGGGGTGCACAAACGTCTTCATCCATGTCCACGTCGTCAGACGGCGACCCTAGCAGGTAATCCTCATCACCCTGGTCAGAAAGATTAGACCCCGGGTCAGCAAAGAGAGCTAACCCGGGCTGACCAGGAACGGTGCCATAGGAGGTACTGGCCACCGCGGCGTGCGGATACCCCTGGACTGATAAGCAGCCCGCGGGTTCCAGCGACAACCGTCCACGGTCCCCTCTCGGCGCGGCAATAAGCCTGCTGCCAGGGCCGTGGAACGCCCCCTCTAATGGGGCCACCTCTGAATCGTCGAACAACGGAAGCGGTCTAAGGAAAACCGATCCAGAGGCGGGGATTACCTGCTCCGAAGCCGATGATGAGGACAGTAAAGGATTTGGTCCAGGAAGCATGCCACGAAGCAACCCTGGAACCAAATCCTTTATTGTCCTCTTCATCTCTCCCAACATCTCGGTCCGGAAGGCCTCCATATCCACCGCGGACGAGACCTTCCCCTTACCCTTCCTACTTACAACCTCTCGTTTCCGCTTCATCTTCTTCTCCTCCTCTACCACCTTGTCCGTCGCCTGTAAGCAGCACAAGAATTCGGACATTAACTCGCCCCCCCCAGTGCTTACATATGTCACAATTAACCAAGGGACCACAAGGGCTACATTGATAGCACAGATGAGGCCAGAACTTTTCATGTAGAAAACGTCCACAGGACGCGCAACCCGGTCCCTGAAACAGGGCAAAGGACAAGGAGTATGAGCAAACTAGTTAAGCTTAGACACTCAAACCAACTCAAAGAGAAGGAAAACGATCATAAAGATCAATATACATCAGAAACCAGCATAGCGACTTGAATTGCTGATAAATACATAGCCAGGCTGATTATGACGTCATTAATCCCGTGACAGGAAAAATTCGATCCCAACAAAACATCCAAGTGCAAGGACGAATTGTATGCTGAATGGATACGTCGACTACACAACCATCAGATACATATAGATAACTCTTTTCTGGCAAAAATGTTAATTATCTCCCTTTGATTGTTTACTATAATTAACATCACCACATTATCAATAACAAGATACCTGACACTTTGTATAGACAAACCATCCAACGTGACGAACCGGAGAACTCCACCATCTGCACGCCTCTTAACTCTCTCCACCTCATGGGGAAGGAATTGGATCAAGAGGGCAAAGTGAGAAGACCTTTATACTAGGCCTCCAACTCACTGGACATAATTTTTCATTTGGTTAGATAACCTAACAGTATTAGTAGGAAATGGAACCATGGTGGAGAGAAAACTAACTCTCTGCTGCTGTGATGTCACCACCTAGCGTCATACAGACCTGTGGACATAAACAGAAAGAGAAATTAGCCTTAGGTAGCACCGAGTTGACATAAACCAACTAACCAAGGCGCTTATCACGGTAAACGCGAGTCCCGGAAACACAATACACCGGGAAGAAAACTCGCTAATTTTACTAGAAGTCACCTGATTTAAAGGTCCTAAGTCCTCCTTTGGCGAAGTGTTACTTCCTGCCATCCAAAAAAGTGACTATCACTCCAAATAACACCACTTAAACAGTTTAAGAATAAGAAAAGGCTTTTGCACAAAAAGACATGTGTGATCTCTCTGCCAATAATCTAGCAAAGAGGAAGTGCTAGTCTGCGCATGCGCGGTGGTGGGGCTGGCATCCGCCAGACTACGCTCTGACTCCCTGCCCAGTAGGGGCACCTAACTGTTTTAAATCTGAGTGTTTATTGAGTGAAAGCCAATATTTAGCAATATCAAAAGTATTAGGGAGGTAAGTATACTCTTGAAGTGAAAATACCCTAACCATGTAAAACATAAAAATCTAACAAACTTATCACAAGGATTCCACGGAATTAAATGTCTTGGTTGTCTCCCTTTGTCACAGACATTGACCGTTACGCTTGTGACCTCAATCTTAGCACACTGCTTCATAACATTAAAGGTAATCATGTATCCAAGTTTAATTCAAATAAAATAAACCAATCGTCAAATATAATTGTAAATGATTTGCTAAATGGAAAAACTTAATGTTGAAAGAGTGGAGATCAAATAGCAATGTCAGAATTACCTTGACTTTTGACCTAGTGACCTTCTTCATTGTAAACGCCAACTTCATTCAGTTGAAGACTCTGGCTCTGAGTGTAGTGTGCATGCAGTTGAGTGGTGTGTAGTTAAAATCAATTCAGAACAAGAACGACAATCAGAAATTGCTAAAGTATGCCCCCGATTCGACCAAGCAAAATCTGGTCACCGTGATGTTGACATTTGACACCAAAATTGATAGGGTTCTTCGAAACACCAAGTACAAGCTCCCACCCAAGATTAGTACCGATCCCCTCAATCGAACTAGAGTGATCATGCAGAAACGCAATATTATTTAATTAACTAGGTCAGAGTGACCTTGAGCGCCTAGCGCAAAAATGGATATGGTTCTTCGAACCACCAAGGACAAGCTCCAACTCCAGATTGGTAACGATCTCTTCAATAGAACGAGTTATCATTCGGAAATGCAATATTATGTAATTAATTAGGTCGCTGTGACATTGACCTTTGACAGCTTGGCACAAAAATCGATAGAGTTCCTCGGACCACCAAGGACAAGCTTTCACATCAGATTCGTAATGAGCCCTTTAATATAACTCGAGTTATCATCCAGAAACGCAATATTACATAATTAGTTAGGTCACTGTGACCTTGACCTTTGACTGTATGACACCAAAATCGATAGGGTTCTTCGGACTACCAAGGACCCCCTCCCATGCCATATAGGTATGATCGCGTCAATAGAATTCGAGTTATCATCCGGAAACGCAATATTACGTAATTAATTAGGTCACTGTGACCGTGACCTTTGACTATTTGACATCAAAATCGATAGGGTTCTTCAGACCACCAGGGACAAGCTTCCGCCAGATTGGTAATGATCCCTTTAATAGAACTTGAGTTATTATCAGGAAATGAAACTCGACCAGACGGACGGATGGATGAACAACCAGACAGATAGACAGATGGATGGATGGATGGACGGACAAAGCAAACGCTATATAACCCCCATATATTTATATGGGGGGGCATAACCAGATTAAAAAGACATAAAAGAAGCTCAGTGCTCCAGGCGCCTCAAGACACTGGCGCTGCTCCCTGTCACTGTGTTCCAGTTGAGTACCTAGTATTGTTTTCTGTGCTATTGCAAGTGCTGGAGTGTACTTCTAAAGGCATCTAGCGATATTGCTGCGACAGTTTGCTCTGGCAAGGTGTTCCAATCCTGAAGAATCACAGACAGTGATAGTCACTGGTAGACACAGGAATTTGCTATGCCTGGGAATTTTCTGTGCGCGTAGGAGCATGATAGTGTTTTGGAGTTAGAGGCACACTGTTTGCAACGAGACGCTTATGGATCTTGTAGAACATTAGTAGTCTGGCAATTCTGCATCTCTCAGCCAACGACTGCTAGTTGAGTTGGTTTAGCATGTTCCCAACACTAGATGTCCATCGGTATCTATTTAGTGTGTAACGAGCGGCTCACCTTTGGACTGATTCAAGCTCCTTGGTGAGATTGTTGGTATATGGGGGTCCCCGCCCCAACAGGTTGGCTGAATTCAAGTGATGGTCTGACAAGAGGTTTGTAGGAATGGTCTTTGACTTCAGGAATATTGACATTGATATTACGACACAGGAAATTCAGAGATTTATTGGCTTTGGCTGCGATGTTCTTGATATGTTTGTCCCAATGGAGGTCGTGTGAGATCTTTACACCCAGGTACTTTATGTAGTTTGAGTGTTTGAGTCTGTGGCCATGGAGCTTGTATGGCTAATCAATGTTCTTTCTTTGGTGGGTGATGCTGACAATCTCACATTTATTGGGATGGAACTCCATCATTCCGATTTTCCCCAGTTTACGAGTAGGTCAAGATCTCTTTGAAGTAGTCTAGCATCAGTTTCATTCTTTAGAGCGAGGTAGATCATGTTATCAACAAATAACCAAGTAGTAGAGCTAAGATCTTTAGCTATGTTGTCTATATATACACCTGTGCAAAAGTTAAGCACCACCCTATTTTTACGCACATGCGAGGGTATATTCATGTGCTATGAAGAAAGCAATAGCATAAACATTTATGTACCCATCCATCTTAGTGCAAGAGGTAATAATGCAACTAGAGGAATGCTGATTATGATGGTGGGGAAACACTGTATGTTTTTGTTTGAACTTGAAAACGAGGCCTGAATATGGTTACGTTGACACAACTGACAACTATTGCCCTACAGTTGACACACGTGGGTAGATTGTCATTAATGGTGTCTGAAAACGAAGTTTAACATCTGTGCACGAGTTTGAGACTGTCATTATTAATACCGGGTATATCCACCTTGTGCCTGGATGATGGCCTGGACACGACGTCTCATGCTGGTCACCAACCGACTGATACGCCATTGTGGTATTCGTTGCCATTCAAGATTGAGTGCGTCTGTTAATTCCTGTAGGTTCTGCACAGGAGGATCCCTCCTTCTCACCATGTTTCCCAGAATGTCCCAGATATGCTCAATAGGGTTCATGTCAGGGCTCCTTGCTGGCCATGGTAGGGTTTCGATGGCATTCCGGCGGAGGTATTCATGCACAGCTCTAGCACGATGTGGTCGGGCGTTGTCATCCATGAATATAGGGTGGGTTCCAGGTGCATGATTTACAAAATGAGGGACCACAACTCTATCCAGTATGGAATCTTGATATCTTTGTCCATTTAGTGTTCCAGGTACAGTCAACAGATCCAGCTTACAATCAAATGAGATGCACCCCCATATCATAACGGAACCTCCACCAAATGGAACTTCTTCCATGATGTTACGTTGGTCGTACGCCGTGCGTCTGGACCTCCATACACGAGTTCGACCATCTGTGGCATGAAGCAGGAACCGACTTTCATCGGACCAGTGTACCCGTCTCCAGGATCTCATGTTCCAGTGTCTTCTTTCGTTGCACCACCTCAGACGCTCCTCTTTGTGATGTGCAGTGAGGAGAGGACGTCTGACAGGTCTCCTAGCTTTCATGCCAGCAGCATACAGTCTCATTTTGACGGTAGACATTGACACTCTATTGCGCATTTCCCATTGCTGGCTGAGCACTCTGCTGTTGATGAATGGAGATCTCCTAACAAGGCGTACTAGGGCTCGATCATCACGGGCAGTAGTCTTCTTCGGTCTTCCAGATCTAGGCCTGTCGTTCACCTCGTTAGTTTGCCCATGTTTTGCAATCAAACGACTGATTACAGTATGGTTAATGTTCAGCTGTCTGCCAATCTCTCTGCATGACATACCAGTGGTATGCATGCCTATGATTTGCCATTTCACACGATCACTTAACCTTCGTCTTGCCATAGCGGTTCACAATCAAGAGCTAATTCTCTCTGTACAAATAAACCACGGTCATGAACACAAAATTCCTAATCTTGTCGCCTAAATCTGTATGTAATGTTCTACACCTCAAACTGGACTTTTACATAACTGAACACGTGTGCTGTTTCCCGCCACACACGGACATCAAGCGGCGTGAAGTCATGCATGCATGTGCATTTCGTACTTGGAATTATGTCAGCTAACGCGGGGACAAAAAGTATGGCAGCCTAGTTGTACCATCATGTTTCTACGTTCTATTGTTTTTGCTGGTGCTTAACTTTTGCACAGGTGTATAGTATAAGAATAGACATGGTCCTAGTACAGAGCCTCGTTGGACACCAGATATAACAGGGACACAATTAGATGAAGTTCCATCAACAACTACAAATTGGGTTCTGCCGCTTAGGAAGCTGTGTATCCATTGGTTTGCTTTTTCATTAATGCCGTACAATTTCAATTTCTCAATGAGTCTTGCATGACCGACTTTGTCAAGTGCATTAGAGAATTCAAGTACACAGACATCTGTTTGAAGACCTTGTTGCATGTTGTTTACGATTCCAGGAGCTGCGTTTCACATGATCTCTTTTCTCGGAAGCCGTACTGGAGGTCATATAATATGCTTTGGTGACTTGCTTGCTTCATTAAGCAGCTGCAGATGATGTGTTCCATGATCTTTGAGGATATGCAGGTCAAGCTGATAGGATGATAGTTGGCTGCATGGTACATATTTCCGGCCCGTTTTATATATGGCTGACAAATTAGCATGTCTCCTGTCTTGAGGAACATGACCCTCATCCAGAGATTTCCTGAAGATGTGACATAGTGGATCAGCAATCTGACTTAAAAGTTCCTTCAAGCTACCCCTACTCTGGGGTGTACGTTATCACGGCCAGCAGCTTTCCCTGGGTTCAGATTTTTCAGAAGTTTTTGTAAACCTGCAGTTGCTAAGTCGATGTGGGGCATGGATAGAATTATATGCCTGGGTGGTGCTATGTCTTCCAGAATCTTTTCACACTGGTGAAGCTACTTTGATCTGATTCTTGTGGTGTGACTGACAATGTCCTCAACATGTTTCCAGTTGGCCCTTCTTAGGTCGCTTTGTACTCCCTTATTGAGTTTTTGTAATGTGATCTCATCTCCGGGTTTACCGTGTCTTTTACTGGCCTTTAATGTTTTGTTTCCCCTCCTGATTGTCTTTTTAGGTCATGATTTATCCATGGGCTGGAATCCTTTGATTTATTTGTTTTATCGGGCATGAGCTTATTAATGCCATCACGGATATCTCTTCTGTAGTTGAAGTAGATGTGTTCCGAGAGACACTCTCAGCTAGCTGTTTGGCATGGTGTTGGAAACCTTTCCAGTCAGCCTTGTTATAAAGAGGAATGGACCTTTCCATAGTAATGACATCATATGATGTCATAATCAGCTAACCGGTATGTAGGATGATGTTATAATCATTACATCATAAATGATTCTATATGGCCCGTCTTTAACTCTTAATAGTTCAACACGTTGTACAAATTGTCTGTCTCTACTATTTAATAAACATGCTGTTAAATATTTTGAAACTAATTTGACTGGGCACTGTTGCTGCCTTAGGCAGCGACAGCACCCATTCAAATTAGTTTCAAAATATTCAATAGCTTACCTGTATAGTTTTCTGGAAATTGATAGTCAGGGAGTTCAGAGATCTATCAATGCCAACACGATCAAAGTGTGGGTGGAGCTTAGCTAGAGATGGCCGGGCATGGCTAAAAAATGGAAAGGTCCATTGACCGAGGGATTTGCTTTTTGTGTGATTCCAGGTATTATCTGTCTTCTGTTAATTCAGCTGGGCCTGTTGGTTATAATGAGATCTAAGGTACAGGTAGAGTGAGTCGATTCTTTGACCATCTTGGTAAGGTCACTGTCATCTAAGATTTCACTAAACTTCATGTGTAACCCTAGATATGGAGTTTTAGGTTTTAGTGTTTTTGTTGACCAGTTGCAACCACGGAAGTTGAAATCAGCACCCATGAGGATTATATTGCTGTCACATCCAGTTATTCTTTGGAGCGATGCTCTAAGGTATCTATGGTCTATTTGTCACCAATTTTTGCTCTGTATCATTCACCGATGTATAGGGATTTACATCCTTCAACTTTTACCCAAAGTACTTCTGAACTTGATGCTTCTGTTAACTCTTGAACTTGATGATTCTGATAACTCTTGAACTTGATGATTCTGATAACTCTTGAACTTGACGATTATGATAACTCTTGAACTTGACGATTATGATAACTCTTGAACTTGATGATTCTGATAGCTCTTGAACTTGATGATTCTGATAGCTCTTGAACTTGATGATTCTGAAAGCTCTTGAACTTGATGATTCTGATAGCTCTTGAACTTGATGATTCTGATAACTCTTGAACTTGATGATTCTGATAACTCTTGAATTTGATGATTCTGATAACTCTTGAACTTGATGATTCTGATAACTCTTGAACTTGATGATTCTGATAACTTTTGAACTTGATGATTCTGATAACTCTTGAATTTGATGATTCTGATAGCGCTTGAACTTGACGATCCTTATAAGCAGCCATGTGTCAAAGTTTAGTTTCAGTAGGTTTAGCCCTTTAAATGACTAAATCTGATTAAAAAATTAAAATATTTACTTATTGAATGTCCATTTGCAGGCCAAGAGAAGACTATTTTCGAAAATTTACCACTAGGATTACTGGCTCGGTTATCGCCTGCAAATGAGCATTCCTCAAGACCCCTGCAGAGGCCGGTCTTGGCCAGCTTCGTCGTGAAAGGGTTAATAAACCCTAAATTATAGGCAAAGTTGATTAGTTAAACATAGAAACTTAACGTTTACGCCACCGTCGGCAGCGGTGATGACATCATGATCATCGGAGGCGATGGTGAAAAAGTGATACCGATGTCTCGCTTTCTGCTTCGCAGGTGAGACAAAAATAACAAAAGGATTTGAATGATTGAGATTATGCTAGACATCGCTCTTCAATGCTTAACCATTTACTGGCTAAATTTGGTCAAAACACAAAATTCAAAATGTTTGTTTATTGAATGCACATTTGCAGGCCAAAAGAATACTATTTTTTTTAATTTCTGACGTGAATCACTAGCTCGGTTATCATCTTCTTCTTTTCGATCGCTGGTATCACACTTGGAGAGCTGTTCCCAAGATGAAATCTGTGGTTTTCTGCAGTTCTTCCACAGGCCCATACAGCTTTTCAAGAAAAGAGGTTGACAAAGGCCAGATCTCTTCTCTCAGCAGCCGATACGTACTGCAACATTGAAGTATGTGCTCTGTGGTCTGTTCTGCTTCTCCACAAGGACAAGCAGGCGATGTCGTAAGGTGGAACCGCCTGTACATGTGTTGGTTTAGTCTGTTATGTCCAGTTCTGAGACGAAAAATGGTCACTTGCTCTGGCCTCGAGAGATGATGGTAGGCATCTTCTGATTGAGTTGTTCTATAGAGTGACTTGATGATAGTCTTCATCTCTGTATGCATAACCATGTTTTCTGTCTGATTCTCTTCTGCACCCACCTTTGCCATCTTGCCTGCTTCCTCATTTCCTTGGACTCCACAGTGTGAGGGGATCCACTGCAATGCTATCCGAAAGCATTTGATGGTGTGTAGTGCTTCTTCAAGTTGTGGCAGCTTACCTTTGGTGATAGCCTCAAGGACGGAGCGGGCATCAGATAAAATGACAATCTGTGCAATAGGGTCTGCTGTTCTGCTGATGGAATTAGCTGCATGGACCAGTGCTTCGACTTCAGCTCTGTAGTTTGTGCAGTGTTTGCCTGTCGGTATTGCAGCTGACTCATGTTGTCCGTTTGGATACTGTATGTGCAGTCCGGCACCTCCGCTAGCTCGGTTATCACGTGGTAAAATTCCAGAAATAGTCTTCTCTTGACCTACAAATGTGCATTCCACAAGACCAGTGCAGGAGCCAGTTTTGGTCAGCTTTGCCATGAAATGGTTAATGCTTTAACCCTCAAACTGGTCAAAACAGCTTCTGCACTGGTCTTTCAACAAGTTATATTTGAAGACCAAGCGAACACTATTTTTGAAAATTTACCACTGAAATGACTGGCTCGATAACCGAGCCAGTCATTCCAATGGTAAACTTTCTAAAATAATCTTATATTGCTCTGCAAATGGACATTTTCTATGAGAAAATCTTAATTTTCTTAATCAAATTCAAACATTAAACGGTTAAATAGTAGTTCTCCTGTCTGGTGACTTTTAATCTCTTAATACACAAGCTAGTTAAAATTGTTGTTTTGAGAAATATTACATCGAGAATATTTTTGAAAATAGACGACTAACATGACTGGTTCCATAACTAGTTGAGTCATCCTCATAAGACTCCTGAAATACTCTCCATACACACACACACACACACACACACACACACACACACACACACACACACACACACACACACACACACACACACACACACACACACACACACACATGCACGTACGCTCACACTCTGTGATCCTATATAATCAGCCTATGTCTTAAATTTATTAACTAGTTTTTATTTTAAATTCTTCCAACTTAAACAGGGGAAACAACTCAATTTACTCCTTTCTGCCAAATTACCTCCCTTAATCACAATCTGATCCACTGAACTAAATATGGCTGGATTAATTACACGCAATCAGAGCATAATTTTCCGTCGGTTACGACTACACTGTTGATGTAAACACCATCGCTTTGATGTGGTCATTGGTAAAGATTCACAATACATCATATTGTTATATTTGCAGACCAAGCGAATACTATTTTTGAAAATTTACCACTGGAATGACTGGGTCGGTTATCGAACTAGTCATTCAAGCGGTAAATCTTCAAAAACCGTCTTCTCATGGTCTGCAAATGAACATTTCTCAAGACCACTGCACAAGGCATTTTTGGCTGATATGAATGTTAAAGGGATAGGACTCTTCTACATGAATACTATACATCTGACAAACAGAAAAACATTCACAAATTCTTTAAGCGAAACTAAATTCCAATACTTTATAAGTTCAGAAAACATACCTTCTTTACATGGGAGGGTTGAAGCAATTTGCCCGACTTCGGGACATGCAAAACCTGGTTCACACTTATGACAGTTGAGAGGATGGCCTGTGTTATTATCCGGGTTATATTTTCCTGGATCACATGGTATCGGGGCAGAACGTGGTTCAGCTTCATTACCCCAAGGGCAGTAACTCCCAGCAGGACATGGTATACACTCGGAAGCACCTAGGTATAGAAAGATTGCATAATGAGTACACTTGATAATACCGATAGCATATGGTGCCATAAGTTAGTAGTGTTTCTTTAAGATATGTGGTTCTGTGAAACAGGTGGTTCACTAAGAAAGGTGGTATCTCTCTCTCTACCATTCAACCAGCTGTCTTAACTATTTAACAATCACGCTGGCAAAAATGGCCTCTGAAGTCATCTTGAGAAATGTTATTTTGCAGAGCAAGAGATTATTTTTGAAAATTTACCAATGCAATGACTAGCTCAATAACCGAGCCATTTATTCCAGTGACAAATAAAAAAAATTATTTTCTCATGGTCTGCAGATGGACATTTTCTAGGAGAATTTAAATATTCTTGAAGAAATTTCATGTTCATTTACAGACCAAGATATTATTTTTGAAAATTTAACACTGGAAGGACTGCCTGGGTTATCAAGCCAGCCATTTCCATTGTAAATGTTCAAAAAAAAATCCTCTCTTGGTCTGCAAACGGTGATTTCTCACAGAGATAATGGGCAATCCACACATAAAATGAGTGATGTTCATTTAATGGCCAAAGACATTTTTTTAAACTTACCACTAGAACAACTAGCTTGATACCCGATATCGAGAGACCTACACTGCACATGTTAAGCCATTGGGGTATTTTGAAAAATGCTAGGGCGTTGGATGTCATTCGCATCACTAAGTGTAGGGTTGGACAAAAATAGTCTTGTCTTTGCCGGTAAATGTATATTCGCAAAGCAGGAATCAAAATTTTCTTGCCTAATTTTGGCCATTAGAGGGTTAATGATAACGCTTGGTTGAGAAGGTATTCAGAATTTAATGTCCATTTATACCCTAAGAAAGGAATACAATTTTAATCTTTCAGCTCAGTAACTGAACCAGTCATTCTGTTACTAAGTTTTCAAAATTATTCTCTTGTCAATTCTTACACCCATGGACAAAGATATATTTTTAACAACATTAGAAATATGCCGCTGATCATTAATAAGTAATATAAATTAACCTGTTAACATTTTTGAAATTTCAGTGTCTCAATTTCAAGAAAAAATGAGTACAGGGAAACTGTTGAATGTTTTGAAATGAATTTGACTGGAAACTGTTGCTGGCATAAGAAACAAGAGCTTCCAGTCAAATTAGTTTCAAAATATTAAACAGAATATTCATTACATCATAGCAAATTTGTCATTTTCGGTCTAAAAGGGTTATCCCTTAGCACACTGATGCCAATATTCTATTTTTTACAGCGTCAATCGCAAAGAAACCGACAGCACCATCTTCCACCAAATTTGTTGAAAAATAAACGCCCGTTCATCTTTTACTTTAATTTGAAAATTTAATATTTTGACATCAGAGTGGTAAGGGTTAGAGTTAAAACAGCAATAAATACAATAGAGCATCAGTTAAATCTATACCTCTCAAATCTGTTTATGAAAATTTCAGATTTCTCATACCAAATGTCAATTTGCAGGCAAAGAGACGACTATTTCTGAAAATTTAACACTGGAATGATTGGCTCGATATCGAGCCAATCATTCCAGTATTGATTTTTCAAAAACAGTCCTTTATTTGCTCTGCAAATGGACATTTCTCAAGATCACTGTAGAGGCTGTATTGGTCAGGTTGAGTGATAAAGTGCCTTCAGCTATCTTTAACAGTACTTTTCATGGCATCTATATTTTTGAGGTCCCAGTGACCACACAGCCTGAAATCTGGGGTCTCAAACTGAAATCTGGTGTTCCCGAGCAGTATTTCTCATCCATGCTAATATTAGAGGGTACAATGGACCGGACCCACAATAGGAATTATTACTGATCCTATGCTAGATTTTGTAGGTATTTTTGTGTGAAAACCTATAAAACTACTTCGTATTTAACAAGCATACAATACATTTAGGGGTCCCATGGGACCCACTGCCACTGGTTTTGGAGGCCCCAAGCAGCATTTTATGCGTATATCCTCTGAAAGGAACCCTTATGAGAATCCCTGACCTCTAATGTCTATCAAATAGCTGACCAAAGCACCAACACATAACTGGACTTTTAAAACAGGTGGTTCTTTAAGACAGGTGATCTTTCTACCACCTTTTTGACCAGATGTTTTAACCCTACAACCCTTAAGCTGCCCAAAAAATTACTTCTGCAGTGGCCTTGAGAATTGTCCATTTGCTCACCAAGAGAACAAGATTTTTGAAAATTTACCACTGGAATGACTGGCTCGATTATCAAACCATTAATTCCAGTGGTAAATTTTCAGAAATAGTCTTCCCTTAGCCTGCAAATGAACATTTCTCCAGACCACTGCAGAGGATTATTGTCCAGGTTGAGGGCTAAGGGGTCTTCTGCCATCTCTAATGCCCATGTTTCTTACAAGGTAGCTGACTAATGCTGCTGTATTTGTTGTTAAGTCAAATGCTCCACTTGGAAAAATATTGTTCAAAATAGAACAAGATACGACATTAATGTTTTCTTTCACATTAACATTTACTCCCCTGATGTTAAATTTTTAATTTTCAAATTAAATTATTTCAACCATTTTGGTGGGAGATGGTGCTGTCGTAGACAGCAACATCTCCAACCAAATTTGTTGAAAAATTTACACCCGTTTCTTTGCTGTTGACACCGTAAAAGATAGAATATTGACATCAGTGTGCTACGGGTTAACTTTCAAACTAATTTCTTTCTCAACAATACATACCCGATTTTGTCATCATTACTTACTAGCAAAAGATGTGTTTGGTCCATATGTTCCAATAGGACATGGGTTTTGAAACTGTGATCCCTGACTCGCTGTACAGTAAAACCCAGCTGGGCAGTCTAGTCCATCCGTGTCAGACCCGCTTGGGCAGTATTTTCTTGCTGGACATGGAAGGCAAGCGGACTGACTTGTTGCGTTTAGTTCTAGGTTGTATGTTCCACCTTAACATGAAGAATACAATGTAAGAGAGTAATTGTTCGGGAATTTTAAAATAATCCAACATGTACTAAATTGTTGACAAATTTTAATTGTTTAAGGTGGAATCCACAAGAATCTGTTTACCATTTCAACATGACAGATTACACACATTAAATTCCACATATTGTAAGATATATATTGAAACTAAGGCAGGCAGGCAGGCAGACAGGCAGACAGACAGACACAGACACAGACACAGACAGACAGACAGACAAGGTATAAAGAAAAAAATCTAATATGCAACGGTCTGGTGCATGCTTTCATGCATGGCAGCGATTTAAAACATCAGACTGATTTTATTTTAAATCTCCAGTGATGAAGAACCTCACCCCCTTGATCAGCTAAGCACATGTAAATCTAAAATTCTCACCTGGACAAGGGTATTTCTTATTTGATATCGTTCCAGGTAAACAAAAATGTCCTTTCGGACACGGCTTGTCGATGTACTCTGTGTTTCCTTGACCGCTGCAATAGTAGCCTAAATAAAATAAGGCAAATCAATAAATTGATGTATGCTCCCTGAAAGCATACTCTGCAGAGAAACTGAAAGGATAACCCTGAAGGCAAATGCTTCAGGGAAAGGTTTGGAACTGTGGCTCAGACACAGAGAAACGAACTTGAAATTGTCAATGAGATATCACCATATTAGGCCATCCTTAAAATATTGTTGGTTTGGGGTAATGAAGTTAAATCCACAATTTGGGGAGTAGGAATGATTTGGTGGGCCATCATTCTTTTGGTCTGGCGGGATTTGCCCTAATGAGCAATTTGTTAAGGATAGCTTAATAAAAGCAAAATCTAAGTTTCTCTAAATAAACACATTTAGACTTTGCTTGGCACCATATGAAAAATACATACAAAAACTATGTTCAAAATGAATAGAGATATTTTCTGTAATAATCAATACCAAGTTTGGTGACCATATGTGAAAAAGTCTTGAAACTATGGCCCAGAGAAACAATTTCTGTGATATTCAGTCGACCATGATAAGTAGGTCAGCATGACCTACTTTTCATACTGTGCACACCTTCTCCCTAAGATGCATCCACATACCAAGTTTGGTGACCATATGTGCAAGTCTTGAAACTATAGCACGGACAAACATTTTCTGTGATATTCAGTCGACCATGAACAGTATGTCAGCATGACCTACGCTTGACCTGCTTTTCATACTCCGCACACCTTCTCCATAAGATGCATCGACATACCAAGTTTGGTGAGCATATGTGAAAAAGTCTTGAAACTATTCCCCGGACAAACTTATATATGGTGAACGGACGGACGGATGGATGGACGAATGAACGGACGGAGAAAGCGGCGACTAATGCTCCCGCGAAATTTTTTTCGGGGACCATAAAAAATAGGATTATTATAAAATTAATTACTAACAACATAACTATTATGGCTCGTATTTATCATGATCTTAACCAATATCATGTAACAGATTGAAAGAAATAATTAACCATTTAATGATCAGGGCACCCAAAACATGACTCGCCAATAGTCTGAAGAATGTCCATTTACAGGTAATAAGCGAAATCAAGGATTTCTTTTTTCACAAGAGAGTTGATACTTACCATCCTGATACTCTATGATATTTCCTAAATATCGACCTAGCTTCAATAATACTCAGAATTAAAAAGAAACCGATAGACCCCCTCTCACCCCCCCCCCCCCCCCCCACTGGGCAGGTTACACAAACGAGAGTTCAGCGGATGCGCGTGGCTGACTCATTCTATTCCAAAATATTGGCTGACCTAATTGCAACATAAAACACCGATAAACCGAGCCTCTGTGGGGCGGAGAGGCTGGGATCATATCAGGGTTGTAAGTATCAACTCTCTCGTGAAAAAAGAAATCCGTGATTTCATTTATTTCACATCAAGAGTATACTTACCACACTGATACTCTATGATATAGCCAGAATTCATAAGAGAATTCTGCGGGAGGGAGGCGAAGGTTAGAAGACCGGCTCATCCCTGGAAGAGCAAGATCTTTTACTTTTGGAGCACAACAAACATCTGAAATTGCTTATGTAAACACAATCAGGAAATGATTTGAACATTGGATAACACGACCGATGTTGAAAGTAATGACCGTTTAACATCCGCGCCCCCCCCACCCTCTTTTAAAGAGGGGGCGATGACCTCAATGTCCTATACGTTCTCTATGTACTCGTGCTAAAGTACTATACAACATCGGACCAAAGCTTCATTTCGTATACTCTCAGGTGGAACCACAAAGAACACAAAACCATCACCATAAAAGTAATAAAAAACGTGACAAAAAATAACCATCACCAAATATAGGACTAATCTATTTTTATGAGATTCCCTTTAATCACCGCTGGCGATGATAGGTTCAGTACGGAAAAGCTGGAATTCCCCCACTAAATTGCACTGTGTGTGAGTCAACGGCCTTATATACAATATTTACAAATATACTGAACCAAAAAAGTTTAACAACACTGAGAATATTACTGTATAAATGTTATTTAAGAAAAACAATAAACTGATTCAAATATATTATTTAATTGATAGGTCATTTTCCAATTTGAACAACAGTCTCTTGTTACTGTAATGCTAGCATCGCGCCTTTAACACGGCATCATTCAACGGAAGGGTCCAATTTAAATAATGACACTGAGCTGTCAATACCGGTTGTGACCTTCGCGCGCATTAACCACCACCGTACATTGCTTTCTCATGCTTTGAATTAAGCACCTGATGTCACGAAGAGGAATCGCATCCCATTCCTGGAGCAGTGCAGCTTCCAGCTCCCGCACATTGTGAAGATGTGGATGGTTCTCACGCACCATACGGCCATGAATGTCCCACACATGTTCGATATGAGACAGGTCCGGTGATCGCGCTGGCCAGTCCAACACCGGAACATTGTTAGCCTCAAGGAAATCACTGGTGACCCTAGCTGAATGAGGACGGGCGTGTCTTGCTGGAACATAAAGTCTGCATGATGCTGCATAAAAGGGATGACAACAGGGGCGACAACTTCTTCACAGTAACGTTGAGCCGTTAAATTTCCGTGAATCACAATAAGATCTGTTTTGCCATTTTCATGGATTCCAGCCCACACCATGACATTGCCGCCACCGAATATGTCATGATGAATGATGTTGGCCGCCTCATACCGTTCTCCTAAACGTCGCCAAACCATTGCCTACCATCCGCCACATCCACACAAAACCTCGACTCACCACTGAACAAAACGTGGCTCCATTGTTCAGCATGCCATCGCTGATGAGTTCTTGCCCATGCAAACCGATTCTCGATGTGATGCTCTGTAAGCGGAACAGCAACAAGTGGACGATGGGCATGCAGTCCAGCATCATGGCGTCCGTTTCACACACTTTGTGCATGCACTGTAGTGCCGGTAGCGGTGTACAAATTACGGGACAGCCGCGGCGCAGTTTCAAACCTGTGATGTCGTGATGACGTCACTACGTAGCGGTCTTCTCGTGGTGTTGTTGCTCTTAGTCTGCCAGATCGTGGTCGGTCATTAACATGTCCAGTTTCCTGCTCACATTGGTGGAGATGGGAAATGGTTGAGGCGTGAACATTAAAATGTCGAGCAACAGCGCGAACGCTCAGCCCAGCAGCGAGTCTTCCCATTGCTTCATGGCACTGATTTTTGGGTAGCCCTGGGCAGCGGCCCATGTTCGGTAGGGTAAACTTTTAAGCGTTTTCTGTTAACGTTCATTATCTGCTTTTGCAATATGGTGAATTTTTGCCTTCGTTACCCGCCAATGTGGGCCAGTGCATGAAAAATGCATTTTCACATGCAGTAAGCGTGCGGCCGAGAAACGCAAGAAATGATTCGCACTTCTTCATGATCAGCGAGACATTACATTGACGAAACATGCCTGCAAATTTGGTTATAAATGGATGCATAGTTTTAATACAACAAACCAAACTTCACTGTTGCTAAACTTTTTTGGCTCAGTATATATACAGATTTAACGTTTATGTAAAATCAATAAGGCAAGTGGATTTGACGTGTCACGGAGGTAATGATCTGTAAAACTACTCACAGTGCCATCGTGCTACTGACATAATGTCATCCACCGGCACTCTGTTAAACAGAGCCATGGATGTCACTACGCCATGGACACTGTGAGCCTTGGTCATGTCAACTTGTTTTCCCATGGCGGCTTTGTGGCAATGCTGGATGCATTCCACAATCCACCTAGAAATGGTATCTTTAGCTCTCCTGTGGGTTCAATGTAAGATAGCCATAAAGCACTAGGGTCCATCCGCCATTCCTGTGTATGTTGTTTATAACATGTTACTGCATGGACTGGACACAAAGCCTTTGAATTAGGATCAAACCTAGTCAAAGCGGGTAAAACAATAGGCTGACCAGGATAGTTTAGACTAGTTTTTCGCCATAAAGTTAACTCTAGGTAGACGCCTAAGGCCTTCCCCTGCAACCACAAAACGGTCTGGCTCTGCTGACAAAGCATGTATTTCACTTCTTCGCCTGGCTGAAGCTGCAGCAATCAGAAAAACTGTTTTAAGCGTCAACTTTTTCATGGAAATGGAGCTTAGTGGTTCAAAGGGCTTATCTGCTAATACTTGAAGTACTAACGATAAACTCCAAGACGGAATAACTGGAGGATTCCTTGGTCTTAGATTACCCATGCCTTTGATTAAAGTATTTAGATTACATACTTCATCACTTCCCCTATTAGCCAAGCAACGGATAACTGACATTAAAGCTGACTTGCAGCCAGCAATAGAGTTAGGCTTTAGGCTATAGGCACCAAAAAGGTGACAGAGGAAATCAGCTACTACCTGAATAGATGCATCCATTGGATTGACACATCTTTTTGAGCACCATTCAGCAAATCTGTTGATTTTATAATTATATGCTCTGGAGGTTGACCCCCTTTTGGCTTTTGCCATAAACATGGCTGCTTGCTCATAAAAACCCTCCTTAACTGCTGATTCCTTGACAAGATCCACGCAGTCAATTGGAACATTGACGGATTGTTGTGCAAGGCCTTGCCCTGGAAGATTATGTTGTCCATCAGAGGCAGAGGAACAGGATTGCAGACCAGAAGGTCCAGCAGATCTGTATACCATGATCGGCTTGGCCAATTTGGGGTAATCAGAAGCACTTGGCATTCCTGCTGCCTGATTTTCTGGAGAACTTTTGGAATCAGGATTGCTGGGCGGTATGCGTATGCATACATTCCCTCCCAGCTGATAGCTAACGCATCTATTGAGATAGCGCTTGGATCTGGAATTGGAGAGACGTACATCGTCATCCTCGCATTCTTGTTCGTTGCGAATAAATCTATGTTGGGCTTGACCCAGTGGTTGAACAAGCGATCCACCACACATTGATTTAGATGCCATTCCGTGAGAAGAATGCTCATTCTTCGGCTCAATGAGTCTGCTAATAGATTTAGCCTTCCCAGAATATGAACTGCCTTCAGGGAAATCCCATGATCTAGGCACCAGTAAAGCAGTTTCCATGTCATCATACAGAGACTGGGTGACTTCATTCCGCCCTGGCAGTTTATGTAAGTCACTACTGTTGTATTGTCTGATCGAACCAGAACACTCTTGCCCTTGACCTTTTCTAGGAAGTGTTCCATGGCTAAGACTACTGCTCGCATTTCCAGCAGATTGATGTTCTTTTGACTGATCCAGATTCCAAAGCCCCGATACTTTGTTTTCTTCCAGGCAGGCTCACCATCCATCCATTGATGCATCTGTGTACATCGTTAACTGAGGGTGGGGAGGTGACAACATCACACCCGCCAGGAGATTTTCTCTCTTCATCCACCATTGAAGGTGGTGAATAAGAGGTTCCAACACTGACACTTTTGAGTCCAGGAAACCCGTACTCGGGGTCCACTGTGTCATGAGAAATAACTGGATCGGCTGCCGGCATAATGATGCCTGTGGAATGACTGGTTCCAAAGAAACCATCAACCCCAACATTCTCAACTATACCCGTGCCAGGACATGACGACTGTTGCACACTGACTGTATGACTGAGATGAGTATTTCTACTCTCTCTTGAGATGGGTAAACATATCCTATCTCTAGATCGAAGAACATGCCCAGGTAAACAAACTTCTGGGATGGAGTCAGCTCTGATTTTTGAAAGTTGATTATCCAGCCTAGATCTGTAAGAGTTTTCAAAACTATCTCCATATTTGTTGATAGACTTTCCTGAGTGTGTGCTTTTAACAACCAGTCGTCTATGTACGTGTGGACTGCTATGTGTCTCCTGCGGAGGTATGATGTCATAGCTTGGACCACTCGAGTGAAGACCCGAGGAGCCGTCGATATACCAAATGGGAGAACCTTGAATTCTTCTTCAATCCTGCTAACATCATTCTTACAGTTTCCATTTTGAACCTTGGTGTGAGGATAAACATGTTGAGAGGTTTGAGGTTGAGAATCGGTCTCCACCCTCTAGTGCTTTTTGTCACTAAGAACACAGTTGAATAATAACCAGGACATTTTTGTGCGGGTTGAATAGCGTGTTTTAGTATGAGGGATTGAATTTCTTCCTCTATACACAACCGTTGATCTGGATCTCTTGGATTTTGAGTCCAGATCGGAACCAGAGACAGGCACGATGGCTGATTTGAAATCCAGTCAGGATGGTAACCGACTGAAAGCCATCGCAAGACTGAGCGGTCCTGAGTAACCCAATCCCACTCTTGCATGTGCAAGGCCAGACGGACTCCAACAGGTGTACCTAAGGATTGAGGTGGACCCGAGAAGTGTGAGAGAAGCCCTGTCTCTGGTGGCTGTCCTAGCAGCACTGGTGCTGTTCCGCTTACAGAGCATCACATCGAGAATCAGTTTGCATGGGCAAGAACTCACTTTGTGAGCGCCGACCCATCAGGTTCGGCTCCCACGACCAGAACCCTGTGCTCCTCTACCAGCGCCACACGGGCTGTCTGGTGGGTTGCGCTGGAGGAGCCTGCGCTCCCCCCTAGCTGGCTTATGTAGGCGTTGCCATGGCCAACGCTGCGTAGGTGGTTGGCCTCTGACAAGACCACCACCACCTCTAGCCTGCTGAGGGTGGAAGGCAGGGGGCGCAGCTCGAACACGCTCCCTGCGGAGCACTTGAAACTGCTCTTGCAGCACCCTCTGGTTGTTCACCAGGTTTACGGTTTGTTGGAGGTGCAGGCATCCTTCACCTCCAAACAACCCTGGACCTGTCATCAGCGTCTGAAGAAGCCAAGTGTACAGGTCCTGCAAGGGACACAAATTGTCAAGGGCAAATGTGCACCTCACCTGTAAGCTCCTGGTTACAGATCTCATCATGCAGTCCAGAGACAGGTTAATGCCGTCTTGGATGACTCTCTGGACTGAAAGAGGAGAAGTATGGCGGGCCACGGATCGTGCTACTAACCCCTGAAGCAGCTGGGAAACGTGCAAGAGAGCCGAGATGGCTCCTCTCATACTTTCCTCCATGTCCCGCAGCGCGGAATTAGCAGGGAGCTAGCGCACAAGGGTCCCATGTCAGACTGTGACCCATGCCGTGTGTCTTCACCCAAAGCCACACGGTCACCCGTGCAAGGCTTTGGGATGATGCCGTACTTCTGATACAGATCAGAACTTATATGGCAGCACAGTGCCACCTCGCGAGGGGCCTTCGCAAGGTGTCCTTTCGGCTGAATCGACGTCTCTGCCGCAGCGAACATATCAACAATATGCTCCGCATGTGGCAGAGACGGCATGGTGCCAGTCACCGGTTTCCCTCCCAACCACGGGCGCTGGTCCCGTTGGGATGTCGGTGGATCCACCTGGAGTTCTGGCTTGATGCTCCCCAGCCATTGGCAAGCATCCAACCAGTCCTCCTCGGTGGCCACCTGTGAATGTTTGACGAGCCCAGGGCCTTCGTCGTCCTCAACCACATTCACTGGTGGGGTAATGGCCAGAGCTGAAGATACTCTTGGATAGCCAGGGTAGCCATACGGACCCGCAAATGCCAGCATGGCTATTCAAGGAGCCAAATCTATGGTGTCATGCGGGGCTAACTGCATGACGTCATAGTCCGGGCCCTCCTCACGGTAACTCTCGGCAAGCCGAGGGATACGGTGCGGACGGCCATCGGCTCCTAGCTGGTCTAGCCATTGAGCCATGAAACCTACTCCTGAAGAAGTAGTTCCATGGAAAAGGTTACCCATGGGCCCCTGAGAGGGCCCATGGGTATCCATTTCCATGGCCATTGGCTCATCGGTAGGCTATAACAGTGTTCTCTTCTTTCTGCCCAGAAAGATTAGACGCCAAGCTTGAAAAGGGATCAAGCTCGGCCTGGGCAGGAGGGGTCTCGCGTGAGGCGCTGATACCCTTAGCCTTAGGCTGCTCTAGAGCACTCAATAAGCGAGCGCCCGAGGCCATGGCTTTCGCTCCCGGGTCCATGGGCGAGGCAAGCCTCAGCACCGGACCAACGGGAGCCATTTCTGGGTCTATAACGAAAACTGGTTTGCTAAGAGAACCAGACCCAGAGACGGGAACACTCTGTCCGGGAGCAAATGAAGAAGACAATGATGAACTTGATCCGGGAAGCAAGCTGCGAAGCAACTCCGGGACAAGAGCTGTGATCGTCTTCTTCATTTCTCCCATCATTTCAAGACGGACTCCATGTCTGGCATGGATGCCTTCCTCTTCTTAACACACTCTTTTTCCAGATGCCTCTTCTTGTCTGCCACCCGGTCTTTCACCTGCTGATTTAAAAAATCAGTCATAACCCCCACCGCCCATGACTCACACACGCCAATTTAGAAGGGGCCCGCACATACTGCACCTAGTGCAGTCATGAGGGAAAAAGCAGGCCTTCACGAAACAGTGGCAGGAAGGGCATTTGTTCTCAATTACCCTCTGAAACGACACAAAATGGAAACAATTAGTTTTTAGTTATGACAAACCAAAAAAACAATTGCAGAAGGCTAATAAGATCCATAAGGAAAACTTTGACCATCAAATGAAAGTTTAAGCCAGGGCCATAGAAAAAACTATAGGCCTGACAAAAAGTAAACAAATCCTAAAACCTTGTTATACTTCTTTAAGAAGACAAGGGAGACATAAGAATTTGAACTTGAATACTTGAGGCAAATTTTTTGACTTCACAGCTCAAAACAAAGATTCATTAGTAATTGAACTTTATAAACACAATGAACCTATGCAAACCATCAAGAGATATAAATAACTCAAAACTCAGTTTAAAAGATTTCTAAAATTTTTAGAAAATGACTGAAAAATCTTTCTCTCTCCTAAATAAACCTCATAAGATGACTTCCGAGGACGAGTGAAGTCTGATGAACAACAACAGGAATACCTGATCCTGAATCCAAACCCTGTGGTGGGGGGGGGGGGGGAGAACGCGGAAAAATTACTTCTTATGGTAATAATTTCCTCTGAAAACTCATAATAAATTAGAAGGACCCCAGAAACCAAGTATAAATATTGTTCAAAATAAAGGATACACTTGAAATATCAGCTCATGTGTCTCAAAAACACAGCACACCATGCGTTAGCTAATATATAGGCCTCCCCAAAATGAGCTAGCCTAATAAAGACGTATCCATGAGTTAGCGTGAATCCCGGAAACACCATCTGAGTCAACACGCAAATTTCTTATAAATAAATTTGCTAAAGTACACCTGATGGCTTGGACCGGAAGCATCCTCCGGCGACTTGGCAGCACCAGACATACTAATAATCAGTCAAAACAAGTTGCAAAACAACTCAAGGTTTCAAAAAGACAGAAAGCAAAAGCAAGGCTAGAAAGCGTGTTGCGATGGCAGGTCAATATCTTAAGAAGAGGATGAGTCAGCCCCGCGCATGTGCGAGTTTGGGCTGCACATCTGCTGGACTGTCAGTTGTATAACCTGCCCAGTGGGGGTGGTTTCTTTTTAATTCTGAGTATTATTGAAGCTAGGTCGATATTTAGGAAATATCTTGAAGTATCAGGGTAGTAAGTATACTCTTAATGTGAAGAGATTATTCTTGAGGATTTACCATTGGAAGGCCTGGCTCGATAAATGGGCCAGTCATTCCAGAGACAAATTTTCAAAAATACTCTTGGTCTAGAAACAGACATTAAAAAGAAAATATTTTAATTTATTGAAAACATTTGGCCATTAAATGGTTAAAGGAAGATTTGTGTACATGTTGTAAATATTGTTGTGGTACGGTGTTGCTTTCATAGAAAAGCCATTTTCAAATATGAAGATGGGTTAACTCGCTATAGCTAAATGAATACAGCAAGCTTGTAATTTGGAATCAGATGGATTACTATAAATTATTATTGCCGTTTGACTGCTGATGCCTTGGCTTGTAAAGATAGGAGACAAATTCAAAACTTAACTTGAATAAATGCAGTTAAACTCAAAACAGTCCGTGCGTGCGTGCGTGCGTGCGTGTGTGTGTGCATGTATTGAATTGAATAAGCGAATAGTTTAAAGAATACACAGTAACAGTGTTAAAGAAATATTCACAGCAACAGTGTCCATACCTGCTGGGCACTTTAGGCATTCAGCAAGACTTGTCGACGCATTGTTTGGATTGTACGTTCCTTCGGGGCATTGACCAGAAACTTTCCCATCACAGTAACTTCCCTTTGCACATGCGTCAACCGCTGGATTTGGTACTGTAGAACCAATTTGACATGTGTAACCACGGTTACATGGTGTACAGGTGATAGAGGTATTGAATGAGTATGTCCCCAGCAGACACTGTGTTTGCTTTGAAACTGTTCAAGGAAGATAAAGTTTGATATTTTAATCAGGAATCTATGGTTGAGTTCTAAAGTACAGCTCAGAAATAACTTAACATGTTGACAAAACAAAATAATAAATGGCCCATGTACCATAGTGCTCACCTAGCTGATGAGTAACTATAAATATTTTTACATTAATTAATGCACAACAAGAACCATTGGTCCATCAGGTAAGCATAACTGTTGCCATAGGCAAATGGGGCAATGGTCTTTATCATTATTTAACAATGAGGCAATCATCCTTACCACTAATGGCTAACAATGTCGCTGACACTATTAATCAACGGGACAAACAGCGTTTCTCAATGAGACAAGCGCAACGGATGGTACTGATCAATGGAACCATGATCCTTGGCCTTTGACACAATTTACCAATGGGGTAAGCATAACTGATGCCGCTGACCAACAAGAGCATGGGTTCCTGGCATTATTGATAAATGAGGCACGTGTTACACACGTAATTCACGAATGGATAAAGCACCTTTGGGCAATGTGGCAAGCATAACTGATGTCATGGACAAATATGGAAAGGGTCCTTGGAATTATTGACAAATGAGTCGATCATATCTGACACAAATGCCAAACAAATCAAGTGTCATTAACGCTACTGACCAATGGGACAAGAAGTGGTTGTCAATGAATAAAGGGTAACTGATGACAATATCAATGGGTCAAGGGTCCATGGTCACCAAATGGGTAAGGAAAATTAAGGCGGTAAAAACAAAGTTTGTGCATGCCTTATACTACTACTGACCACAAGAGAAACTGTCATTAGCTCACGGGGCACACATAAGAAATGCCTTTTACAAATGGTGCAATGGTCACAGGCAAAGACTTGGAGAGGAAATGAAACATTATTGGCATCCGTGCCATTATTGACCAATGGAAAAAGTACCATTGATCAATGGGGCAGTCATCACTGACACTAATGTCAAATGGTTCAAGTGTATTAACAGATGCCATTTACTAATGGGACAATGGTCACAGCTAAAAATCTGAATAAGGAAATGCAGGAATATTGGCATCCTTGACATTATTCACCAAACAGGAAAAGTACCATTGATCAATGGGGCCATCACCCCTGATATTATATGACATAGTTCATGTGAACCAACAGATGCCATTTACCAATGGGGCATTAATAATATACGAAACATGACGCAGATTATTTTCCACATAGGGTTCAATACGTAACCAGAAATGTGGTTGCAACGCAACCATGAAGCTTGTCTTTACGACTTTGCAATGAACCATGAAGCTTGACTTCAAACATAAAATAAATATAGATGGCTTATCAATAATACCTTTATCAACAAGAGGCCCAACTGCCTGTAAAGCTCACCTGGACCATTCACAATTGAACCATTTGCATTTAAAAACCGGAAGACATGATTGATAATTTGCGAAAAATATAAGATGGCCACCAAAGAAATTGTCCAATCAAAATTCTTGTTTGCTATGTTGAAGGATCGTTGAAATCAGGCCATTAATTAAGGAGTAGCATTTTAAATGGTTCAGGAAAATTGTCAAAAATCCTACTCCCACCCCATAGGGTCCTTCCAGCCAAATAAGGTTGAAATCCGCCAAGCAGTTAATGAAGAGTAACATTTTTAAACAAAAGTTGATGGATGGATGATGGATGACTTGTGTCAGTGACCTTGACCTTTTGGCCTCAACATCATTATGTGAGGTCATGTCATTATAAGGAGGCATGATTGTGTCCAAGTTTGGGTTCAGTATGAATAACCAAACATGAGATATTTAAACAGAAAAGTTAAGCGAAATGGAAAATATTGAAGTTGAAACAACAAGGTTTTTAACAAGGTCACAGTGACCTTGACCTCTGACCTAATGTCATATAAGGAAGCATGTGCCAAAGTTTGGGTCCAGTATGATTAACCAAACATGAGAAATAAACAGAAAAGTTGAGCTAAATGCAAATTGAACGTCGACAACGAAGATGCCACCAGCGCCGCCAGATAATGTGTAGGGTATCACAATAGCTTGTTTTAGTTCGTAAAGTCGAGCTAAGAATGCCTTAAAGAGCTAGAGTTATGGCCCTTAATTCAAGTCGTGGCTTTTCCATATTCATAGGGCAAATAGATATTGCCTGAATGAAAATATCTGCTAAAGTTAGTTTTGATCCATCAACAATTGATGAAACAAATGTATTTCACTGCAGGGTTCAATAGTTTAACAAGAGCTCCACAAACGGCGCATAATACCCTGCCATGATGAAAATATTTATTTCTTCCTCAGACCCAGACCAGTCATCGTTATGAAGTGTCAAAGCGATCCGTTAACAGTCAAGGAGGTATCATCCAGAAACCAATTTTCAAGATGATCATCAGACTGGCGGCCATACTGGATTTTGGATTATTGTAAATTTCGATATGACAGACATATTCCAACCACCCTATGAAGTGATCCGATAAATGGTAACGGAGATATCATCCAGAAACCAACTTTCAATATGGCAGCCCATGGCTGGCAGCCATCTTGGATTTCAGATCATCGTCAATTTCGACAGGTTTCTTCTCCAGACAGAGTCCAACTACCGTATGAAGTTTCAAAGCGATCCGATAAATGGGAAGAGAATTAGCATCCGGAAACCAATTTTCTAGCTGGTGGCTGACAGCCATCTTGGATTTCGGATCATTGTCAATTTCGATAGGCTTCTTCCCCAGACCTAGTCCAACCACTCTATGAAATTTCAAAGCAATCTGATAAACTGTAACCGAGTTATCATCCAGAAACCAATTTTCAAAATGACCGCCGGTGGCTGGCAGCCATCTTGGATTTCAGATCATTGGCTATTTCGCTAGGTTTCTTCCCCAGATGTAGTCCAACCACCTTATGAAGTTTCAAAGTGATCCGACAAATGGTTAAGGAGTTATCATCCGGAAATTAATTTTCAAGATGGCCACCAGTGGCTGGAGGCCATCTTGGATATAATATCATTGTTAATTTTGATAGGTTTCTTCCCCAGACCTAGTCCAACCACCCTATGAAGTTTCAAAGCGATCTGATAAACGGTAACGGCGTTATCATCTGGAAACTAATTTTCAAGATGGCCATCTTGGATTACGGATCATCGTAGATTTCGATAGGTTTCTTCCACACACCTAGTCCACCACCCTATAAGGTTTTAATGCGATCCGACAAACGGTAATGGAGTTATCATCCAGAAACCACTCTGCCGCCCGCATGCCTGCCCGACTGCCCACCCGGACGGACGGCGTCATTACATAATACCACACCAAATCTTTTCGCCTTTGTTTACAGGAGTGACATTTTTATATTCATAGTTCATATAGATATTTAACAGAACGAACATATCTTCTACATTAGCAGAGGTACACAATCGGCATAGTCTGGATTCAGCTGGTACCTTGGGACAATAGTAGCGGTCACTTTCTATGCGCAGAGAGTGGGCACTTAATTTTTAGCTTTGAGAACTTTCTCCACTTGGACACAACAGATTCAAACAATGTAGTTTTTGAAGGCAAAGGTTTGTTTGCATAGCTTATAAGAGTTTTGGATTCTTCATAGAATCATTAATGTACTGGTGCCATTTGGAACTATATATCCAAGTGAGTGCAGTTTGTAATACCTTACTGTTGGCTGGGTCAAACCTTGACTGTCTCAAACAGACGATAAACCAAATTCGACTAGCAACAGCTCCAGGCATTCAGACCAATTGGTTACGATTTATAAATGCAAACTACAGGCCTCTAAATAGGCTTTATGCACCAATGTGTCAATTTCGCATAATCGTAACCAAAAATTTAGTTACATGTGTGAATAAGGCACTCAAGATAAGATACAGTCCTAAATCATTCCTCACAGCCACATTACATGTCCGCTTCCTTACACCAAGTAGGTATTTACCAAATCTAAGCAATCTACTGGTATAGTTTCACAAATAAAAACTGACAGTTGCATTATTAAAACTAGTTGTATAACAAGAATTCCGCAGAATTAAATGTCTTGCCTGTCTCCGGTTTGTCACAGTGGCATTGACCTTTGATGTTGTGACCTAACATTATAGGCAACCATGAATTCAAGTTTAGTTCTAATAGGATTAGCAAATCCTGAAATATAAATGATTTGCTGAATTGAAAAGTTTAAGGTTGAAAAAGCAGAGGTCAAATAGCAATATTAGAATGGCCTTGACCTTTGAGCTGGTGACCTCCATGTCACCATCCTGTATCCTCTTGGCATAAGCAACCATTTGTGCTCCATTAGGGTTAATATAACATGGTAAGATTTGCTAAGTCTAAAAACTTGACATTGAAGAATAACAAAGTTTTGTAGAGGCGAGAATGACCGTGACCTTCTACATTGTGATTTTAGTGTCGGCCTAACATAATAAGCAACAATGTATCCAACTTTAATTCCAATAAGATTAACCAATCCTGAGAGATAAGCCAAGAAGTTCTGCTAAACTCAAAAACTTCACATTGAAAAAAAGAGCTTTGTATCAAGGTCACAGTGACCTTTAACTTTGACCTTGTGACACCAACATCATCATGTTGCTTCCTATCATTATAGGTAACCATGTATACAAGTTTAGTTGCAATAGGCTTAACCAATCCTGAAATATAAGCTGAGAAGTTTTGCTAAACGCAGAACCTTAATGTTGACATCGTCGCCGCCGTCAGAAAATTGATACTTGTCTCGCTTTCTGCTTCGCAGGCGAGACAAAAAAGGGCTCCACACTTCACGGCAGTATCTTAAGATAGGTAAAACTAAGCTGTTGAATAGTGTATAGGGAGAGGCTCTTTATTTTAAATAAAGCCATCCTGGCTTGTTCTGCCAGATGTTTACATGTGCTATTACATTTGTCAGACGAAGTAAACATAGCACCAAGATAGCAATAAGTATGTACTATTTTGATTGATGCATCTTTGTAAACAAATGCATGTTTAGTAATTTTACTGCCTCCTCTGTTAAATATAATAATCTTATTTTTGTCTAAGTTTACTTTGATAACCCCACTTATCACAACATACAGCTAACTTGCACAATGCGTTTTGAAGGCCAGTGTGTGATTTAGAAACAATTGCTAAATCATCTGCATACATGAGACAACTGATTGCTGTTTCACGCACTGGCACTGCGTTGCAATCACAGAAAATTTTTATCTACGATTTGCCCATTTTGTATGAGTATTTGAATCCATATTTTACATTTTGAGCACTGAATTCCTAGATTCACAATTTCAAGGTAACTATACAGGTAAGCTGTTGATTATTTTGAAACAAATTTATGTGACAGCTGTTGCAACAACAGCTCCTAGTCAAATTAGGTACAAAATATTCAACAGAATGTTAATTAAATCGCAAATTTAAGACATAATTCAGGCACTTTCGCGATGGGCCATTGCCACTATGGACCAACATCGTAATGGGCCGATGTCTAAATGGACCTACATTGTAATGGACCTACGTCGCAACGGACCTTAGTCATAACGGACCTCCGTCCGAACGGACCTACGTCGTAACGGACCTATGTCATTTTGATTGTGATTGAGATTTATTTGCTTATGTCATATACATGAGTGACAGATCAGATCCCTCATTGTGGTGTGTTTCGAGGTATCTCTTTCATTACTCACGTTCAGGATCTGGACATTTGTATCCCGCCTCACAGGGGATGCATGCTGTAGCACTCGCTGCACTGACGTATCCCTGAGCACAGTTCTCCGGTCCTCTAATGGTCGACGGACACATGAAGCCTTCAGGACATGATGTACATGCCTGCTGATTTCCCAGTGAGTAATATCCTGAAGCACATGCCACTCTGCAAGAATCAACACAATACAAGATGAGATGTTATATCAGTACTAAGTTGTGTGTGTATGTGCATGCTTACCTGTCTGACAGACTGCATGCGAATGTATGTGAAAGGTTTATTAACAGTATGCTGTCAATGATGGACAGACAGACACATGCACGCATGCATATATGGCTCCTGCTTTACTCTCACACCCCTCGGTTTACGAGACTACTAAACTCCTAATACCAATGCCAATGAAACCAGCCTGACTCTCTCCCTCTTCCTTACCTACTGTCTGTAGCTGTATCTGCGCACTCATATCCTGGTGGGCAGTTTGTGCAACTTGACTGGTTTCCTAGAGAATATGTTCCTCCTGCACATGTAATCACTGTTGCCCGGGTACGTACAGGACAGGCACTGAGTACAAAATAAAGAAACAATGCAATATCTGGGCAACAATCTAGCCGTCATACATTCTTCAAAAGAGGATATAAAGAAGCACAGATCAGAATACTGGCATTCAGAATCACCAGGCTCCAATGATGAATCCAATCTATTGATCAATCATATGACATCATAATCAACTATGTCACGTGTAGGCTGATGTCATAATCAATCACATCATGAATGGCGTAATTAAGTCCATCATAAAGGCATAACCCTTTAACACTCATATCGGACAAAAACGTCTTCTGCAGGTCTTGAGAAATGTTCATTTGCAGACCAAAAGAAGACTATTTTTGACAATTTACCACTGGAATGACTGGCTCGATTATCGAGCCAGTCATTCCAGTGGTAAATTTTCAAAAATAGTCTTCTCTTGGTCTGTAAATAGACATTTTCTATGAAATTTTTTTAATTTTCTTGAATAAATTATAGTTAAAAGATTAATAGTCTGTCAAGTTATACAAATTATATGTCTTACTATTTAATAAATGTTCTGCTGAATATTTTTAGACTAATTTTACTGGGCGCTGTTGCTGCCATTTGGTTGAAATTAATTTTAGAACAAGAGGCGCAAGGGGTCCGTGTCGCTCACCTGGAACACTATGCATTTTTGTTACAATTGTTAGTGGGTGGTTTAGGAGTAGTCTTCTAAATGAGTTTGTGGACATTTTTACAAGTCCAATATGGCCGCCAAACACGCTACATTTTGATTGGCACACTTCTGCCATGTTTCTGACGTAGCGCCTTCCCTTGAAAAAACTTTAATGGCACTCAGTGCCTAATCAAATCTCTCAGATTTCGGCCCAATCCGCTCAGAGGTTCTGGAGTCATTTTGGCAAAAATTAGGTTATCCAAGATAGCAACCAAACCATTTGGCCAATCAAGTTCCCTTGAAACAAACTTGGTGCAGCTCTTGCCCTAGATGACATTTCATGCATTTTGGATTGATCCCCCAAGTGGTTTTGGAGAAGATTTTTAAAGACATTTTAAAGCGACCAGTTATTTTGACGGATCAACTTCTCTTGAACAAACTTTAATGGCCCTTAGTCTTTAAAGTTCTCATCTATTCTTAAGATACATATCCAAGCTAAATTTAGGAATATTTGTTACTTTATGGACACTTTAACTAACTTGGAGTGTAGCCGCCATTTTAGCTAGATATTTGTGGGCGCCATTATTTCAGACTCTATTGTCTTCGCCGAATGAGCAATTGTTCATAAAACCATTCTCGTAACGCTAATGCTAGTCATTCTTTGCTGGCTTTCAAGGCAAGCGCATAGTAAGCATATTTTTATTTCCTATGGTGCAAATAAATATAAATATATCTATAAAAAGTTTACTGAATGCTGTTGCTGCCCATAGCAGCAACAGCTTTCTGTCAAATTGTTGTCAAAATAATCAGCTGATAATACAATTGTCACTAGGCAAGGATTCAATAACAATTTGGCTGAAAATCATTGATGAAACAACTTTCAATCAAATTGTTCTCAAAATAATCAGCAGGGCAGTCAATGTTGCAAGGCTTGCTGAAGATATTTCGAGCAACTTTATTGGCAGTCATTTCTTACTCAGGCAGCAACAGCGTTGTCAAATCTTAGTCAGAATAATCAACGGGCTTTCTTTTTTGTTAGCTAACAAATGCCTACACAATAAGTTAGGCCTATATGATATACGGAATCAAGACTCAGTCTCAAATATGCTCGAAAATTTGATTCATTTCATTGTCAATCAGGAAGTAAGCGTATTATTCTATTCACGGTAGGCATGTCAGGGGAGATCGTACATGTGCTGGTGGACTTGCATGTGATGGTGGACTGCTTGATCTTCGTGAACATATTTCACTAGATGAGAACTTTAATCATATATAACAAATTTCGGTTTCATGAGGTCTGAATTGATCCCTCAAATGGCTTTGGAGAAATTTTTTAAAGACATTTCTAAAAATGAGCTGAAATCCAAGATGGCCACCGGCCAAATTGGCCGATCGGGTTCGTTTGAACAAAATGGAATCTCTATGCCCTAAGGATGCTTCCTGCCAAATATAATTGAAATCGACCCAGAAGTTCTCGAGAAGACATTTTAAATTTCCCATTGCTTTAGTATGGGAGCTTTCGGCGGGAAAATGATACAAGATGGGCCCTAAATCGTTTATCCGACAGTATCGAAAATTGCAAAATTGAGATCAGAATACCCAAAAACCTATATAAAACCAATTTCGGTCTCAAAATCCATCAAATAAAAACATCCAATATGGCTGCCAAGCACTATATTTTGATCGGCCCACTGCGGCAGTGTTTTTTGATGGCTTAACTTCTCTTGAACAAACATTAATGGCCCTTAGACCCTAATCATATAATCATATATCACAAATTTCAGCCTGATCGCTTCAGCAGTTCTGGGGAAGTCGTTTTTGTGAAAACTAGGTCATCCAAGATGGCCACTGAACCATTTGGTCAATCAAGTTCCCTTGAACAAACTTGGTTCAGCTCTTACCAGAGATAATATTTCATGAGTTCTGAATCGATCCCTCAAACGGTTCTGGAGAAGGTTTTTAAAGCCATTTCTAAAAATCTGTAGAAATCCAAGATGGCCGTCGACCAAATTGGCCGATCGGGTTCGTTTGAACAAACTTGAATCTCTATGCCTTAAGGATGCTTCCTGCCAAATATAATTGAAATCGGCCTAGTAGTTCTCGAAAGGAAGACATTTTAAATTTCCCATTGCTTTAGTATGGGAGCTTTTGGCGGGAAACTGATCCAAGATGGTCGCCAAACCATTTATCCAACAGTTTTCGAAAATTGCAAATTTCTAACCATAATACCCAAAAACCTATATAAAAACAATTTCAGCCTCAAAGTCCATCAAATAAAAAAATCCAATATGGCCGCCAAACGAATCAACTTCTCTTGAACAAACACTATAAGCATGCACCACCAGATACCTCAGATCGACATTTACCCTGTAAAAACTTTTCTTGACAAATCTTGATCGTTAAAGTGTTAATCATGATTGTAAAATAAGCAAATCATAAAATCCATACTGTCCAGCACTGCAAACTGTGCAAACTATCTGTCCTCCAGCTGAGTAAGTGCCCTTTGTGCACTGAATCTGCTGGTTATCATCTGTCCTTGGACAGCCATATCCCGATGGACATTGTGTACACGTCGTTGCACCCTGGAGAGAGTAAGAGCCGCTCAGACAATCTACGACACCAGTTCCATCTGTATTTGGGCATTTCTTCCCAGCTGGGCACACTGTGCACTGAGTAGTGTTGCCAGATGAATATGTGCCAGACGGACAGCTGATTTCTGTCGCAGAGCTGAAATAAAAGAAACAATTCAGGTTTAACGGTTTAATGGTGAAGAAAATCTAAATATTTGAGTATTAAATGTCGATTTACGGTTATTCTAGGATATACAAAATTCTAAACAGATTGATGATCGTGAAGAAAGCCTTGTAACTAAAGATGAGTGCTAAACTGGATGTTAACATGCTCAACACAATACTTACGTGGTACTAGGACAATACATGCGCAGGGGACATTCGGTACAAGTTGTCTCCCCTGAAATAGAATATGATCCGGGACTGCATGGGTGATTCTTCAGTGGATCAGCTTGGTCAGGACAGGCATATCCAGCGATGCATTGTGTACAGCTTGTCTGGCCAGCACCGCTGACCGTTCCTGGAAAATACATGATGGGAAAAAAGTGAGGAAAAGAGCTATGAATGGTGGGGTGCAGTGGGTGCAGTGGGTGCGGTGGTGGGTGTCATTGGTGGGGTTGATTTACCATCAGAGAACCAAAGTACATCAAAGCACAGGGTGATATAGACAGTGGCATAAACGGTGTGATGATGTGATAAGATGGGTCACTATTGATGCATATTATTTTCAGAGTAGACTGCCAATTTTATCAAAATAAGATGCTGCTTTCCAAATTGAGTGTATTATGTATTTAATGGTCAAGACACCCAAGAACGGTCACTACAGTGATCTTGAGGAATGTCCATTTGAATGGCAACAGAATATTTTTGAAAATTTACCACTGGAATGACTGGCATACAATCCGAGCCATGTACTACTTTATGAGTTGTCTTATCTTTGCCTGCAAGTGGCCATTCAAATTTGAACCATGAGTTTCTCAAATCTCAATTTAAAGATAACTATACAGTTATGTTGTTGAATAGTTTGAAACTAATTTGACTGGAAACAGTTGCTGACTTGCTGCCTATGGCAGCAACACCATCCAATAAAACTAGTTTCAAAATATTCATCATACATATATTACTTAAAGTTCTTAGGAACCAATAAATAGAGGTGAATTTGTATGAGATCTACGATGTCAGCATTTCTGTGAAATTTACCCATCATGCAATGTTCAGACGTGATATTCGTTACTTGAATTTGATACAAATAGACTGCATGGTTTTGGATTATAAGTTGTCGAGCTACTGACATATATGCTTACACATCCAGAGCTATATAGCTAAGAAATAAACGAAATCTAGGATTTCTTTTTTCACGAGAGAGTTGATACTTACCTCCCTAATACTTTTGATATTGCTAAATATCGGCGTTCACTCAATAAACACTCAGAATAAAAACAGTTAGGTGCCCCTACTGGGCAGGTAGACAGAGGGTAGTCCGGCGGATGCTAGCCCCACCACCGCGCATGCGCCGACTAGTACTTCCTCTGACTAATTTATTGGCTGACACACATGCAACTATTAAGAGCCTGAAGACCGAGCCTCTGTGGGGTAGAGAGGCCGGGTCCGTATCTAGGGAGGTAAGTATCAACTCTCTCGTGAAAAAAGAAATCCTAGATTTCGTTTATTTCACATCAAGAGTATACATACCTCCCTAATACTTTTGATATTGCCAGAATTCGACAGGGAATTCGGCGGGAGGGAGGCGAGGTCAAAAGACCAGCTCTTCCCTCGCTTTTCCGCGTTTAAGGCACTTAAACGTCTGAAACTGTGTGAAACACAGTCAGGATTTGAAGAACATCGGCTAACACCAACCGATGGATGAGAGATGACCGAATGTCATATGCGCTCCCCCCCCCCCCCTTTCCGGGAGGAAGACTTGAATGACCACAATGTCCCATACGCTCTCTACGTACCAGTGCCATGTACTATAGGACAGAGACGAAAAGGCTCCATTTTCGTATACTCTCCCTGATGAACCACATCAATACACAAACCATCACCATATTAATAACAAAATGTAACGTGACAATACAATCAACAATGAACAACACATGAACAAGACTGACCTTGTTGAACTTGGATGCTGTCATCATCTTCCCATTGGTGAAGGCTGATGCAGTCCCAAAAGGTGGTTGTTTCCATTAATTAATTGTGAAGTATATAAGCAATGAGGAAACCCTACTCAAAAATCATATAAGCGATTATTTTTTCAAAATCGACAAGGCGAGAGGATTCGAGATGTCACGGAGATAATGGTCTGTAAAACTTGACTCACAGTGCCACTGAGCAACGGACATAATGTCATCCACAGGGACCCCGTTAAATAGGGCAGTGGAAGTCACCACGCCGCGGACACTGTGAGCCTTGGCCATGTCAACCTGCTTACCAGTGGCGGATTTATGACAAAATTGGATACACTCTACAATCCACCTGGAAATGGTGTCCTTAGACGCCCTGCCATGGGGTTCAATATATGACAACCATAACGCTGACTGATCGGTCCGCCACTCCGAAGTACGCTGTTTGTACCGAAGTAGCGCCCGAACGGGACACCATACTTTAGAATTAGGATCATATCTAGTTAAAGCAGGCAAAAAAATAGGTTGACCTGGATATTTAAAAGACTGATTCTTAGCCAAGAAATTAATCCTAGGTAGCAGCTTAAGGCCTTCCCCTGTAACCACAAAACGGTCATCCTCGGCTGATAAGGCATGAATTTCACTCCTACGCCTAGCCGAGGCCGCAGCAATTAAAAATACAGTTTTAAGAGTTAACAGTTTCATAGAAATGGAACTAAGTGGTTCAAAAGGCTTATCACCTAGCACCTGAAGCACTAGCGATAAACTCCAAGACGGAATCACCGGGGGATTCCTTGGTCTTAGATTGCCCATGCCTTTAATTAATACATTTAATGTACTTACTTCATCACTCCCCCTATTAGCCAAGCAAGGGATAACACTCATTAAAGCTGATTTATAACCAGCAATAGAGTTAGGCTTGAGGCTATAGGCATCATACAGGTGACAGAGGAAATCAGCTATTACCTGAATAGATGAATCCATTGGATCAATACATCTTTTTGAGCACCACTCTGCAAATCTGTTGATTTTATAATTATATGCTCTGGAGGTTTACCCCCTTTTGGCTTTTGCCATAAACACGGCTGCATGCTCATAAAGACCCCCTCCTGGCTTTGGCCATAAACATGGCTGCTTGCTCAGAAAAGCCCTCCTTAATTCTAGATTCCTTGACAACATCCACGCAGTCAATCGGAACATTGACGGATTGTTGTGAAGGGCCTTGCCCTGGAAGATAATGTCGTCCATCAGAGGCAGAGGAACCGGATTGCAGACCAGAAGGTCCAGCAGATCCGTATACCATGATCGGCTTGACCAATCCGGGGCGATCAGAAGCACTTGGCACTCCTCCTGTCTGATTTTCTGAAGAACTTTTGGAATCAGGATTGCTGGAGGGAATGAGTATGCATACATTCCCCCCCAGCTGATAGCTAACGCATCTGTTGCGGAAGCGCTTGGATCTGGAATTGGAGAGACGTACGTCGTCATCTTCGCATTCTTCTTCGTAGCGGACAAATCGATGTTGGGTTTCCCCCCATGGGTCGAACAGACGATCCGCCACACATTGATTTAGTTGCCATTCTGTCGGTAAAACACTCATCCTTCGGCTCAATGAGTCTGCTAGCAGATTTAACCTTCCCGGAATATGAACTGCTTTCAAGGTAATCGTGTGATCCAGGCACCAACAAAGCAGTCTCCATGTCATCATACCGAAACTGGGCGACTTCATTCCGCCCTGGCAGTTTATGTAAGTCACAACTGTTGAGTTGTCTGAACGAATAAGAACAATCTTGCCCTGAACTTTCTGTAAGAAATGTTCCAGGCCCAGGACTACTGCTCTTAGTTCCAGTAGATTGATATGTTCCTTTGACTGTTCCAGATTCCAAAGCCCAGATATCGTGGATTCTCCCAGGCAAGCTCCCCACCCCTCCATCGATGCACCTGTATACACAGTCACCTGAGGGTGGGGAGGGGTTAGCAAAACCCCCAACAGGAGATTCTCTGTCTTCAACCACCATTGCAGGTGGTGAATTAAAGGCGCCAACACTGACACGTTCGAGTCCAGCGAACCTGTACTCTGGGTCCATTGTGTCATGAGAAACAACTGGATCGGCCGCCTGCATAAGGAATGACTGGTTCCAACGAAACCATCAACCCCAGCATTCTCAAGTAAATCCGTGCCAGGACATGACGACTGTCGCACACTGACTGAATTACCGAGATGAGTCTCTGAACTCTCTCCTGAGTAGGATAAACATATCCTGTCTCTAGATCGAAGAACAACCCCAGGTAAACAAACTTCTGGGATGGAGTCAGCTCTGATTTTTGAAAATTTTTCATCCAGCCCAAATCTGTGAGAGTTTTCAAAACAATCTCTAGATTGGTCGATAAACTTTCCTGAGTGTGTGCTTTTAACAGCCAGTCGTCTATGTACGTGTGGACTGCAATGCTTCTCCTGCGGAGGTATGCTGTGATCGCAAGAACCACACGGGTGAAAACCCGAGGAGCGGTGGAAATCCCGAAGGCTAACACCCTGAATTCCCACTGTCTGCACTGGAATGCAAATCTCAGGAAGCGACGGAAACTCCACGCTATGGGAATGTGGAAATAAGCATCCTTCAAATCTATCGAAGCTGTCCACATTCCCTTCTCTAACCCCGCCAACACCGAGCGCACAGTCTCCATCCTGAAACTGGGCGTCTCTATGAACTTGTTCAACGGCTTGAGGCTGAGAATTGGTCTCCACCCTCTGGTGTTTTTTGTTACTAAGAACACGGTTGAATAGAAGCCCGGACACTTCTGTGCCGGCTGAATAGCTCCTTTTAGTATGAGGGAATTCATCTCCTCCTCGATACACAACCTCTGCTCTGGATCTCTCGGATTTGGAGTCCAGATTGGCACTAGAGACAGTCGCGATGGCGGGCCTGTTAACCAATCGGTATGATACCCGACTGAAAGCCATCGCAAGACTAAACGGTCCTGAGTCAACCGTTCCCACTCTTGCATGTGGTCGGCCAGCCGGCCTCCCACAGGTTCACCTAGGGCACTGTCTCCTTCGCCAGAAACACCGGAGTGGTTCTCACCGCGGTAACCGGCCCATCAGGCACGATTACGACGACCAGATCCTCGCGCGCCATGCCCAGCACCGCGCGCACCTCGGTGCGTGGGTGGCTGCCTGGCTGACTGCGCCTGAGGAGCCTGCGCCCCCCCTCACTGCTGGCCGAATTGCACGCGGCCTAGGCCGACGCTGCGATGGTGGGTGGCCTCTGACCTGGCCACCTCCACCTCGAGCCTGCAGGGGACGATACGCAGGGGGTGCGACGCGAACGCGCTCCCGACGGAGCACTTCAAACTGCTCGCGCAGCGCCCTCTGGTTATTGACCAGAGTAACCGTCTCCTGGAGGTGCCTACATCCCTCACCTCCAAAGAGACCAGGACCTGTCATAGGCATACGCAGTAGCCTATTATACAGGTCCTGGGATGGGCACAGATTGTCCAAGGCAAACGTGCGCCTCACCCGGACACTCCTGGTCACCACCCGAGTCATACAGTCCAGAGCCAGGTTGATACCATCCTGGATGTCTCTCTGGACTGTGACCTGGCTCGGCTGGCGTTATGCGGATGCCGTTACTATCCCCTGTAACAGCTGGGAGACGTGGGACAGAGCGGCAATCGAAGCTCTCCCACTCTCCTCCGCATCACGCAACGCGGCATTAGCCGAACACAACGCATTCGAACACAAGACTCCCGTGTCAGAATGGGAGCCTGGCCGTGCATCTTCACCCAACGCCGCGCGGTCATCCACGCTCGGCTTGGGTACCACACCGTACCTCTGGTAATCCAGGGGCACGATGCGGCAATGCCTGGCCACCTCGCGAGGGGCCTTCGCGAGACGCCCATTCGCCTTGATGGACGTCTCCCCGCCTCGAACATGTCAACGACATGCTCTGCCAGCGGCAGAGATGGCATGGCGGTAGCAGTAGCCTTACCAGCTAACCACGGCCTGTGGTCACGCTGGCTAGCCGACTGCTCCACGGGCAGATCTGGCCGAACACGTACCAGCCACTGGCAAGCATCAGACCAATCCTCTTCCGTGGCTAGCTGCGAGCGCTCTACAAGACGGGGGCCTTCGTCTTCCTCCTGAGCGCAAGCAGCAGAGCTTGACGGCGGATAAGCTGATACCCCTGGCAAGCCAGGGAAAGCATGTGGGCCCGAAAGAACAGGCATGCTAACCTGACTGGCTTGACCAGGAGCAGGTGCCATGGTAGAGCACGGGGCAGATACCGCCCCACCACGGCCCCGGCCAGCACCAGCGATACTCTCGGCCGAGGTATGCGGTATAGCTGGCCATCAGCATCGGCTAGGGCCACCTTCTGCGCCGTGAACTCTACTCCTGCGTGAGTAGATAATCCATGGTCACGTCCCCAGACGGCGACCCTAACAGGTAATCCTCTTCCTCCTGGCCAGAAAGATTAGACTCCGGGTCAGCAAAGAGAGCTAACCCGGACTGGCCAGGAAAGGTGCCATAGGAGGTACTGGCACCCGCGGCGTGCGGATACCCCTGGACTGATAAGCAGCCCGCGGGTTCCAGCGACAGCCATCCACAACCCCTCGGCGCGGCACCAAGCCTGCTGCCAGGGTCGTGGATCACCCCCACTAATGGGGCCACTTCTGAATCGTCGAACAACGGAACCGGCCTACGGAAAGGTGATTCAGAGGCGGGGATTACATGCTCGAAAGCAGACGCCGAGGACGACAAAGGATTTGGTCCAGGAAGCATGCCACGTAGCAACTCTGGAACCAAATCCTTTATCGTCCTCTTTATCTCTCCCAACATCTCGGTCCGGAAGGCCTCCATGTCCACCGCGGACGAGGCCTTTCTCTTACCCTTCTTACCCTTCACATCCTCTCTCTTCGACTTCCTCTCCTCCTCCACTACCTTGTCCTTCGCCTGCAAACACAGAAAGTCAGACATTAAGTCGCCCCCCCCCCCCCAATGCTTGCAATGGCCCACAGGGACTACAACCAAAGCAAAGGTGAGGCACAAAACGATCTTTCAAGAAACGTCCACAGGACGGACAACCAGGTCTCTGAAACAGGACAAAGGACGAGGACAATGAGCAAACTAGTTAAGGTTAGAAACTCAAAACCAAACTAAAAGAGAGGGAAACGATCATAAAGATCAATAATTGACCAAAACCAGTGTTGGACAAAACTTTAATTGTTAATAATCGCAAGGCTGATTATGACGTCATGATCCCATGACAGAAATCAATCGATCCGAACGAACAACTAGGCGTGCGGACGAATTGTATACATAACCAGAACATCTTAGAACAGTTATTCAGACTACACAACCATCAGATACACAATGATAACAATGGCAATAGCAGTTAATTTTCTTAAATAATTAACCTCACCTCATATCATTACTTAGATACCTGACACTTTGTATAGACAAACCATCCAACGTGATGAACTGGAGCACTCCACCAACTGTACGCCTCTTAACTCTCTCCACCTTAGGGGAAGGAATTGGAGCAAGAGGGCAAAGTGAGAAGACCTTTATACTAGGCCTCCGACTCACTGGACATAGATTCTTGGTTAGATAACCTAACAGTATTAGTAGGAAATGGAACCTTGGTGGAGAGAAACAAACCCTCAGATGCTGTGATGTCCATTACATATCCTCCCAGAGACCTGTGGACATAAACACAGAGAGAGATTAGTCTTATATAGCACCATGTTGAAATAAAACAACTAAAACAGGCGCTTATCACTGTAAACGCGAGTCCCGGAAACACATTACACCGGGGCAAACTCGCTAGAATATATTAGAAATCACCTGATATAAAGATCCTGCGCCATCCTCCGGCGAAGCCACTTTATCCGACATATCCAGGTCTAATATATTCACACTTCTAAGACTATAAACGCGTTGAAACAGTGAAACTTTTGAAAAAAGCACAAAAACATGTGTTCTCTCTGCCAATAAATTAGCAAAGAGGAAGTAGTAGTCGGCGCATGCGCGGTGGTGGGGCTAGCATCCGCCGGACTACCCTCTGTCTACCTGCCCAATAGGGGCACCTAACTGTTTTTATTCTGAGTGTTTATTGAGTGAACGCCGATATTTAGCAATATCAAAAGTATTAGGGAGGTAAGTATACTCTTGATGTGAAATGATGAATTGCACAGACTGTGAGATCATCGTAACAATTTTAATGGAGTAACCCAGTACTAGCTATGCCCCCATCCATATTTAGCCACACTTCACCCACACTTTGCCCGTGTTTGGATCCATCGATGTCTGAACTCCCTGACCATCAATTTCCAGAAAACTCTACAGGTAAGCTGTTGAATATTTTGAAACTAATTTGACTAGTTTCAAAATATTCAACAGAATGTTTATTAAATAGTAAATAAATACAATTCGTACAACAATGCTTAATCTGTCAACAATTACACATTCGTGACAAACTTAGCCACATCATGACGTAAATGATTATGACATCATATAATTGACTAAGAAACTGGAATCCTCCATTGTCGTCGTCATCATTGTTGTCCTTGTCCATGTCGACATTGTCATCACAGTCCACATTTACAATTAATATCATCATCACCATGCCTAATATCACAACCATTATATTCAGGCATGTTTCTCATGGCATCTAAATTGTGGTAGGCCCCGGGACCCCCGATCCTGAAATCTGGGGGTTCCAAACAAAAAATCATGGGTTCCAATACAGTTTTTCCCATTCATGCTAAAATTACAAGGTACCATGGATTCACAGCTATGAATTACTGGGGTTCTGTGTTAGATTTTATGGGTATTTTTGTGCAATAATCTGCAAAACTAATTAATATTTAATAATCATACACGATTTTAAGGCGCCCTATGGGACCGCTTGCCACCACATTTGGCGATCCCAAGTTGCATTTCGGGGTATATTCCCTCAAAAGGACCCTCATGAGAATCCCTGATATTAACCCTTTAACACTCATATCAGCCAAAAATGGCCTCTGCAGCTGCTTTGAGAAATGCCCATTTACAGACCAATAGAACACTATTTAAACAAATTTACCACTGGAATGACTGGCTCGATAAGTGATAATTTTTCCAAAATACTCTTCTCTTTGGTCTGCAAATGGACATTTTCTATGAGAAAATTGAAATTTTCTTGAAAGATTTAATGGCTAAAGGGTTAGGTATGACCATTGACACAACCACCACACCACAATCATCATGATAACCAAATATCATCCTCATCACTAGCATCATCAGCAGGGGTTCTCTTAAGGGTCCTTTTGAGGGTATATATACCCCAAAATGCAACTTTGGACCATCAAAAGCAGTGGCAGTGAGTTCTAAGGGACACATGAAAATCTTGTATGATTGTTAAATATTAATTAGTTTTATAGGGCTTTCTACAAATAAAGCCACAATTTCTAGCATATAATCCATAGATGTGAATCCATGGTGAAAAAAATGCAATGGAAAGCCAGATTTTCAGCTTTGGGACCCCCTGATTTCAGCTTGGGACCCCCAGATTTCAGCTTGGGATCACCAGATCTCCAGGTGTGGGGTGTTAATGGGACCTCGATACCATGAGAAACACTGATCGTCACAGTCAGGAAAGCAATCATACCTGCAGCACATATAACAGGGGCTGCTGTAGTTGTAGGGCACTTGTATCCAGCAGGACAGAGCTGACATCCTGTTCCGGTAGAGTTCATGCTGTATGAACCAGCAGAGCACGGGTTAGGCAGGGCACTAGCATCCATACATTCATAGCCTTAAAAGATATTTAAAAGGTTGTTAAATGTAGTGGTTACAGGGATGAAAGTTGGTGGTTAAAGTTAAAGTACCATCTATCTTAAGGGAGAACCTACCTTAAAGAACCACCTTCTTGCCATTGGCAGGAGGTCTTGGTGCTAGGTTTGTGCAATTATGTGATTAAACTGAAAATCTTGATTGTTTTTTAAATCGAGAATTTATATGATTAAACTTTAATAATCAAATAATCGTGAGTAATTCAATAAATGCTACTGCATAAAATATTTCAAAACCTTGTAATTACACTTTGATGCAACCGGTCAAACAAATTGACATTTTGATCAGGGAATGTCCATTTCTAGGCCAAGAGAAGACTATATTTGGAAAATATATCACTGGAATGACAGGCTTGGGTATTGATCCAGGCATTCCAGTGGTACATTTTCAAAAATACTTTTCTCTTTGGCCTGGAAATGGACACTTCTAACCACTGGTATTGTTCCTATGTCTTGGTAATTTCTACCAAGGATGTTTAACCCTGTGGCAGCGACGGGACGTATTATCGGCTTGAAAAAATTACGTTCCTAGTCCGACGGGACGTAATACCGACAAGAGACAATTAGACACCGGGAGCGACGGGACGTATTATCGGCTCAAGCTACCACCAGTTTTCGATCGCTAAATACGCACGCATTACTGGCGTTTTATCCAATCAAACTTAGCGTTACATTACGTCAGAAGGCCGAATTTTCTAAATCCACTGTCAATTGGTCAATTCGTTTGTTTACAAATTTATGCGGGAAAATATAAATAGATCTTTATGAATGAAATAGTTTGCGTAAAAATGTCGAAGATGACGAAGCAATTCCTTTATTTAAGCGAGTACCCGCGAGTACCCGTTTATCCAGATAGATGGAATCGGGTATTATTATTATTATTATCATTATTATTATAGAGGTGCTCAACGATTGGGCAAGCTGGAAAATCTTTATAAACGGCATCCTATACTAGCAGTGTCATATATAATACGGAAATGCGAACGCAACCCGCTCTCGGTAGTTAAGAAGATCGCGAATTTTGTTCGTTATCTTTGTCACGTGATATGATGTTACAGATTATGACAGTTAGTTTAATTTTAATGAAACTTCAGTTTCCACGCTTTTAAATTATTTTATAATGACAATTTGCCATTACTGAATAACTGAAAGCCTCTCAAAATTACTGAACATCCATCATGGTGAAATTATTTAAAATCAATGGTCAAGTGGGGTTTAGGTATTGAGAGACACTTGCCAATAATTTGAAAAAAACACATATCCTCCAACTATAATATATATATATATATATATATATATATATATATATATATATATATATATATATATATATATATATATATATATATATATATATATATTATAGTAGGGGGATATGTGTTAGTGGTATGCATGGACGAAAATTCAAAGGCCAGTGGTCTGGAACCTTGAAGGACATATCAGCATAGACAATACAATTGTTTTAAAGATATTGACCACTGTGGAGATATGGTTCACATGGGGACAGAACGAGGGTGGGGGGGGGGGGGATTGGGAGATGCCCCCCCACCCCGACCCCTTTTTTCCTCTCCCACTGTTTAGACTCCCACCCCACCCAGGTCAAAACACATTCTGACACCCCAGTTATTGCGCTTGATTGTCCTGTCCATTTTTGTCAATCTTACTGGGGTTTGCTGCTGTTCATGTTGCAATGTTATTAATGTATCTATCCTTTTATTTTTCAGCTTGAAACACCATTTGAGAGAAAAATGAAAGCAAATTTAAACTTGATGATTTTTATAAACCCTGTAACACTTAAATTTGCTAAAAAAAATTACATCTCAGTAAATATCCATTTCCAGACAAAGAGAATCTGTTTGAAAATTTACCACTCGGTTATTGCGCCAGACATTCCAGTCGTACTTTTTCACAAATATTCTCATGATCTGCAAATGGCCATTTTGCAAAGTCACTGCTGTAGCCATTTTTGGCCGGCTTGTGTGTTATAGGGGTGATAATATTTAAGTACTGTATTGTGTAAACTACCAGTGCAAATGTCAAATAAAGTTCTCGAAGTGAGAGGGAGAGAGAATCTCATATTAGGTAATCAGACTGGACTATGTATAGTAGATTTGTTGAACATATCGAGTCCAATTTGATTGGAAGCTGCTGCTGCTTTAGGCAACAATAGATTCCAATTAAATATATCAAAATATACTCAACAGATTACTTTTTTAGACTTCAGGATCTTTACCCTTGTCCTGCAAGGGGAAGGGGGTATTTATTACATTTGTGTGCGTCCGGTATTGCATCTAAAATATTGATCCTACTGGTTTCAAATTTTAATGCAACAAAGCAACATAACCTAAACAAGGATTTCCCGAAGTTGTCCGTGATATGGACAAAAACCCAGGATCCAGATTGGATACACATTTTAATCTATGGACATCTCGGAAACTACTGGTTAGATTTTGCTCAAATCTTGACAAAGTAGAGGGCCATACACTATGATTTAACAAATTTGGATGCGCTAAAAATTTATTTTAAAACCACTATGTACATTGTGAGAAAAATGGTATGGTAGTCTTGGCAGTGGTTTACAATCTCTGATTACTGTTGTTCATAATGTTATCTATCAAGCATCAAGTCCCGACAACACTGTTGTGCTTTAAAAATTGAATCTACCCGTCAATGGAATCTAAGTGATAACTAGATTGCTTGGTCGATGATGCACTATAGCAGAACCCATGTTCACCACTTTGACCTCGTTACCCCATCCAATCCCTGAGGGCAGAGCCAAATGTAAATGCCCTCTTGCTGCCTTGCACTCCATAATCACATACCAAATTTGTTTGAATTCCAACCACTGATTTTGGAAGAGTTGATTACACAGAGACTGGAGTGGATTGTTGTGGAAAATCTGGATGTCATAAGGGGAAATGATCTGTTAAAGCAGGATTTAAAAATTAACATGAGCCAGAGGATAGTAGAAATTGACTATGACTAGTACAATTTGTAACCGACCAGCCTGATGGTAACAATTTGATATGTCAATGGTAACGGTGGCCAAAAAATGTCATTGCTGTGATCTTCAGAAATGTAGATATTCAGAGCAAGATAAGACTATTTGTAAAAATGTACCACTAGAATGACTGGCCTGATAACCGAACCAGTCATTCCAGTATTAAAATTTCAAAGATAGTCTTCCCTTGGTCACCAATGAAAATTTCATGGGCTAAAGTAGAATCTAGTAATCCTGCTAGAGACATGTCGTGGCTCATTTGGCCTTAATTTCAATTCATGGAGAGGGTGTGTGAGAGCGATCTTTTGAACACCCACTCTTCCCCCGCAGAAAATTCACAATTGTATGGTAACCCATATCAAATTCCTTTGAATTCCACACAGCAGTTTGGGAGGAGTTAGCTAGCGTGATGGACAGTTTTTCGGATATTTGTCCTTTGGACCCCATCCCCTGACCCACAGGGGGCGGAACCAAATCTAAATATGGTCTTACAAAGCTCAATCATGGGTAACCCACATACCAAATTTGGTTGAATTTCACCACCTGTTTGGGAGGGGATAGCATGATGGGCCTACAGACGGGTAGATGGAGGCGATTATAATACCTCCATTTTTTCAAAACATGGGGATCATGAAAGGACCCAAGGCAATAAGATACAGGTAGGTAATTAATTCAAAATCTTTATAAAAAAATGTAAATTTCTTTTGGATTGAGAAATTAGGCTACCACCATCAATGCCCACGGCACATTGTTTCCAGGATTTGTCGGTGAAAGGGTTAAACATAGCAAAGACTGGCATTGACAAGTGGGCATGGCAGAAATTTGGATTTTCTAATAGAGGAATCCACTTTTAGCTCTGCCCCGTCTCTAGGTAAGCTCCATCCATGATTTGCGCGTGTTGGGTTCAGTTTATACACTTTCAATCCTAAATTCCCAATTCCATGATTACTATAGATACAGCTAACCTGTTCAATATTTTGAAACAAATCTGACTTGGGCCTGTTCAATTATTCAACAGAATGTTTAGTAAATGGCATACAATTCGTACAACTGACAGACTTTCAAAAGTGCATGATGGACTTAGCTATGTCATCCAATAGATATTTTGATTGTGACGTCAGCCTATATGTGATGTAATTCATTATGATGTCATATACTTGGGTGACAGATTGGATTCATTTATTGTTTAACCCTTTCTCATTTTCACCGACAAATCCCTGAAAAAGTATGATGCTTACAGTATAAAATTTATTCTATTGAACATTTTGAAATTAATTTGACTGAAAGCCATTGCTGCCTAAGGCAATTTGCAGTCAAACTAATTTTTAAATATTCACCAGTTTTCCTTTATGGTATCATTAAAATGCGGTATGGGGAATTCAACGCAAAAACGGTTAATCTTACCTTGCTCGTGTGCAGATTTATGTTGTATATTTCACTGCCGTCGAATCATATTTGCGTCATTTTTGGCTGATTCATTGCGATGGAGTCTAGTGTATACGGTGTCTCCGAATTCATAATCATATCAGTAATTCACATTAACAATTTTGATTGAATTCCACCAAAAGCTTTTGGAGATGGATGGATAGACAGATGAATGGAGGCAATTGCAATATCCCAGCAGTCTTATTTTACACAGATCAACAAATTTTTCTCTTTATAAAATCCATGTTTGGAAATCCATTCCATCAGCCCAATTAGCAGAAGAGTCTCTGATGTTTTTAAGCCATTGTCCGCTCACCTTAAAAAAATAGGAACAACAAGTTAGAAATAGGCAAATTCTAAGAGTTATATTAAGACTTTAACAATCAAATTTTTTCATGAAAATTTCCATTTTCTCATAGACAATACCCATATGCAGACCAAGAGCCAGTCATTCCAGTGATAGTTTCAAAAATGATGTTACTTTGGTCGGAAAATTGACATTTTCCTAGACAACTGCAGCAGTTTTGGTTTGGCTCAAATGTTAGATGGTTAACAATATAATATGTACGGCGCAGGGTCATAGGGATATACTGGTAAGCTGACCCGACAACGGCTGTTATGGTCATACACCGCCCTCAGATTTTAGCGCAGAAATGAGTAATATAATAAATGGTGGGTATATATAGTCCAAAAAGGGAGTATGACTACTAGTTACTGGATTAACCGTTTCAATCGACAAGAGTGAATAATAAATTTGTTACAAATGTTTCTAAATTCTGTTGAATATTTTGACACTAATTTGACTGGAAGCTGGCTAAGGCAGCACCAGCTTCAAACTGGATTCAAAATGTTACCTTTATAATGACTGTAAACGTGAAATTCTGGAATTTCAGGTTCAAATGTGATAATTGTTTTTAATTTTGGGCACACTTCCATGATAGTGCAAGTTTGTTTCAGGGCCCCGGTTCTCTATATCTTTGATCAGAGGATACTGGCCACACAGTAAATGGTGATAGAATGTTTGTAACAAGGGCAATAGTGAATTATTTGTTTTCTAAGGAATAATTAGTGAGTTCCAATCATCAATGATTGTTAGGCAATGTGGTGTTACTTCCCAAGTTTTCAGTTACTCAATGACTAATTTAACCTAGAAAGTTATAGATTGTGGTAAGAAAGCAGCAGAACCAATAATATATAAATCCATTCGTTTACCTCTGGTCGCGAAATAACAATAAGGTTATAGATAAACAATCCGATAATCTCAATCATCGATGCATGTCTTTGTTTACAATTTCCAAGAAAACTTACTCTTCAAATTACTAGCATTAATTACGCCGAGTTGAGATGCGAAAGCTGTCAGATATATCGGCATCCCACTTCCCGATTGTCAATATGGTTAATCTAGTCATCTGTCTACTTTTTAGTTTGTGGCGTACAAGAAATATGCATAGATTGACATATTTGAACATACAACTATTTTCCAAAACAGCTGATCGTGTCGCCATCTTGCCGGAAAAATTAATATTCATGAATACCCGACCAATCAGACGCGTCAATCTTATAGCGCGTGATACGGCGATGCCAATAACGGGTAATGAGCGTGGGACTCGTATATTAGATACGGGTACGATTCTACAAATTCATCTCGTTCTCTCGTGATCTATCACGGTAAACGATTCCTATTGGAGACGCCGGTACGAAAAAATGTCTGATGCTATAGAATCTTAGTGTAAAACATTTGCGTTCGCTTCTTAAATTGCTGATTGCAACCAGCAATGCTACATAGCATAAAATTTGCCATTTATTCGTTGTCAACGCTGAGAAACCATGGTATGTGTTCGGTTATGTATAAAGGAATTATTCAACATTGAATAAGGCCTCTCCCCAAAATCATGACCGGAATTTCTCGAAATGTTACGGTACCATGACATAATATGATTGTTATTTTCACATCTTATCGGATGAAAACCTTCACGAAACTTTGGTATCTGTTAGTTATAATACCATTGTGATTAAATTTATCAATGGCATTTGTAAAATTAAAAAAAAAATCGATAAACTTTGCAAAAATAGACCAATGTATTTATCCTACAAGGTGTGGCCATTTTGAGAGGCACATTGACTACCTAAAATATATTTTATTCATACAAATTTTATATGTACTTAAAGGTATTTTATTGCCCTTTCTAATGATATATAGTTTTATATATAGTGATCTGTTACTTTGCCAAAAATAGTTAATATAGTTGGCATGGTAGCACTACGCCGCTATCACGCCACTACCGCTTATAGGCTAGGTTTCTTAGCACGTTTCTAGCTTTTGGCTGTAGGGTTTCTAGCACTTCTTTGTAAATTCTTGGTAGGGCCCAGAGGGTTAACTGAGTAATTTAAAAATAATCGTTCATGATCATTCAAAGTAATAATTACACAAACCTAGGTCTTGCCTGCATACAATGCCACATCATCAAATATAGAAACATGCTTAGGCCTTCAATGATCATGCCACGCAGGCTTCCCCAATGTAAATGAAATTAATGAGAAATGTCATTAACGCATTAATGCAGATATCAGGACATGTGTGCGCACTCACATACCGTGCTCGCACATGCGCGCGCACACACACGCACGCATGCACGCACGCACGCACGTACACACACACTAACTATAAATTGAATTAACAATGTAAACTCATGAAAATTCTTCAACTACACCATGGAACTATCATAAAACCTGGCTCATCTTACAGGATGACTTACCAGCAGGACAGTAGCTGCAGCTGGTGGCACCACCGAGGCTGTAGGAACCAGCAGGACACGTTAACTCCTGTGTCGCGTCACAATACTTCCCCGCAGGACAGTATGTGCAGAGCGAGGCACCATTCCCCGCATAATACCCAGCGGGACATGGTGTCTCACTCGCTGACCCTTCAGTGCAGGAATGACCGGCTGTACATGTGGTACAGACCATCGCTGTAAAAGGAATACACTTAAAGGTGAAATGCAGTTTTTAACCATTTTAACTATTTAACTTTCAAATATGTTTTAAAAAGTTTTAATTTTCTCACAGAGATTTCTCATAGAAAATGTTCATTTGCAGACCAAGATAGCATTATTTTGTGAAAATTTAACACTGGAATGACTGGCTCGATAACCGAGCCAGTTATTTCAAGGGTAAATTTTCAAAAATATTCTTATCTTGATCTGTAAACGAATATTTCTCGAGACTACTGCAGAAACCATTTTCACCACGCTTGAATGTTAAAAAGCATCCTGATTTGTTAGCATAATGAATATCAACATTCACCTTCCAGGTATGGTTCACTTAATCTCTCCAGTTCAATGCATGTAGGTTTTAAGCTGTCAATAACTTGAAAACTTTCTGGCATCATAATTCAGATTTGGAGCTGAACGCATGTCATAGCAAAAGAAAGACTCATCAATGCCAACATCTGTTACATGCAGGGATTCTCATAATTAAGGGTCCTTTTGGAGGTATATAAACTCCCCCTCAAAATGCAACTTGGCACCCCCAAAAGTAGTGACAGTGGCAGCCTATGGGACCACTGAAAAACATGTATGATTATTAAATATTAATTGGTTGTAGTTTGGGGTTTTTTGCACAAAAATACCAATAAGATCCTGTGTGGGACCCCATAATTCATAGCTGAGAGTCCATGGTACCTTCTATTTTTAACATAGATAAGAAAATTTGCATTGGAATCCCATATTTTCAGTTCAGGATCCCTGGATTTCAGTTTTGGACAACCACCCTGACCCCTTTTCAGAGTATGCGGGCCATGAAACTTTCAAAATTTAGATACCATGAGAAACACTGCATACATGTTCAAAGAAATTTTCAAAACTAATAGGATATGTCATCTTTGATCTAAGATTATAATGCTTCTCGATGGCTTACATTAATGCAGATATCAGGAGGACCTGTTAGCCCTTTACACACCGGCCAGAAAAACCCTCTGTTATGGTCTTGTGGAGTGTCCTTTTACAGGCAAAGAGAATACAATTTTTTAATATTTACCACTGGAATGACTGGCTCAATAACAGAGTCAATCATTTCAGTGGTAAATTTTCAAAAATAGTCTCCTCTTGGCCTGTAAATGGACGTTCAATTGGAAGATATTTAAATTTTCGTGACCAAATTTGACCATTAAATGTTTTAACTACTTATTATCTATAACCTGCAATAAGAATGTGTGAAAGTTTGACAAATAATAGAACATGCCATCTTTGATCTAAGATTATAATGCTTCTCAATGGCTTACATTTATTTAATGAAGATATCAGGAGTGACTGATTCAGGACTTGTTAAACTACTTATTATCTATAACCTGCAATAAGAATGTGTCAAAGTTTGAAAAACTTTCCAGTTCAGCCGTAACACTTTAATCTTTAACCCTTCAGTGGTCAAGATTTTTTATTCCAAGATGAAAATTTTTGAAAATTTACCAAATATTCCAGTGTAAATTGTATTATCTTGACCTGCAAATGGACATTCATCAAGACCACTGCAAAGGTTGGTTTTGGCCAGCTTGACCATTAGAGGGGTAAGCCAGTAAAATGGCTTCTGCTGTGATTTTCAGAAACATCCATTTGCAGACTAAGAGAAGACTCCTTTTGAAAATTTACCACTGGAATGATTGATTTGATAACCGAGCCCATCATTCCAATGGTAAATTTTCTTAAATTGTCTCCTCTTGGATTGCAAATGAACGTTCAGTAAGCAAATATTTTAATATGAATGATTAACTTTTGCCATTAATTGGCTAAAGAATCACAATATTGTTGCCCCCTTCCCCACCCCACCCTCCCACCCCCAAACCAGGTGTCCATTATAGACAGGTGTGCATTATTACTCACATGCTATAGCGCTGTATTCGCCAGCGATGCACTTCACAGGTGTGGCTGAAGCGGAGGTGCACTTGTAACCCCCAGGACAGGACACACAGGCAGTCCAACTAGATTCCGAATATGTATCTGATGAAACAACATAAAATAATAACAACAAGAGCAATAAGAGTAGGCTTGCGCGATTACGTTATTAAATAAAAAATAACGATTATTTTTTAAATCATGAATTTATATGATTAACCAGAAATGTGTATGCTGCAATGCAACCAGGAAGCTCGACTTTACGACTTTGCAATGAACTATTAAGCTTGACTTCAAACATAAAATAAATATAGAAGGCCTTATCAACAAGAAGCCCAAGGGCATGTAACACTAACCTACACTAACCTGGGCCCATGTTCCCAAAGCTCTCGTTATGTTAGCGATATCGTTACACCTTACTAAAGCAATGGGTGCAATGATATTGCTAGCTAACGATAGCTTCAGGAACATGGGCCCTAGACCGTTAGGATTTGAACCATTTGCATTTAAATACCAGTAGACATGATGGATATTTTTCGAAAAAATCCATGATGGTCACCGAAGAAATTGACCAAGCAAAATTCTCATTTTATATGTCGAAGCCTACCACCATAGGATCATTCCACCCACGTTTCATTGAAATTGGCCTACTAAATAGGGGGTAGCGCTTTAAATGGTTCTGGAAGGTTTCAAAAAATCCAAATGGCCACCAAAAAATTTACCAACCAAAATCCTGAATAGAAAATCTAGAGCCTACAACGATAGAATCCTTCCAGGCAAATTTGGATAAAATCCACCAAATTGTTATGAAGAAAATACATTGACAATTTCCGGTAAATTTGTCGTAAAATTCATGATTTTCACCAAAACAAGAATTCTGCAGAATTAAATGTCTCGCCTGTCTCCTGTTTGTCACAGTGACAGTGACCTTTGACGTTGTGACCTTCGTGTTATTATGCTGCTTCCAAACATTATAGGTAACCATGTATTCAATTTTAGTTCCAATAAGATTAACTAATCATGAAAGATAAAAATTTATGAACGTTCATTATAAGGAGGAATGTGGCTCCAGTATGATTAAGCAAACCGGAGCTATAAACAGAAAAGTTGAGCTAAACGGAAAATGTTAATGTTGAAAAAAACAAGGTTTTTACCAAGGTCACAGTGACCTTGACCTTTGACATTTTGACCTTTTATGTGCAGGGTATCGCAATAGCTCTTTTTACTTCGTAGAGGCAAGCTAAAAATTATATAATCGAATAATCATGAATAATTCTACTGCATAGAATATTTCAAAACCTACCTTTTAATTGCTCTTTAGTGCAATTGGTCACGAATATTTACATTTTGCTCAGTGAATGCATGTCCATTTGCAGGCCAAGAAAATACAATTTTTTGAAAATATATCATTGGAATGCCTGGCTCGATGCTCGATTCTCGAGCTAGTCATTCCAGTGACATATTTAAAAAAAATAGTCTTCTCTTGGTCGCCAAACGGGCATACATTCACTGAGAAAATGTATATTTTTGCAACTGATCACTTGAAAAAGTAATTAAAAGGTAGGATTTCAAATATTTTATGCAATAGAAATTATTCATGAATATTCGATTATATCATTTCAAAGTATATAAATTCATGATTTAAAAAATTATCACGATTTTCGATTTAATCACGTAATCATGCAAATCTAGGATATGTATAGCACAGCTCTTGGTGGTCATAAGAATATATTTCAACATATTAAAATTTTCTAATAAATGTTTATTTAATCACAGAGAATTAAGGTGTATTTGTTTCATTTAAATTTAAAATATTGAATACGCCCCAATTATACAAAGACAACCTGTTTCAATTTAAGTATGAATACGAAGTCTGTACTATATAGGTAGATTATTCTCATTGGTCGTATATTTGCCATTTTCTTGCCTATCTATGTGTGTATGTATGATTACTTTATTCTGTGGCTTTGGTAGTAGGACAGCCCTCGAAATTCACCACAGCAATCAGCAAAGCTGTGGTAAAAGCTGGGGTATACTTAATTGGCCACAGCAAATATTTGCTGTGGAAGAAAATTGCAGGCCTACCTACCTAAACATGATTTTAGCATAGATACAAGATATCAATCCATGAAAAGTACATTCTTTACAATGCATAACATATTCAGTTGAAAATTTTGAAGTTAATATTACTGGAAGTCATTGCTGCCTAAGGCAGCAATGTCTTCCAGTCATATTAATTCCAAAATATTCAACAGCTTTCCCATTTGTTTGCTCGCCGATTGACGTATGGGGAAGTTATCTGTGAAAGAGTTAAAGCAAGGTTCTACAATTTACCAAAAGAATAGCAAAGATGATAATTAATGAAATTAAAAAAAAAAGCTGTAGACACTGCCGTGGTGAAGCAGTTCCGCCACACTATTTTTGTGCCATGCCAAAATTGGCCGCATTTTAAGAACTGGTAGTAGAAACATCCTTCTGCTGCAATCAGTCCTTCATCATTTTTTACCTCTGTGTCTTGTCCTCAGCTAAAATCTTTAGCTTCCTCCGGTTCATTCTTAATTTGACTGTAACAGGTCCTGCTTTCTTGAGGTAATCTCATAGCACACTTAACAGATTTATGCAATGACGTCCTCATCTGACTTTATATTTGTGGCTCTCAGTAGGGCGAATTCCAAAGCTCTCTGCATGTAGACATTTTTATTAACATTATGATCAAACCTGGTTTAACCATTTAACACCAAGCCAGTGAAGAATCACTTCTGCAGCTGTCTTGGGAAATATCTATTTGTAGACCAAGAGAAGACTATTTTTGAAACTTTACTGTTGGACTGACTGGCTCGCTTATTCCAGCAGTAAATTTTCAAAAATAATCTTTTCATGGTCTGCAAATGGACCTTCTATATGAGATTTAAATTTCTTACCCCCTTACCACTCTGATGTCAACATTCTATCTTTTGACAGTGCCAGTAGCAAAGAAACTGGTGTACATTTTTAAACAATTTTGGTGGACGATGTTGCTGCCTACGACAGCATCATCTCCCACCAAATTTGTTTAAAAATGAAAATCAGTTCATATTTTAATTTAATTTAAAAAATCTTAATTTTGACATCAGAGTGCTAAAAGTTTAACAAATTTAATGGTTAAAGGGTGAAAGCGTCCATCATATAGCATACCAATAAGTGGTCACTAAGGATAGGTGGTCCCTCAGCCCTTTAATGGTCAAGCTTGGTCAGGCAAATTAAGTTTTCTGCTTAGTGTAGGTCGATTGACAAGCCAAAAAATGAGTAGCTCCGTCATTCCAGTCATAGATTTTCAAAAAATAGTTTTCTCTTGGCTTGTAAATAGACATTTCTCAAGAACATTGCAAAAACAGATTTTGGCCTGCTCCACCATCAAAGGATTAACTTTATGAATACAAGTGGGTATTTCTGATATAATAACCAGAGGTCATCAATCACTAACAAATAGACATTATGTAAGTAACTATGGAAGCTCACTTGACGGACAAGCCTGGGCTGAAGTAGTGGTCGTAGGGCAGTAACTTCCGGCTGGACACGTGGTACATGTGGCTGCACCAGTCAAAGAGAAGGTCCCGGCTGAACAAACACTTGGAACAATTCTGTTAAAAATAAAATAACATATGTCATGATCTGTTATCATTATGCAATATGCTTTTAACCCATGAAACATTGGGCAGGCAGGCAGATGGGCGGGCATGGAGAGAGGCAGGGAGATAGAAATGATGAATGGATGGGTAGATGTGGAAGGATGGATGGGTGGATAGATGGATGAATGGATGGGTGGATGGAGGGGTGGGTGGGTGGATGGACAGGCAGGCGGATGGATGGATGGACGGACAGATGGATGGATGGACGGTTGGATTTTGGATGGATGGATGGATGACAGATGGTCGGATTGGTGGATGGGATGGATGGTTGGTTGGATGGGTGGATGGGTTGATGGGTGGGTGGGTGTGGATGGATGGATGGATGTTGGATGGATGGATGGGATAGATGGATGGATGGTTGGTTGGATGGGTTGATGGGTTGATGGGTGGGTGGGTGTGGATGTTGCATGGATGGATGGGATAGATGGATGGGTAGGTAGGCGGATGGGTGGATGGATGGGTGGGTGGCTGGCTGGCTGGCTGGCTGGATGGATGGGATAGATGGATGGGTGGGTGGGTGGCTGGCTGGCTAGATAGATGGATGGATGGATGGCAGATTTGCATGGTCATTGGGGAGTTGAGTATTAAGAGTAATATATTAGAATAACTAGATGCTAAATGGATATGAATGTGTAGATACATGTAGATATATGGATGAACAGGCTATGAGGTGATAATAAACTTACGCAGGATTTGTGCATTGTCTTCCAGCGGGACAGGGCTGACAGGTGGTCTGACCTGTGTCTGGCATCTCATCTGAAATTTAAAATGAGTCATGTGATAATTTTATTTGTATGCAGAGAAAATAAATATATATATATAATATATATTAATTATTGATTGACACGCTGGCCAACAACTGCATAATCATGAAACAATTTGCTAAAGGAGGTGCACAAAGCTGTATAACATTTCAACCCTCTAATTTGTTCAAGAGAATTTTCTCATAGAAAATGTCCATTTGCTGACATAGAAGACTATTTTTGAAAATTTATCACTGCAATGACTGGCTTGGTCATCAAGCCAATCATTTCAGTTATAAAATTTCAAAAATAGTCTCCCCTGGTCTGTAAATGGACATTTATCAAGCCCACTGCAAAAACTATCTTGGGTCAGCTTGAGTGGCAGATAAATGCGGCCATATGTGGTGGGCAAATGTGGAAAACACATGTATACATGTATACCACATTATCCACACCTCAGAGTGAATGTAGCACTGTTACCTGGCCTGGTAACATATACAAGAAAGCCGAAATGGACCACTCATATTCAGACTTTTCTAAAATTTACAAAGTATCAGGCATGTTTACAGGTTCAATCCAGTAACAGATTTACTAGTTTTCTTTAAAGGAAAACTCACACACCTTATACTAAATATTCATGTGATAGAATTTGCCACCCATAATCCATCTCTGACATTTTAGCATTCTATCGTACCCACAACTAAAGATATTCAAGCTCTAGTAGCTAAATGTTGATACATTTCTACAGCATATGATGGTTGTCATGATTTACTTTTCAACCAATCAGAAAAACTTAGCGTGTCTGCTTCGGTATACGCTCTTCATCATAGAAGTGTGAGCTATAGTTTGCCTATGTGGAATAAAAGCAATCATACAGGTAAGCTGTTGAATATTTTGCAACAACTTCCAATCAAATTAGTTTCAAAATATCCAAGAAATTGATTATTACATAATAAAGAATGTAATGCATTGGCACTTACATGACATCACACACTATTGCTCGAGGAGACAAAATGGTGTCGATCACTGTTCAACATTTACGCGATATTTCAAAGCAGATAGTTGTGATACAGATACGGGAATGTTACAGAATATCTCCACACCATAATCTACACACACCATAATCTATTGGTGTAATACAAAATTTGAGATGAGCACCCCTTTAACGAGTCGCATATGATATCTAAGAAAGACCTAGATGGCGCAAGTAGCAGGAAGCAGCTCTGGCATGCCCGTTGATTCCATTGACACACTGGTTATCTTTTGGAGATAAATGATCTCAAGGAATGTGAACGTGAACATGCATCTATCCAGAAACACACATGACCGGACAGTGACGCAAACTGAGCATTAATATTGACAAAACACAGGGGAGACAAGCATGAGAACCCCATAAAATGTCCAGAAAATGAGCATTTATCAGCATATAAACTGTGCTAAACAATGCCTGGCATCAAAACCAGGGCAGCATTATGGGTCAAGTTTGAGTCGCTAACTATAGTCAGTTTGCTGGTTTACTGAACATGCGCAGTAGTAATGCCAAGCCGAACCCTGAATAGTTAACTATAGTTCGTTGGTTCCCGATTCCCCATTGGATTACTATTGCAGAAAATTTGGAGCCGGGTACGAGTCTCCATTAAACCTTTCTGTCATCTGTTTTAATAGCACCTCGAAAATTGGTTATTTTTGTCCGCTAAGATGTCAAAAAGCGTCCACATGGCATAAAGTGGGAAGGAATAGGGGCTTGGGAACATTGACATAGAATGGGAAAGCATAATTTCATCGAACCTAAGTTATTTAGTAAAATATTTACACGTTTATATGCATTTATTTGTGGCAAGCGATCGGTGTTCGCCATTTTGAAATTTACGCAAATATCGCACTAACCATCTGAAACGAGCTTGGGTACTCGGTTGACTATAGTTGACTAGCTAGTTAACTATTTGAAGTTCAACTCGGAATCTAGTTAGCTATAGCTAACTATGATTAGGAGTCGAACTTGATCATAGGTTGATAAGTTCGAAGAATGTCTTAACTGGGATGAAATACCAATACACGTCTTGCCAAAACCAACAAAAGGTCAAAAACTTTCGAAGTAAGCATACCCGCTTTAGACATAGTAACTGTGCGAACACGTACTGCACCACCCGAAATGTTATCTACCTTCTCACGCGCGCCAAATGTAACAAACAATATTATATGCGGGAGAAAACAAACTGGAATTCAAAAAACCTATTAACCCTTTAACACTCATATCAGCCAAAAACAGCTTCTGGATGAGTTTAACCCTTTAACCCTGCAGTGGTCTTGCGAAATGTCCATTTGCAGACCAAGAGAAATCTATTTTTGAAAATTTACCACTGCAATTGACTGGCTCGATAACCAAGCCAGTCATTTCAGTGGTAAATTTTAAAAAATAGTCTTTAAAACAAATTTGAGGAAACAAATTTGAGGGTTAAAGGGTTAAGGATCATTTCAGAGACATTACAAACAACAGAGACACACACACCAGTCACCAGTCACTCAATATTTTAATCTCCCAGAACACAATACAGGCTGGATCCTATACAGAACCACAGAAGTTCTTCACCATGGTCCTAACAGGTCAGAAGCCATGTCTTCATACAATGACCTTGAATCTTACTGACATCAATCACGCAGACTGGTAACCCTCCAAACCTTCAGTCTGTAAGTCGCTTAACCCATACCAGTAACCACTCTGATGTCAATATTCTATGTTTTACTGTGTCAATATCACAGAAACTGGTGTACATTTTTAAATCATTTTGCTGGAAGATGTTGCTGTCTAAGACAGCACCATCTTCCACCAAATTTGTTGAAAAATTAACACGATTTCATATTTAAATTTAATTTGAAAATTTAAAATTTTGACACCAGACTGGTAAGGGTTAACAAATTTGGTTGAATGGTTGTGATAGCTGGACAGAGAGATAGATGGATGGAGCCAATTGCAACAATCCTGCCTTTTTCAAAATACATGTATATAAAAGGTGCATATATATATATATGTTTCAAATATATGTTTATCCTGGTGTAAATGAGGACACATCAATCATACATTTATACGTGAATCAATATACAGTTATTCTGGTAGTAATATTGTTCTGGTTGTTAATATTCTCAGAGTTTATTACATGACTTTATTTTCTATGGCAATCTAATCTGCCTTTGTGTTTGCATAGTGATAACAATAATCCATGGCTCAGGCGTTTGTTCAGTTAAACCTGTAACCCTCGATTTGGTCAAGAAAATTTCAATTTTCTCATAGAAATTGTCCATTTGCAGACCAAGAGGAGACTATTTTTTAACATTTACCAATGGAAGGACTGGCTCGGTTATCGAGCCAGTCATTCCAGTGGTAAATTTTTTTAAATAGTCTTCTCTTGGTCTGCAAATGGACATTTCTCAAGACCATTACAGAAGACGTTTTTGGCTAATATGAATGTTATACGGTTAACATTCACAGGTCCAAAACAACACATTCTTTATGATTTAAGAAACATTCTGTTGAATATTTTAAAACTAATTTAACTGGATGCTGTTGCTGCCATAGACAGCTACACCTCCCAGTCAAATTCATTTCAAAATATTCAATAGCTTCCATGTATAATTATCTTTAAATCGAGACACTGGAATTCCAAGGGAAACATGGTTAAATTGTTGTTTGTGGGGGGGGGGGGGGGGGGAATAATCCCTCTTGGATTGGAATACATAAATGTTTATTTGATCCCGAAGCTTTTTCACTCAAGCAAACTCTAGCTGATCACAATGGCGCTTTAATCTCTTCAAGACAAATTACTGAGGTTTAAATCTGCTAAAATGTTATAAGTTACTATTGAAATGGATCGCTGCAGTTGTTTTGGATGATGTTATTGCTGAAGTTATTGCTGTCTGGACAAAAGCAATAGATACAACAAATATTTTTCTCAAAACTAAAACCAATAGGATGATTCATTCTGTCAATCACGTGTCTGATGTCATAATCAAATATGTCACATGTTAGCTGATGTCATAATCAAATATGCCACTTGTTAGCTGATGTCATAATCAAATATGTCACTTGTTAGCTGATGTCATAATCAAATATGTCACATGTTAGCTGATGTCATAATCAAATATGTCACTTGTTAGCTGATGTCATAATCAAATATGTCACTTGTTAGCTGATGTCATAATCAAATATGTCACATGTTAGATGATGTCATAATCAAATATGTCACTTGTTAGCTGATGTATAATCAAATATGTCACATGTTAGCTGACATCCTACTCAAATATGCCACTTGTTAGCGTATGCTATAATCAAATATTTCACTTGTTAGCTGATGTCATAATCAAATGTGTCACTTGTTAGCTGACGTCGTACTCAAATACATCACATGTTAGCTGATGCCATACTCAAATACGTCACTTGTTAGCTAATGTCATAATCAAATGTGTCACTTGTTAGCTAATGTCATAATCAAATACATCACATGTTAGCTGATGTCATACTCAAATATGCCACTTGTTAGCTAATGTCATAATCAAATGTGTCACTTGTTAGCTAATGTCATAATCAATTACGTGATACATGAGTGTGTGACTACTTACTGTTGTTACATGCTGCACATATTGTCTGTCCTGAAGCGGCTACTTCCCCAGCTGGACACTGGACTGGTGTGGCTGTAGCGTTCACACAGTAATGACCGGCTAAACAGGGACTGCATGAAGATGAACCTGAGAGAAATAAAAACACCAGTAATAATTTCAAAATTAATCCTTACATCGATATTGAATGCTAGGTGATGAGGTGTTTACTTATAAAGACTTCAGAGGCTAAAGTGGTAAATAAGCAGAAACATTTCATATTGTCATTGCATATTCTGTGCAAATAAACATACATAATACGGAGATGTATTTACACACATGAACATGCACGCGCATATGCACGCACACGCACACACACCATGTCCTTCCCCCATGTACACAACCACTAGCACGCACACACATACACGTTCACAGACACGCAGGCACACGTTTGCACATGCACTCACACGCACGCACACACGCATACACACAGACACACACACAGACACACACACAGACACACACACAGACACACACACAGACACACACACAGACACACACACACACACACACACACACACACACACACACACACTGTGTCCTTTCCCATGTACACAATCACTAACACACAGGTATGCACATGTTTGCACACACACCTGCGCACGCACGCATGCGCACGCACGCACGCACGCACGCACGCACGCACGCACGCACGCACGCACGCACGCACGCACACACACACACACACACACACACACACACACACACACACACAGGCATGCAAGCACACATGCACATGCACAAACACACAAATATGTGTGCATGCACATACACATCCACAGACGCACACACACATGCATGCATGTACAAATGTGCGCACACGCTCACGTACAACCTAAAAGACATCATCACCAACATTGACAAACATAGCTTTTATTACTGAAATATTAGGAGTAACGTTTAACAAAACTCTACACTGTTGTCTATGACAATAGCTTTGCCTAATGCATACTTTAAGAACTTGTCAATAAGGCATATTATGGACTACCAATTGCTATGCAAAATGTCTTTACAGGAAATTTACATATGAATTACCTGTCGAGTCTGCATAGGTTCCAGCAGGACAAGGCTCGCAGTAGCCCATGCCAAGAATACTGAATGTCCCTGTAGGACACAGGTCAGCTGACTGACCATTTGGACATTCACGTCTCGCCGGGCATTGTTCACATGTCGTCTGACCTAGAAATATAAACAGAATAATCGTCAAAGCTTTAATGCAGGCAGAAATGAGGTGAATGACATATTTTTCTAACATCGTGTGATCAAACAGTTCTGTTGAATAGTATGATTGGATGATTTTTATTATTGTACCATGAAGATGGTTTTGCATTTACATATATAAGAATTAGTACACAGCAATTTCGCCACCACTAAATATATGCTTATTAATTGTACTCAAATAAATATTGTCACATGGATGAATGTAACATGCTTATAATAATAGAATGTAAAGCACCAATTACTGCAGCACTCTGAGATACAGACATGCTAGCGGGCAGGCCGCCAGGCAAGCCAGTAAAGATGCGCATACGCAGGCATGCAGGCATGGAGACAGGGAATGCAGACAATTGTATCATGGCTAACATCTGTTAAACTGTAAAACATGATGTTAAATGGGAACACAAACAGCGGATGGCCACAGCATACCAAATGATGTTAAATTCCATAATTTATGTAAAACAAAACATATTTCATATTTTCGAATTCATTCATAGTAAATTTTGCCATAGAAAGTAATTTTCTTTAATTTTTCATGAGCGTCACTTAGCGACATCATCGCGTGAATGATTGTTGTGGTATTACGTCATTGCGTGAATAATATTGTGTTGTTGATGATTGATGGCTCACAACAGCTCATTCATACACCATCATATTAATGAGATGCAGGAGAAATATGTCCATTTGTTAAACTAAAACTTTAATCAGTGCTGAAGTCCAACTTCATAAGTATAAGACACTAGTTTCTTCTAATCTGAAAACAAATGTGGCGTAATCTGGATTCATGTGGTTGACGAATCACGCGATGACATCATACAGTGAATTTTATGGCTTGTAAAAATTAATGACTTTAACGGAAATTTTAACAATGATAGTTTGTAAAAATCTGTCAATTTCCTTTTAACTTATAGAATATAACAAAATCTTTTATTTTTCGTAGTTTTTTATTAAAATTTAACTCTCATTTGTGACCACCTTTAACTATTTTAACTGTTTACGCCTTAAATTTTTTCATTAAAATTTCAATCTTCTCAAAGAAATTGTCAATTTGCAGACCAAGAGAAGAAAGTTTTTTTTTAATTTACCACTGGAATGACTGGCGCGGTTATAGAGCCAGTCATTCCAGTTGTAAAATTAAAAAAATTATCTTCCCTTGGTCTGCATGTTGACCTTTCTCAAGACCACTACAGAAGCCGTTTTTGGTCGGCTTGAGTGTTAAAGGGTTAAAGTCGGTCTCCAGCCAACATCCCACAATGCATTGCGCTTACTACTGTTTAACGTTAAACCGGAACCTGTACCAGGAAGTGTTCTGGTTAACGTGAAACTGTAGTAAGCGCAATGAATTGTGGGATTTTGGCCGGAGAACCGAATGAACACCCACCTTCAGTTGAGGTATAATATCCAGTTGGACATGTCTCAGGACCACGATCTATTGCTGAGCAGCGATGGCCGATAGGACATGCTGTGCAGTTGGTGCTGCCACTTAGTGAGTATTGCCCAGAACTACAGGTTGTAAGTACAGAAGTTTTTGCTGTAGGACAGGAAGACCCGGCAGGACACGTTGTGCATGATGTGGCACCAGTTGAGCTGTAGGTACCCGCTGGACAATCCTATGCACAAAGGAATGAGAACAAATCATAGATATTGTATATACTAGCTAGATCACTCATGACCCTCTCAAACGCGGTATTTCAGAGTTCAGTATTTTCTCCAGATGCATAGCCTCCAAAATAATATGTTTTTGTTACAAGACCTATTACGTGGTTGAATAAAGTGTCAGATCAATATAGCCAATACAATTTTATTTCTGTTAAAAATATGTAAATTTGCATTTATTAAATTTTTCTTCAAATTACCAAAATATAATTTAGTCGTTTTTGTATGTAGTGAATGGAAAGCTCTTTAACATTTTGAAAATAATTTTACTGGAACTCATTGCTGGCTAGGGAATGAATGGCTTCCAGGCAGATTAATTTCAAAACAGTCAACAGACTCAAACATTTCCAACATTGGAAAGTTGTTGCATCTTGTTGGTGGTGGAGAAACAGTTAAATATTGCCATTTAATGCTAGCTCACCTGCTAGCTCACCTGCTAGCTCACCTGCTAGCTCACCATCTTCTTTATCCCATTAACTTTTTAACCCTTGATTTTTATTCAAGAAAATTTCAATTTTCTCATAGCAAATGTCCATTTGCAGACCAAGAAGACTATTTTTGAAAATTGACCACTGGAATGACTGGCTCAGTTATCGAGCCAGTCGCTCCAATGGTCAATTTTCAAAAATAGTCTTCTGGATCTGCAAATGGACACTGCAGAAGCCGTTTTGGCTGGTACAAGTGTTAAAGGGTTACTGTAAATAACACCTTAGTCAGTAATATGAGCTACTACACGGTTATTTAGCCTGACGCTTGGTCGCGATGTCAGACCAAAAGTATGAATGATCTGGACTGAAATTTTCGTCCCTTTTATACCCTTTCTGGGCGAGCCTGTGGATTGAGTCGATCTTGACCATATATGGACAGATAAAAACCAGATTGCCGGTTCTCCACGTTGAAATTTTTGGAGGTTTGGCGGTGTGGTCCAACATTTTTACCGGTTGACCTGTATTTTACCGGTTGGGGTAAAGTTTACCAGTTGTGACTTTTTTTACTGGTTGAGCCTTTTTGGCGGATGTGTCCATATTTTGGCGGCTGTGTATTTTTTACCACTTGTGGGTTTTTGGCGGTTCTGCCCTTTTTGGCGGTTGGGCCATTTTTTTGCCGGTTGTGGTAATTTTGACTGGTTGTGAAAGTTTTACCGGTTGTGTCCGCTTTCGGCATTTTTTTGAAAAACATTTTTGGCGGTTTAAGTTTTTTACCGGTTGTAAGTCATTTTGGTGACAAATTTCTAAGGGTTTCTGTAGGTCAAGTTCGTAGAGAAAGTGATCCTTTGTAGGAGAATTTTTTGGCTATTTGTCTGGGTAATGATCATGTGTAGACATTACTGTTTTGATTCAGACTTCATGGCGTTTCGTTCCTTGAGTGGAACTCATCAGAGGCGAAGTTTTGTCAACTGGAAGTGGGCATTTTTTGTGCTCCACTTTTTTCTGATATGGCGACTATGGTGTGGGTGTTTTGGATTGATAGACAAGGAGTGTGTTGGGAATCCCTGGCTATCCTACATGTTTTGGAGATTTCGATGGAGAAATATAGATCACGGTTACACAAAATCAAAATCAAAACTGGTTAGATATTTGAAGTTTATTTATGTTTCGAAAGTTTGTTTTGAAAAATAAAAGAGGAATAAAATAGAGAAGCACAACAACTTGGTGAGTATGCGTCTTTGTTGTTCTTTTATATGATGTAATTAAATTTAATTTTATTTAAATTTAAAGATGGGGAAATAGCTTTGTACTGAAATCCACGTAAAAGTGCCATATTTAAAAGCATCTTAAAAAGATGCGAGGTGATGACAATAGGTATGACATCAATGTGTGATGTCTATGGTGAAGGTGATGACGTCGCCAAAAGATGTGTAGATACATATTATCCAACTGAAAAGATGGATTCTTGGGGACACTTTAGGAATTAGGACACTAGGAATTAAACAACGTACTGGGCATGTCCGCCCGAGGTGGGCGTGTTGGTCCAGGGGAGAATGAAGGAAATGTCAATTTCCCTTTCTCCGAGATCTAACAATACTCACCATTCTGTTACTTCTGATATACAGCTGGCCTTGACAGCGGCTCTAGGATTATAGACTTAGAAAGCTTTACCGACTCCTGGGAACCGGGTACTCGGCTCCCAACTGCCGAGTACCAGTTTACCATAGAGCTCATATTGTTTGCATAGCCAACAAACAAGAGAAAACTATGGCTTGCCTCCGTGGGGCTGGGAGGATGGGTCTGTAACAGAATGGTGAGTATTGTTAGATCTCGGAGAAAGGGAAATTGACATTTCCTTCATTCTCCTTCGATCAATACTCACCATTCTGTTACTTCTGATATACACCAGATTTGATCAGTAACCTGGTGGGAAGGGGCAAGCCATAAATGCTAATTTTGCCCCTTGGAGAAAGATTTTAGACTTCAAACTTGACTAACGGAGACCTAAAAGGACCGTCAAGTTTACGGAACCGAATCACATTCGCATCACCGCCACCACGCCCCCCTTTTTCCTCCTAAGAAAAGGGAGAGAACTCACGAACATGTATCTCGCCTGAAACACAAATATGCCAAGAGGGTTAACCGCTCACTGCATATTCCATGTATTAGCCTGGGAATGAGCATGAATATATAAGATGAATGAACATGATACACATTCATAATACAAAAAACTCTCACTATTGAATTACCTTATGATAATTGGACTCCAGACGTACCGCCTCCAACCATTCACTGGTTCGGCCATCAGTGACACAATCTGGTTGTCATCCTCTCGCTTGACCATGCCTGCTTTAGGTTCTTTCCTTACCAAAGTGAAAAAAGGGTGAAGAGCAGTGTGGTCACTAACTATCGTTTCAAAACAGCTAAAGCGAGTGGATTGGCTGAGTCTGACACATCCCTCATATAGTAATCCGTAAATGAGGACTCACAGTGCCATTGTGCAACGGCCATGATGTCTTCTAACGGAACACCATTGTAAAGGGCGGTCGAGGCGGCTATTCCTCTGACATCGTGTGCCCTTACGCCTTGCACCTGGTGCCCAGTCGCCATCTCGTGAGTAGTCTGAATGCATTCGACCACCCAACGAGAGATAGTATCCATGGATGCGGCGCCATAAGGCTTTTAATGGCAGATCCACAGATGTCTATCGTTCGACCGTAACGAGTCAGTCCGTTTCTTGTACTTAGTCAATGCACGGACCGGTCACCAGACACTGGCATCACGATCAAACCTAGTTAGTTTCGGTATAATGATCGGTTTGCCGGGATATCTCAAAGATTGGTTCTTTGACATAAACTCTGCTCTTGGCAGAAGACGCAGACCTTCTCCAGAAACAATAAATCGGTCCCTCTCTGCCGAAAGCGCATGGATCTCACTGTGCCTTCTAGCTGAGGAAGCTGCCAATAGAAAGACCGCCTTTAGAGTCAAATGCTTTAGACTAGCCGAACGCAACGGTTCGAAAGGGTGCTTGGCCAGTACATTAAGCACTAAAGATAGACTCCAGGCTGGAATGACTACCGGTTGTCTCGGTCGGAGATTGCTCATTCCCTTCAACATCACATTTAACTGGGCCACCTCTGGACTATCCCTGTGAGCTAGACAAGGGATAACTGATGCCAAAGCTGACTTGTATCCAGCAACTGTGACGGGAGCTAGTCCTGAAAAGAACAGCTCACAGAGAAAGTCTGCTATTTGCTGAATAGTGGATTGAAAGGTATCAATACCATTTCGTCACACCAGTCTGCAAATCTGTTAACCTTGTTGTTATATGACTTGAAGGTTGACTGACTCGCAGCCGCGATGAAATCAGCAGCCTGTCGAGAAAAGCCTTCCGACGTGGAACGTTGTTTGATAACATCCACGCAGTCAATTTGAACATTTCGGGATGCTCGTGTAGGAAGCGTCCCTTGGCATGGGAGATTATGTTCGGAATCTCGGGCAACTGCCCTGGGTTTTCCACCAGCAGATCTAGCAGATCCGTGAACCACGCCCTGCTGGGCCAATACGGCGCTATTAGCAGGACCAGACACGGTTCCTCCCTGATCTTCACCAATACCTTCGGTAGAAGAATGGTGGGTGGGTACGCGTAAGCGTGCATCCCTCTCCAGCTTATCGCCAGAGCGTCTGTATCGACGGCATTTGGATCTGGAATCGGCGAGACATACGTCATGATTTGAGCATTTTCCTTTGTGGCGAACAAGTCCACGTTGGGATTGCCCCAATGCTCGAAGATCCGTCGCAGAACTGGAGGGTTGAGGGACCATTCTGTCGGCAGAATTCTCTGTCTGCGAGACAAAGCATCCGCCAGAATGTTCAATCGCCCAGGAATGTGAGCTGCTTTCAAAACAACCGAGTAATTCCTGCACCATTGAATCAAGTGCCACACTTTGATACACAGTGTGGGTGACCTGGTCCCGCCTTGGCAATTTATGTATGATCCTACCGTCAAATTGTCTGACCGTATCAAGATCACCTTGCCCCTGATCATCCGAAGGAACTCTTCCAACGCCAGTTCCACTGCCATCATTTCCAACAGATTGATATGCAGCTGGCTCTCCTGGAGAGTCCATGTGCCTGAGACCGGGTGTTCTCCCAGGCAGGCCCCCCACCCCTCCAGCGATGCATCCATGTACACGGACAGCTGGGGGTGGGGTAGGTGCAGCGAAACCCCTACTAGGAGATTCTGACGCTTTTGCCACCATACAAGATGCGACATTATCGGCTCCAAAACTGGTACCAGTTTTGACAGGGGTTCTGTTCTGTTTCCACAGAGACATCAGATACAACTGGATAGGTCTTTGCATTAGAGCAGCGTACGGGATCACCTGCTCGATGGAGACCATCATGCCCAGCATCTGAAGAAACCGCCTCGCCTGAATGTGGTTTCCGACTCGAAAACTCTTGAGGATGGCTAACAGAGACACCACTCTGGGCTCTGACGGGTACACCCTGCCCTCCTCGAGATCGAATCGCATCCCCAAATAAACGAAATGTTGAGTGGGCGTCAACTCGGATTTCTCCTCGTTGACTATCCAGCCTAGATCTGAAAGCAACTTCAGAGTCAGAGCAGTATCCACGTTCAACGTGGCTGCCGAGTCTGCCTTGATCAGCCAGTCGTCTATGTAGGTGTGTAGCGCCACGTTCTCTTTTCTGAGAAACGCTGTTACCGCAAGAACCACTCTTGTGAAAACCCTTGGAGCTGTCGACAGGCCAAATGGGAGAACAATAAACTCCCATACTTGATTCTGAAACGCAAATCTCAGAAACCTGTGACAACTCCTGTTCATCGGAATGTGGAAATATGCATCTTTCAGATCGATCGATACACACCACATTCCCTTCCTCAATCCTGCCATTACTGACCTCGGCGTTTCCATCTGGAACCGAGGCGTATTGATAAACCAATTTAATGGCCTGAGATTGAGTACGGGTCTCCATCCCCCTGTGCTCTTGGGGACAAGGAACATATTGGAATAGAAGCCTGGAGTGTTCTGGTTCGCTGGTTTTATTGCTCCCTTCAGAAGCAAACCTGACACTTCGTTTTGAACGGCTTCTAACTTGTCTGGTTCCCATGGTACGGGTGTCCAGACAGGTGCCAAAGACAGATTCTGGGGCGGAAAGTCCCACCACTCTGGCATGTACCCCTGGGATAAGCATCCCAGGACCAGACTGTCTGACGTCACACCTCGCCAGGCCTCGACGAAACGCATGAGCCTTCCACCCACTATAGACGCCTCGACGTCTAACGGGGTTGTCCGGCTCGCGGTCCGCTCCCCACCCCCCCTTTCTTAACGAGAGAGAGAGAGAGAACCATTTCCATCCTGCCTCGGCAGGTATAACTGGCACCGCTGTTCCTGTCGCACAGGTACGGTCCAGGCGGATATGAAGGGAGCTTTCGTACCCTCAGGTACGATCCGCTCCCTTCTTTCCGCCCTTGAAGGACTTACCCTTACCCTTCCCCTTGCCCTTCCCGCCTCTAGGGCGATCGGGAGCAACATTGGGGAGGGTAGGGGCCTCCACAACCTTCCTGGCTTTCTTAGCCGGCGGCGGCTGAGAAAATCCAGACGAAGCAGAAGTCACAGCAGGCTTAGCTTTAGCCTTGCCTTTCTGCTTCTTCTGCATCTTCGAAGGTTGGCCAGCTAACGGCTTCCCTACAGCCCCTAGTGCGTGCGCTTGCCGCACTAGCTCCAGCTGTAGGTTTACCGCCAACCGATTCTGCGCAATGCTGGCAGTGTCCTCTAGGATGGCCTGCGCCTGGCCACCGAAGATGCTAGGCCCTGTCAGGGGTGTTCCAAGAAGACGCTCCCTGACTGCCATAGCCGGACGCATATGGTCAAGAACCATTTGCATATGGTCAAGAACCATTTGCCTCCAGGACTTTGTCACATGCGCTTGCACCCTTGCCAGTGCATCCATAGACAGCACAAAGCCGTCATTGACGCACGAAAGCACAACAGGTGGCACAGGGTGGCCTGCCCCCGCTTCAGCCCACACCGACTGAAGAAGGCGATAAGAATGGTTGACAGCACTCATAGCTGCCCTCACACCCTCATCGCATAGGGACAGGACTTCCTCCTGGTGTGCCTGGGGACCTGTCCACAAGTGCCGGACCGGGGCCACCCAGAACCCATCGGTCATCCTCGGTGACCGACGGTACCACACCATATCTGTCGTATTCCCCCCGCGGAATACGACACCTTGCCCGCACCTCCCTGGAGGCCGCAGGGAGCTGGCCCTTGGTCATAAGCTGCTTGCTATAAATAGCCTCCAGCAACTCTACGAACCGTGGATCCAGTCCAACCGACTGGATCCGGGCCGCGGGCAAGATCCCCGTCCTAATCGATGCAACTGACGGACGGGGCGCATCCTCCTCGGCCGTGGCCGAAACCACAGACGGGTCCACCCTGGCTAGCCAAGCCAGAGCCTCCGACCAGTCTACTTCCGAGGACACACCCGTGAACATGTTGATGCGCTCACGGGCCTGCCAGCCACGGCCTCCTGGCAAGGAGCCACGGCTGACACGCCAGGCACTCCAGTACCAAACGGTTCCGCCGCCACCCCATGAAACACACCAGTCCATGGGGTAGGGCCGCCCGGAAAACCGTGCGGACCCGTAGCAGATGCGGAACCGTGGCCAGACACGGGCGCCAACGGCACCCCATGTCTGACCGCCAGACCAGGCGAGATAGGTGAGTACCACGCCCGGCCCGGCACACCGGTCACCGTGTCAGCTGGCGTCAAACCAACCGTCATGGGACCGGTGCCTGGCACCAGATTGGCCTCAACTACGGGCGGAGCCGCTGCCCTGGCTTGCGCCAAGCCAGACAGATGGAGGACGGTTCCGTCCAGGACGGAATCGACCTCCATATTCTCCACCCGTGGCATCACAGGCCGCAGCAACCTTTCCTACTCGGCCTCCTCGTCTTCAGACTCCGAAGAGTCGTCACTAGATGAGGAAACCGCGGAGCCGTCCTGGCGGACGGCTCCCACACCTGACGGACCGGCCACCGCTACTGGACCACCCGGAGGTGGGCGCAGAGAGACAGAACCCGTCAGGCCGGAGCCCGACGGGACTGCCAGGGGGCCGTACAAGACGGCTCCCTCGGTGACCAGTCCAGAACCCTGTCCTAGGACAGGGTCCATACCAGGCATGGGGAGAAACTGCCCCACAACCTTCGGCAGCAGTGACGACACCAGCGTGGGGTACGGCCCCCTCGGTGACCAGTCCAGAACCCTGTCCTAGGACAGGGTCCATACCAGGCATGGGGAGAAACTGCCCCACAACCTTCGGCAGCAGTGACGACACCAGCGTGGGCAGAACGCTATGCAGAAAGCCCTGCATAGCCGGACCGAACCACGCCGGCGGTGCCATCTCCGCCACCTCCAGCTGGGGACGTGGAGCGGCCCCACTAGCCGAACCGGACGCTCCACGATTTACCTTCACACCGCCTGACCCCGCGTCAGACCCAGCCACATCCTTCTGGGCAAGGAACTGTAACATCATATCCACGGACCACACTGCACACACATTACACCTACTATCAAGGCTACATGGAGTACACCTAAAACAGACATGGTCCTTAAACAAGGACCTGTACGAATTTGTGGCACTCGTCACATGATGGCGGGGCTGGCTTGGCCTATAAATAAGCACAAACCTACAATAAGCAAGCGGAACGAGACACAGACGGAAGGCAGACAATTAATTTTCAAATAATTTGACCATAAATTAACTGTACCCTCCCGCACCCCACCGTGCAACGTTACAGCAAAGATCGCATTGATTATGACGACAAGAATGATGCGGGCATAAATACACCCATAATTGATCCTCCAGGATGTATAAAGGAATCAGGAATCATATCGCATAGCATTCGGGGTATATTTACCAATCAATATAAATTATACTCCTAATGAAAGCCGAAACGATATGTGAAGAAACAACAAAATGTAAACAAACTGCTGTAGCACACGGTAAAACCGCAGACCGCACATCTAATCACGAATTTTGAAACCACCGATCATTGCAAACCGATCGTGATAAATTAATGAAAAAATTTTCTTCACATAAACATCCGAGCATCACGGGTGTGACGTCACCCGCTCGGATCCTACGGAGAACGACGTCAGCCAATATTCGTGTTAGAAATACCGTAGCAAACACCTATTTTCATATCTGCCGATCGCCTGTTGGAGTTTAAAGAAGGCGATCATCCGGCATATCTCGTTGTTAACACACGTTCCAGATTCTTTGGGGTCAGAAATTGGAACATGCGACACAACGAAATTTAGAGACCTAAGTCTTTTAACTATGGATACTAAGGAATTATACAACCTGGTTATCATCGGGGGTATCCATATTATCCAATTATCCTTGCAAGAGAATCACTAGCTATCACTATCACAGACAAAAGACTTAGAAATTAATCTTGAATCTCTCCACTGCAAAAGGCATGTATGCTCTTGTTGCTATGCAAACGAGAATGAGCTCTATGGTAGACGGGTACTCGGCAGTTGGGAGCCGAGTACCTGGTTCCAAGGAGTCGGTAAAGCTTTCTAAGTCTATAGTCCTAGAGCCAGATGTCAGGGCCAGCTGTATATCAGAAGTAACAGAATGGTGAGTATTGATCGATGGAGAATGCAGGAAATGTCAATTTCCCTTTCTCCGAGATCTAACAATACTCACCATTCTGTTACTTCTGTTACTTCTGATATACAGCTGGCTCTGACAGCGGCTCTAGGACTATAGACTTAGAAAGCTTTACCGACTCCTGGGAACCGGGTACTCGGCTCCCAACTGCCGAGTACCCGTTTACCATAGAGCTCATATTGTTTGCATAGCCACCAAACAAGAGAAAACTATGGCTTGCCTCCGTGGGGCTGGGAGGCTGGGTCCGTAACAGAATGGTGAGTATTGTTAGATCTCGGAGAAAGGGAAATTGACATTTCCTGCATTCTCCTTCGATCAATACTCACCATTCTGTTACTTCTGATATACACCAGATTTGATCAGTAACCTGGTGGGAAGGGGCAAGCCATACATGCTAATTTTGCCCCTTGGAGAAAGATTTTAGACTTCAAACTTGACTAACGGAGACCTAAAAAGGACCGTCAAGTTTACGGAACCGAATCACATTCGCGTCACAGCTCCCCCCCCTTTTTCCTCCTAAGAAAAGGGAGAGAACTAACGAACATGTATCTCGCCTGAAAACACCAATATGCCAAGAGGGTTAACTACTCCCTGCATATCGCTTGTATTAGCCTGGGAATGAGCATGAATATATACGATGAATGAACATGATACATATACATAATACAAAAAACTCTCACTTGTTGAATTACCTTATGATAACAGGACTTCAGACGTACCGCCTACAACCATTCACCGGTTCGGCCATCAGTGACACAATCTGGTTGACATCCTCTCGCCTGACCATGCCTGCTTTAGGTTCTTTTCTTACCGAAGTGAGAAAAGGGGAAAAGCAGTGTGGTCACTAACTATCGTTTCAAAACAGCTAAAGCGAGTGGATTGGCTGAGTCTGACACATCCCTCATATAGTAATCCGTGAATGAGGACTCACAGTGCCATTGTGCAACGGCCATGATGTCCTATAACGGAACACCATTGTAAAGGGCGGTCGAGGCGGCTATTCCTCTGACATTGTCTGCCCTTACGCCTTGCACCTGGTGCCCAGTCGCCATCTCGTGAGTAGTCTGAATGCATTCGACCACCCAACGAGAGATAGTATCCATGGATGCGGCGCCATAAGACTTTTTATGGCAGATCCACAGATGTCTATCGTTCGACCGTAACGAGTCAGTCCGTTTCTTGTACTTAGTCAAAGCACGGACCGGGCACCAGACACTGGCATCACGATCAAACCTAGTTAACTTCGGTATAATGATCGGTTTGCCGGGATATCTCAAAGATTGGTTCTTTGACATAACCTCTGCTCTTGGCAGAAGACGCAGACCTTCTCCAGAAACAATAAATCGGTTCCTCTCTGCCGAAAGCGCATGGATCTCACTGCGCCTTCTAGCTGAGGAAGCTGCCAATAGAAAAACCGCCTTTAGAGTCAAATGCTTTAGACTAGCCGAACGCAACGGTTCGAAAGGGTGCTTGGCCAGTACATTAAGCACTAAAGATAGACTCCAGGCTGGAATGACTACCGGTTGTCTCGGTCGGAGATTGCTCATTCCCTCAACATCACATTTAACTGGGCCACCTCTGGACTATCCCTGTGACAGGCGTGAGTCTAGACCCTAGCATTGGGAACTAGCATATAAACGCCTCAAATATTACAACACACACGACTATCCCTGTTGGCTAGACAAGGGATAAATGATGCCAAAGCTGACTTGTATCCAGCAACTGTGACGGGAGCTAGTCCTCAAAAGAACAGCTCACAGAGAAAGTCTGCTATTTGCTGATAGTGGATTGAAAGGTATCAATACCCTTTTCTTCACACCAGTCTGCAAATCTGTTAACCTTGTTGTTATATGACTTGAAGGTTGACCTACTTCTCACAGCCGCGATGAAATCAGCAGCCTGTCGAGAAAAGCCTTCCGACGTGGAACGTTGTTTGATAACATCCACGCAGTCATTGAACATCTCGGGACGCTCGTGTAGGAAGCGTCCCTTGGCCTGGGAGATTATGTTCGGAATCTCGGGCAACTGCACAGGATTTTCCACCAGCAGATCTAGAAGATCCGTGAACCACGCCCTGCTCGGCCAATACGGCGCTATTAGCAGGACCAGACACGGTTCCTCCCTGACCTTCACCAAAACCTTCGTTAGAAGAATGGTGGGTGGGTACGCGTAAGCGTGCATCCCTCTCCAGCTTATCGCCAGAGCGTCTGTATCGACGGCATTTGGATCTGTAATCGGCGAGACATATGTCATGATTTGAGCATTTTCCTTTGTGGCGAACAAGTCCACGTTGGGTTTGCCCCAATGCTCGAAGATCCGTCGCAGAACTGGAGGGTTGAGGGACCATTCTGTTGGCAGGATTCTCTGTCTGCGAGACAAAGCATCCGCCAGAATGTTCAATCGGCCAGGAATACGAGCTGCTTTCAAAACAACCGAGTAATTCCTGCACCATTGAATCAAGTGCCACACCCTGATACACAGAGTGGGCGACCTGGTCCCGCCTTGGCGATTTATATATGATACTACTGTCGAATTGACCGACCGTATCAATATCACCTTGCCCCTGATCATCGGAAGGAACTCTTCCAACGCCAGTTCCACTGCCATCATTTCCAACAGATTGATATGCAGCTGACTCTCCGGGAGAGTCCATGTGCCCGAGACCTGGTTCTCCCAGGCAGGCACCCCACCCTTCCAGCGATGCATCCGTGTAAACGGACAGCTGGGGTTGGGGTAGGTGCAGCGAAACCCCTATTAGGAGATTCTGACGCTGTTTCCACCATAGCAGATGCGATATTATCGGCTCCAAAACTGGCACCAGTTTTGACAGGGGTTCTGTTCTCTGTTTCCACAGAGACATCAGATACAACTGGATAGGTCTTCGCATTAGAGCATCGTACGGGATAACCTGCTCCATGGAGACCATTATGCCCAGCATCTGAAGGAACCGCCTCGCCTTGAATGTGGTTTCCCACTCGAAAACTCTTGAGGATGGCTAACAGAGACACCACTCTGGGCTCTGATGGGTAAACCCTGCCCTCCTCAAGGTCGAATCGCATCCCCAAATAAACGAAACGTTGAGTGGGCGTCAACTCGGATTTCTCCTCGTTGACTATGCAGCTTAGATCTGAAAGTAACTTCAGAGTCAGAGCAGTATCCACGTTCAACCTGGCTGCCGAGTCTGCCTTAAGCAGCCAGTCGTCTATGTAGGTGTGTAGCGCCACGTTCTCTTTTCTGAGAAACGCTGTCACCGCAAGGACCACTCTTGTGAAAAACCCTCGGAGCTGTCGACAGGCCAAACGGGAGACTGTAAACTCCCATAGTTGACTCTGAAACGCAAATCTCAGAAACCTGTGCCAACTCCGATTCATAGGAATGTGGAAATATGCATTTTTCAGATCTATCGATACACACCACATTCCTTTCCTCAATCCCGCATTACCGACCTCGGCATTTCCATCTGGAACCGAGGCGTATGGCTAAACCAATTTAATGGCCTGAGATTGAGTATGGGTCTCCATCCCCCTGTGCTCTTGGGGACAAGGAACATGTTTGAATAGAAGCCTGGAGTGTTTCGATTTGCTGGATTTATTGCTCCCTTCAGAAGCAAACCCGACACTTCCTTTTGACGGCTTCTAACTTGTCTGGCTCCCTTGGTACGGGTGTCCAGACAGGTGCCAAAGACAGATTTTGTGGTGGAAAGTCCCACCACTCCGGCATGTAACCCTGGGATAACCATCCCAGGACCAGACTGTCTGACGTCACACCTTGCCAGGCCTCGACGAAACGCATGAGCCTTCCACCCACCATAGACGCCTCGACGTCTAACGGGGTTGTCCGGCTCGCAGTCCGCCCCCCCCACTCTTTCTTAACGAGAGAGAGAGAGAACCATTTCGTTCTAGGCACGACGGGTATAACTGGCACCGCTGTTCCTGTCACACAGGCGCGGTCCAGGCGGATATGAAGGGAGCTTTCGTACCCTCAGGTACGCTTCAGCCCCTTCTGTCCGCCCTTTGAGGCCTTACCCTTACCCTTCCCCTTGCCCTTCCCACCTCTAGGGCGGTCAGGAGCAACATTGGGGAGGGTAGGCGCCTCTACAACCTTCCTGGGCTTCTTCGCCGGCGGCGGCTCTGAAATCCCAGCTGAAGCAGAAGTCGCAACAGGCCTAGCTTTCGCCTTGCCCTTATGCTTCTTCTGCTCCTTTGAAGGTTGTCCCGTTAGCGGTTTCCCCACAGGCCCTAGTGCATGCGCTTGTCGCACTAGCTCTAGCTGTAGGTTTACCGCTAACCGATTCTGCGCGATACTGGCGGTATCCTCTAAGATGGCCCACGCTTGGCCACCGAAGATGCTAGGCCCTGTCAGGGGTGTCCCAAGGAGACACTCCCTGACTGCCGTAGCCGGACGCATATGGTCAATGACCATTTGCCTCCTGGATTTCGTCACACGCGCTTGCACCCTTGCCAATGCGTCCATCGACAGCACCAGGCCGTCATTGACACATGAAAGCGCCACAGGTGGCACAGGGTGGCCTGCCCCGCTTCAGCCCACACCGACTGAAGGAGACGATAAGAGTGGTTGACAGCGCTCATCGCTGCCCTCACACCCTCATCGCTAGGGACAGGACTTCTTCCTGGTGTACCTGAGACTTGTCCACAAGTGCCGGACCGGGGTGACCCGGCACGGCACTCTGGACGCCCAGTACCCATCGGTCACTCCGTGACCGACGGGACTACACCATACCTGTCGTATTCCCCCCGCGGAATACGACATCTTGCCCGCACCTCCCTGGAGGCCGCAGGGAGCTGACCCTTGGTCATCAGTTGTTTGCTATAAATAGCATCCAACCATTCTATGAACCGTGGATCCAGTCCCACTGACTGGATCCGGGCCGCGGGCAAAATCCCCGTCCTGATCGACGCAACCGACGGACGGGGCGCATCTTCATCGGCCGTGGCCGAAACCACAGACGGGTCAACCCTGGCTAGCCACGCCAGAGCATCTGACCAATCTACCTCCGATGAAGACACCCCCGCAAACACGTCACCCGTTGACGTGCTCACGGGTCTGCCAGCCACGGCCTCCCAGCAAGGAGCCACGGCTGACACGCCAGGCACTCCGGTACCACACGGTTCCGCCGCCACCCCATGAAACACTCCGGTCCATGGGGTAGGTCCACACGGAAAACCGTACGGACCCGTAGCAGTCGCGGAACCATAGCCGGACACGGGCGCCCACGGCACCCCACGTCCGACTGCCGGACCAGGCGAGATAGGTGAGTACCACGCCCGGCCCGGCACACCCGTTCCTGTGACGGCTGGTGCCAAACCAAGCCGCACGGAACCGGTGCACGGTAACGGATTTGCCTCAGCCACAGGCAGAGCCGCTGACCTGGCTTGCGCCAAACCAGACAAATGGAGGCCGGTTCCGTCTAGGACGGAATCAACCTCCATATTCTCCACCTGCGGCTTCACGGGCCGCAGCAACCTCTCCTCCTCGGCCTCCTCGTCTTCAGACTCCGAAGAGTCGTCACTAGACGAGTCAACCGTGGAACCGTCCTGGCGGACGGCTCCCACACCTGACGGACCGGCCACCGCTACTGGACCACCCGGAGGTGGCCGCAGAGAAACAGAAACCCGTCTGGCCGACGCCAGACGGGACTGCCAGGGGGCCGTACGAGACGGCCCCCTCGGTAACCAGTCCAGAATCCTGTCCGAGGACAGGATCCGTACCAGGCATGGGGAGAAACTGCCCCCCAACCTTTGGTAGCAGGGACGACACCAGCGTGGTCAGAACGCTATGCAGAAAAACCCTGCAGAGCCGGACCAAACCACGCCGGCGGTGCCATCTCCGCCACCTCCAGCTGGGGACGTGGAGCACCCGCACCGGCCGAACCGGGCGCTCCACGATTTACTCTCGGACCGCCTGACCCCGCGTCAGACCCAGCCAAGTCCTTCTGGGCAAGGAACTTAACCATCGTTTCGACGGACCACACTGCACAAACATTACACCTATGATCTATATTACACAGGGCACACATAAAACAGACATGGTCCTTGAACATTACACGGACAAACTTATGGCAGTCGTCACATGATGGCGGGGCTGGCTTGGCCTATAAAATAAGCACAAACCTACAATAAACAAGCGGAACGAGACCCGGATGGAAGGCAGACAATTAATTTTCAAATAATTTGACTCATAAATTAACCGTAACCTCCCCGCACCCCACCCCGCCACGTTACAACAACGATCGCATTGATTATGACGACAAGTACGCGGCGGGCACAACACACCCATAATAGATCCTCCAGGATGTGTAACGGCTCCAGGAATCATATCGCATAGCATTCAGGGTATATTTACTAATCAATATAAATTATACTCCTAACGAACGCAGCACGATATGTGAAGAAAACAACAAAATGTATAACAAAACTGCTGTCTCACACGGTAAAACCGCAGACCACACATCTACTCAAGAATTTTGAAACCACCGATCATTGCAAACCGATCGTGATCACACGTAAACTTGATCATTCTAAAGTTCCCGGTACCATTTTTAGTACGCAGCACCCAGAATAAGATGCGCGAATTAATGAAAAATTTTTCTTCACATAAACATCCGAGCGACCGGGTGTGACGTCACCCGCTCGGATTCTACGGAGAACGACGTCAGCCGATATTCGTGTTAGAAATACCGTAGCAAACACCTATTTTCATATCTGCCGATCGCCTGTTGGGGTTTAAAGAAGGCGATCGTCTGGCATATATCGTTGTTAGCACACGTCCCAGATTCTATGGGGACAGAAATTGGAACATGCGACACAACGAAATTTAGAGACCTAAGTCTTTTAACTATGGATAATAAAGAACAATACAACCTGGTTTTCTTGGGCGGTATTCTCCATAGTCCTTAGTTAATCCTTTCAGAACACACAAACTATCACTGATTAAAGACTTAGATTATTTTAAAACACTAAAATCCTTAATGCAAAAAGCATGTATTGCTCTTGTCGCTATGCAAACAAGAATGAGCTCTATGGTAAACGGGTACTCGGCAGTTGGGAGCCGAGTACCCGGTTCCCAGGAGTCGGTAAAGCTTTCTAAGTCTATAGTCCTAGAGCCGCTGTCAGAGCCAGCTGTATATCAGAAGTAACAGAAGTAACAGAATGGTGAGTATTGATCGAAGGAGAAACATGTGTTTTTGAAGACTCTATTGTGAATTTGATGCGATGGTGCTCTGTATTCATGTATGTGACAAATTCATCTAAGGCGGGTTTGCCATGTTCCCAAAACATGAATATGTCATCTATGGGGTTACCATATCAAAATTCTCAATGAATCCAGGGCAAAAGCCAGATCAAAGGACAGACACAGCATCCTTCAACCACCACCAAAGACAACTGTCACAAACACTCTACAGAGGCCCATTTTTGTCTGCGAGCTCACACGAACTGGCATCTTTCTGAAGAAAACCATCAAGAAGTTCTGGCCAATTCTGGAAGCTAGCAGCAAATGCAGAAAGGCTTTCCCAGAGCCTCCTCTTCGATTATAGAAAAAACAAAACAATCAAAGATATGATTGTCAGGGCTAAACTTCCATCAGATAACGCCCCCACACAACACAGAAACCCTCTAAAAGCATGCACCACTAAGAACTGTAACATCTGCCAATGGATGCAAAAAAACAGATTCTTCACTAGCTCACACACAGGCCTAACATACAGATCCAAGATCATAGGCAACTGCCAGACGAGGAACATCATCTACCTACTAACTTGCAACAAATGTTAAGAAACAGTATGTAGGAGAAACTACGCACCTTCAAAATCAGAATCCAAGAACATCTGAGATCGATATCAAACCTCCACAGGAATGAACGATACAACACACCCGTATCCAGACATTTCAATAAACATAGACATTCTAGAACTGACATGCAGTTTAGAATTATCCAGGTACTCTCATCAGACCCAGACGCTGAAAACGCCACCCCATGGAGTAAACAGAAGGAATGTCATTGGATACACCAGCTCCACACAATGGAGCCTATGGGCATAAACCAAGCCGGATAAGGGACGCTTCTCCCCTGGACCAAAACACCCACCATGGGCGGACATGCCCAGTACGTTGTTATTAACCGTAAAGGGTTACTGGTCAAGCGGGCCAAAACCAACATCTCCATTTATTGGGCAAGGACTTTTTTTCAATTTACCACCAGCATTAACTGGCTCAATAATCGAGTCACTCATTCCAGTGGTGAAATTTCAAAAACTATTCACACACTTGTCATACATTTAATTAGTGTAAATGTAGATGGCCAATCTTGATAATGGTGGAATCCAGTTTTAGCTATGCCCCGCCCATTTTTATCTATGCTCCACTCACACTTCGTCCATGTTGGGATCAATTGATCCCTGACGGTTAATTTCCAGAAAACTATGCAGGTAAGCTGTTGAATATTTTGAAACTGTGGCAGCAACGGCGCCCAGTCAAATTAGTTTCAAAATATTCAACAGCATCTTTATTAAATAGGACATACACTGCTGGGCAAAAGAAATGAGGCAAACATGATTTATCATATTTTTTATGATTACTCTTTCATGTTAATAAACACAGGTGAAACAAGTGACAATTTTACATAATATCATATGCATTGTCTGTGTGCAGGGTACCTTTTAGGATGGGATAGCTTTTCCCTTGTTTTTCTTCAGAGATCTCAGCCGTTTGAGCAAGCTGTCTGAAAGCCTTTTTCAGTGTGCTGCATCAATGCTGTTCCATTCATGTCTGACTGCTTCCCACAACTGGTCAGTGCTCCCAAATTTTCTGCCAACCAGTTTGGCCTTGATATGCACCCATATATTCTCTATGGGGTTAAGATATGGTGACTGTCCAGGCCAAAACATCACCGACAGAGAATGCCGCTCAAACCATGACTTTGTTGTTTTTGCTGTGTGTGCCAGGGCATTATCGTGTTGAAAAATAACTTTTTGTCTTTTATTTCCACTACACAACTTGTTCAGGTTTCTTAGCACACCACTTTGATGAAAATCCAGCTTCCTTGAGCCTCCTTGCAATTGTTCTTCTTGAAACAGCCTTATTTTGTGAATTTCTGAATTCTTCTCCAGATTTGGTGAGAGTCTTCTTATGATTCTTCAGAACAGTCATTTTCAGCCTTCTTTCATCTCGACATGTTGTCACTTTAGCTCGTCCAGAACCTGCTTTCCGGGCAACAGAACCTGTCACTTGAAATGTGTGGCCAATTCTCTGTATTGTAGACAGTGGAATCTGAATATCCTCAGACTTTAGAATTTTCTTAATCTCAGGATATGACTTTCCAGCTTGATGAAGACCTGCGATCTTTTTGTGCATGGAATTTAGCATTTTTTGAAGACATTTTGAATCAAAAATAACAACTTGACTCGTCAGGCACAGTGTGGTAATACACAGAGATTACAGAAATGGCTAATGTCTTGTCACCTCGGTCAGCGTAACTCAACTAGCTTGCTAGTTTGGTTAGTTAATTCACTTTAAATCCTGAACACATGGACGCACTATTTGTCTTTTGTGTATGCATGTAGGTCTAATATAAAACAAGAATCCATTCAGTAGATGGCTTTTGATATGCAAATTAGCTCACTCAGCAGTGAAAAGCAGTCAGACATGAATGGAACAGCATTGACGTAGCACAATGCAAAAAGGTACCCTGCACACAGACAATGCATACAATATTATGTAAAATTGTCACTTATTTCAATCGTATTTATTAACATGAAAGAGTAATCATAAAAAATATAATAAATCATGTTTGCCTCATCTTTTTTGCCCAGTAGTGTACAATTCATACACCGATGCTTAGTCCATCATCAATTAAGTGTTCGTGACTAACTTAGGTCCGTCATTCATGATGTCATTTATTATGATGTGATCCTACACATCACGTAGTTGACCATGACGTCATATGATTGATGGATAAGCTGAAATCCTCCATTATGTCCTTAACCCTTTAACATTCATATAAGCCAAAAATATTTTTTTAAATTTACCACTGGAATAATTGGCTCGATAACCGAGCCAGTCAATAACCGAGCCAGTCATTCAGTGGTAAATTTTCAAAAATATTCTTCTCTTTGTCTGCAAAGGTGCATTTTATATGAGCAAATTGAAATTTTCTTAAACATATTCGAGGGTTAAACGGGTAATGGTCAAGATTGGTTGACCATTAAAGGGGTAATGGTCAGGATTGGTTAAGAAAATGAAGACATTACAGGCCAAAAGAAAACAATTTTTTTTAATTTACCTCTGGAATGACTGTCTTAATAATCAAGCCAGTTATTCCAGCGTTATATTTTCCTCACCTGACATGTAAATGAATAGTTCTCACGATGTAAACAGCATTATTGCTAATATTAGTTCATTTGTGCAGCATATATATACCACACAGTATAGCTCTTCATGTTGGTTAGTAGGAAATGTTCTGGTGAATATTTTGAACGTAATCCAATTATGTTCACAATATCCAACGTATATTTTATCTTGTTTTGGATATATTCAAAGTCATATCTGAGCTGTACTGTAATACTAGTTCACCCTTTAACACTTATATCAGCCAAAAACGGCTTCTGCAGTGGTCTTGGGAAATGTCTATTTGCAGACTAAGAGAAAACCTTTTTGGAAAATTTACCGCTGGAATGACTGGCTCAGTTATCGAACCAGCCATTCCAGTGGTAAATTTTTGAAAAGTCTTCTCTTGGTCTGCAAACGGACGTTTTCTCTTAGAAAATTGAAAATTTTCTTGAACAAATTCGAAGGTTAAAGAGTTAATTTGTGCAGCATATATCATACCTGACAATCAGAAAGCTGAGTTTTCGATGTCAATGAATTATGTGTACCCGCCGGACATAACTGCTTAGGACTGGAACCCCCGATACAGCTGAAAATTTAACATGAAACAGGGTTAGAAATAAGTGAAAAGATGTAGTTGCCCTGCGGGAAATGCATGATGCCATTTCATGCATTTTCAGGTTGCCCGGCACAGATTAAGGACACCCATATATGTTACGCTAAATGACAAAGAAAATCAGAATCACTATTGCTATGTCAAGTAAATTCTGAAGAATGGCCACAATTATTGAGATATGGCATTAAGCACACTAGTTAATCTTTTTAATAATTAAACTAGACTGATCAGTCAATGATGCGTCATCGCAAATCCCCATGTTTACCGCTTTGAACTTTTGACACACCCCACAACCCAGCCCAGTGGCAGAGCAAAATGTAAATGTCATTTTGCACTCTGCGATCATGGGTAACTCACATACCAAATTTGGTTGAATTCCATCCAACAGCGTCAGAGGAGTTGCATTACAATCAATTTCATGAACTTTCAACCCCTGGGGGCGGGGCCAAATGTAAATGTGCTCATATACTCCATATTGATATGGGTAACTGACATACTAAATTTGGTTGAATTCCATCCAACAATGTCAGAGGAGTGGCATTACAATAAAAAAATTTTACCTTTTGACCCTAACCCCTCACCCACCCCTGGGGACGGGGCCAAATGTAAATGTGCTCATGTACTCCACATTGATATGGCTAAGAAAAAAAGCATAGTTGGCTAATCTAATGGCTAATACATTATGAAAGCCCAGTCTGTCCCTGGACAATCACTCACACCCGTAATTAGCATGATATATACACCTGTGCAAAAGTTAAGCACCACCCTATTTTTACGCACATGCGAGGGTATATTCATGTGCTATGAAGAAAGCAATAGCATAAACATTTATGTACCCATCCATCTTAGTGCAAGAGGTAATAATGCAACTAGAGGAATGCTGATTATGATGGTGGGGAAACACTGTATGTTTTTGTTTGAACTTGAAAACGAGGCCTGAATATGGTTACGTTGACACAACTGACAACTATTGCCCTACAGTTGACACACGTGGCTAGATTGTCATTAATGGTGTCTGAAAACGAAGTTTAACATCTGTGCACGAGTTTGAGACTGTCATTATTAATACCGGGTATATCCACCTTGTGCCTGGATGACGGCCTGGACACGACGTCTCATGCTGGTCACCAACCGACTGATACGCCATTGTGGTATTCGTTGCCATTCAAGATGGAGTGCGTCTGTTAATTCCTGTAGGTTCTGCACAGGAGGATCCCTCCTTCTCACCATGTTTCCCAGAATGTCCCAGATATGCTCAATAGGGTTCATGTCAGGGCTCCTTGCTGGCCATGGTAGGGTTTCGATGGCATTCTGGCGGAGGTATTCATGCACAGCTCTAGCACGATGTGGTCGGGCGTTGTCATCCATGAATATAGGGTGGGTTCCAGGTGCATGATTTACAAAATGAGGGACCACAACTCTATCCAGTATGGAATCTTGATATCTTTGTCCATTTAGTGTTCCAGGTACAGTCAACAGATCCAGCTTACAATCAAATGAGATGCACCCCCATATCATAACGGAACCTCCACCAAATGGAACTTCTTCCCTGATGTTACGTTGGTCGTACGCCGTGCGTCTGGACCTCCATACACGAGTTCGACCATCTGTGGCATGAAGCAGGAACCGACTTTCATCGGACCAGTGTACCCGTCTCCAGGATCTCATGTTCCAGTGTCTTCTTTCGTTGCACCACCTCAGACACTCCTCTTTGTGGTGTGCAGTGAGGAGAGGACGTCTGACAGGTCTCCTAGCTTTCATGCCAGCAGCATACAGTCTCCTTTTGACGGTAGACATTGACACTCTATTGCGCGTTTCCCATTGCTGGCTGACCACTCTGCTGTTGGTGAATGGAGATCTCCTAACAAGGTGTACTAGGGCTCGATCATCACGGGCAGTAGTCTTCTTCGGTCTTCCAGATCTAGGCCTGTCCTTCACCTCGTTAGTTTGCCCATGTTTTGCAATCAAACGACTGATTACAGTATGGTTAATGTTCAGCTGTCTGCCAATCTCTCTGCATGACATACCAGTGGTATGCATGCCTATGATTTGCCATTTCACACGATCACTTAACCTTCGTCTTGCCATAGCGGTTCACAATCAAGAGCTAATTCTCTCTGTACAAATAAACCACGGTCATGAACACAAAATTCCTAATCTTGTCGCCTAAATCTGTATGTAATGTTCTACACCTCAAACTGGACTTTTACATAACTGAACACGTGTGCTGTTTCCCGCCACGCACGGACATCAAGCGGCGTGAAGTCATGCATGCATGTGCATTTCGTACTTGGAATTATGTCAGCTAACGCGGGGACAAAAAGTATGGCAGCCTAGTTGTACCATCATGTTTCTACGTTCTATTGTTTTTGCTGGTGCTTAACTTTTGCACAGGTGTATATGTATAGGATTCAATGAACCATGAATGGTAGATATAGCAACCATGTCCCGATAGCTCAATGGAGGAATCCAGTTTTAGTCATGCCCCACACATCTCTAGCTAAACTCCACCCACACTTCGCACACCTTGGGATCGATTGATCGCTGCGCTCTCTGAAATTGAATGTCAATTTCTAGAAAAAAAAGTTGGTCACGAATGTATAATTTTATGACGGACTAAGAGTTGTTGTACGAATTGTATGTCTTACTTTTACTACTTAATAGGTAAGCTGTTGAACATTTTGAAACTAATTTGACTAGGTGGTGTTGCTGCCTATGGCGGCAACAGCGCCCAGTTAAATTAGCTTCCAAATTTTCAACAGCATGTTTATTAAATAGTAGACATATAATTTGTACAACAACACTTCGTCTGTCATAAAATTATGCAATCGTGACGAACTTAGCTACGCCATTCATGATGTAATTGACTATAATGTCAATAATTACAATCCTCACATAATACATATATTCTGAGATATATAGTCAGGTAAAGATTGAAACATAAGTCATATATTTTCTCTGTTAAACCTTTAACCATCATATCAGCAAAAAAAATGGCTTCTGCAGTGGCTTTGAGAAATGTCCATTTACAAACCAAGAAAAGACTATTTTTGAAAATTTACCACTGGAATGACTGGCTCGATAACCGAGCCAGTCATTCCAGTGGTAAATTTCAAACAAGAGGCGCAAGGGCCTGTGGCGCTCACCTGGACCATTGGCATTTAAACCATTTGCATATAAAAACATGATGGATGATTTTCGGAAAATCCAAGATGGCCACCAAAAATTGACCAATCAAGACTCGTTTAATATGTTGAAGCCTAACCGCCCTAGGCTCGTTACAGCCAGCCTGGTTGAAACCGCCCAAGTAGTTAATGAGTAGATGATTTTCAGCCATTTTTCGGAAAATCCAAGGTGGCCACGGAATAAATTAAAAATTCTATATACAAGCTCTGAAGCATAGCACTTTAGGGTCCTTCCTTTTAACTGATTTGCAAAAATTTTCAAAAAATCCAAGATGGGCGCCATTCTGGCCAGGTGAGCTAAAAACAGTCTTCTCTTTGTCTGCAAATGAAAAGTTTCTATGACAAAATATAAATTTTCTTGAAAAAAATTTGAATGTTAAATGGTTAATCATTAAGAAAATAATAAATTTTGGTGGCCAAGATATGACCAATTGTCTTATAACTTACAATGAGCCAGCCATTCTACTTGTACATGAATAAGTGCAACACTCAATAGTATGTAACATAGGTGGATTGTTCACGAAAGAAATGTTAAAAGAATTACCAACAGACATACAGGTGGCTGGGTCAGGGTGGGAAAAGAGATGAACAGATGGATGGATCAATGAACAAACAGAGTTGTGAGTGACCAATAAAACATGAGCCTCTAGAGATTAGTCTTAGTATGTTTCATTGGTTGTGTTAAGATTTAAGCCAAATCGGACAAGTACTGGTAGTTTTTTAGATCCTGCTCAGGAAACATGCACAAATGCACACACATGCATGCACGCACGCACACACATACACGCACACACAAGGCATGCATGCACACACATTCACATACTCATGCACAGACGCATGCATGCACGTACACACACACACGTCACACACACACACACACACACACACACACACACACACACACACACACACACACACGCACATACATTCACATACTTATGCACACACACATGCACGCGCACACGCACATGCGCATAATCATGCACGCATGCACACAGGATGGCATAATCCACATTTTTCTTTGAAAAATGTGGGGATAAAAATATTATTTTCACGTCACTCTGGTGTGAATATGCATTTTAATCCGAGAAAAGTGGATAAAATACACATATACTAATATATAATCCCTAGTCAATGATCCAGGTAGGGCTATCAATAAACCTCTTCAGAATACATGATTATCCAGTCATTAAAACGGCAAGCATAAAGGCATATAGGAAATAAGAGGTGATATATCAAGGATGTTTATCAGAAACGTGAGTAATATACTGGCTTGATGCCATAATAAATGACACTACTGGACTCAAAGTTAAGTCTTCAATACATAGGAATCATATCACGACACGGGCTACAGCACAGGCGCCAACACTGGGATACTTTATAATTCATGTCCTGGTATTTCCGTAAACTCTTTAGGATACAATCTGGCAAAAACATGGCCTCTACAGTGGTCTTGGGACATGTCCATTTTCAGACCAAGAGAAGACTATTTTCGAAAATATACCACTGTAAGGACTGGCATGATAACCAAGCCAGTCATTCCAGTTGTGAATTTTCAAAAAGTTAAATTTGTTACAAAATATTCAACATGATAATTATTACATAACACGCATTCTGTAAGTATTGCTTTGCAATACATGTCCCCTACCTGGTGATATAAATCTTTAGAGATTGACAGTCAAAAACTCCATTAAAAATTGACAGAAGCAGCTAAAACTTGAACTTGATCTGTAACTTCTCATAACATAGCAATAAACCAAGTTTCAGTTATATATGGTGAAGGAGAATGAAGGAAATTTTAGTTTCCCCTTCTCCGAGATCTAACAATATTTACCATTCTATTAGTTCTGATAACAAGCTAGGAAGCTAGCTGGCTCTAGGAATCTAGATTTAGTCAGCTTTACCGGCTCCTGGAACCGGGTACCCAACAAACGGGTACCCGTCTGCCAGTGAGGCTCATATTGTTTGCATAGCTACCAAACAAGGGAATACCTATGGCTTGCCTCCGTGGGGCTAGGAGACAGGGTCCGTAATAGAATGGTAAGTATTGTTAGATCTCGGAGAAAGGGAAATTGAAATTTCCTTCATTCTCCTTCGATCAATACTTACCATTCTATTACTTCTGATAACACCAGATTTAAACAGTAACCTGGTAGGAAGAGGCAAGCCATCAATTGCTTCTTTTGCCCCTGGAGAAAGATCTTAGACTTAAACTTGACATACGGAGACCTAGAAGGACCGACAAGTTTTAGGGACGGAATCAACCAGACAACCCGGAGGGTCTGGTTTTATGTTTTACTAATTACATATACCTACCACCTTGCATTACTATTGCTCTTTCCTTCTCTGAAGGGAAGCGTAGTAGGATGAAATTTTTACAGCCAATGTTTGCTGTGCATTGTGGCTACAGAGTGACTGAAGGCTTCTTCAGGAATCTCTATACTCGCTCTAATGATGAGATCCATAGCAATTCGCTTGAATGCTATATCTCAGAATGAGGCAGGAAGAGGGTTAATACATAACCCAGAGCCATTGAGTGAGTCATAAGACATAATGACAATCTCATTGGCCGACAGCCATCACATGACTTTGTTGCAGCAACCAAGTTTTCATTCGCTGACGAATCCAGTCATATAATCCAGCTTTGTGCAGATTCATGAAGAGGCAGAGGATCCTATCACTACTTGACGCTGAATCTAAATAATGCTGAAACTTAAGAATTTACCTAAATACTTAATATTATATGACTGAAAAAATCTTTAATAAATACCCAAATATGTCAAAAACTGACATATCCGGGTATACTCTAAGGCTGAGAGATAGAGTGAATATCTTATGCTGAATATAACTATTCTAACAAGATATGACCAAAGAACGAAGCCTCAAGCCCCCCCCCCCCCCCACCACCCAAAAGATTTGACAGAGGGGAGGCTTGAGGTGGGCCGTAATGCAAGGAGGTAGGTATATGTAATTAGTAAAACATAAGACCAGACCCTCTGGGTCGTCTGGTCGTTATTACTACATTACAACCCACCTCCTTGCATTACTATTGCTCAAATACAGATTTCAACATTGCACAAAGCCCGGGAAGCGAATATTTGCGCAAAATTGATGTAAAAATATAAAGATAACACGAAGTTAGTAATAACAAGTAAATAAGGATACTAATAGACAGAAATTCCTAAGAATTGCTCTCTTAAGTATCTTAAAAAGAGAAAAAGAAGAATAATAAGCATGAAAATGAGGGTCATAAATGACCCTTAGGAGGTAAGAAAGAGAAAATGAACATGCAATAAGAAAATGAATAATAGTGGTGATAAGAGAGATGATATGAAAAAGGAGTGAAATACACACATGAGAATTAATAAATAAATTAATGAATCCACACTCGCCCTAAAGAGAAGATTTAAGCGAATGAAGATGATGAAGTATGGGAGGATGATGAATGAGGAATACAACCCATGGTCCCAGAAGCTACTCTATGAATATTTTTATAGAAGAAAGAAGAGGGACCAGAATCCTTAAGATAGAAGTTAATAAAGGTGTTCTCTGACTTCCAATTAGCAACTTGCATGATATCATCTAATGATGAACCATTAAAAATAGCGCAAGGGGTAGCAAGGCCCCTAACATTGTGGGCCTTGACACCCACTAAGGAATTGTCTCCTGGGGAGGCTAATTCATGCCATATCTGTGATCCAATGAGAGAGTGTGGTTAAAGAGGCATGACGATTAACACCGGCTGCATAAGTAACCCAAAGATGTCTATTGTCGGATCGTTTAGAATCTGTACAAAATTTATACATATTAAGGGCCCTAACTGGGCACCAGACAGAATCATCTGGTGACAATGAAGAAAGTTTATGTATTATAATTGGTTTACCCAAGAATGTAACTGACTGAGTCTTGGACAAGAATTCAGCCCTGGGATAGAGAATAATGCTATTACCTGTAACTTGAAACCTATCTAATTCGGCTGAAAGAGCATGAATTTCAGAACGATGGCTAGCCAAAGTTACGGCAAGAAGAAAGACTGCTTTAAGTGTAAGATGTTTCAAGCACACAGAACCCAAAGGTTCGAAATGTTTCCCCGCCAGAACCTGTAATACGAGGGAAAGGTTCCAGGAAGGAAGGGGTTTCTTAAAAGGCGGTCGAGAATTACCCATACCTTTAATAAGGTCGTGAAAATGCTTCTGAATTTGTACTGAAGGATCAATTAGGCACCTGACAAGAGTTCAGACCAAAGCGATAGGATATAACAATGTTAACTGAAAGTTTCCTCTGATCAAAGAGGAAAACAAGAAAGTCAGTTACCTGAGCTACAGAGGCCTTAAAGGGCAAGATAGAATGGTCTGCACACCATTTTTTGAAAAATTCAAATCTGGCTTTATAGATGTTTCTGGTGGAGGATCTGAGAGATTTCTCCAATAATTCCTGAGATCTGATAGAAAAGATTGATGAAGTCGAGTATGTTAATGAGATATCATAGATTTCATGCTCAAATGCTACCAAGCATGTAAATAGGTAACTAATACAAGCTACCGTAAAGAACAAACAAATATAGACAAAGACAATGTCTAAAACACTCTGGCCTTAAAAAACCACAACTGGTAACACGCCTACCACGAAAATAGAAATGATCAATAAATTCATTATTGATCATAAAGACCTACAACCACTTATCTTAGGTCTTTTCTGTTTATCCGACATCTTGATGATCCTTCAACCTCCTTTAAAGTATTCCACAGCAGATTGAAAAGTTTAAACAAACTTTTAAAACTGGCTATAAAATTTTACGCCCCCTCCTTCTTCAAACAGTAGGAAAGGAATCAAGACTTGGTTGCTACAACAGTCATGTGATGGCTGTAGGGCTTCACGGTATTTCGGTATGATACCGAATACCGGTATCATACCCATACCGGTTGTCATACCGGAATGATATTTTCAATACCGAAATATCGAAATATTATAAAAAATATTATTTGTAGAGTTTGCAATGATCATTTCGTCGTAAACAAAAACTGTCAAAATCCAACCCGGAAGTAATCACAACCGCCAAGTCTCGCGAATCTCGCGCAAATCTCGCGAGATTTGAAAGTCATAAGTACATTTTATCGGCACTGAAAAGTAAAAATGCCGAAATATCTACAACTTTATCAAGCCTTATTGTTATATCCATACCTGTTCAGTTCATATTATATTAATCCTTCATTGTGTAACGATTTTCTATGCCAATAAAGGTCATTTAACTATAAAATTTTAAAGTTTTTTTGCAACGCAATTTCCGATAAATGTCCGCCATTGTTCTTACAAAGGGTGATGATGACGCGTTTGACGTCATTATGCTCAAGAATAAATTAAAATAAACACAGCTCAGTCTCGTTCTGATTATCATTACGGGAATACTCCATCCACATTCCATTCTGATGACGCTATTGACGGCATTACAAGGTCGACACCTATTGTTAACTTTCGCTTTGCGCGTGGTGATCATACAATAAATCCTTGTCAAAACTAGAATTGAGAAAGAATGCTCATTCAAACCTGTATGTGTCCAGCGTTTATTGACTAATTTAACTAAGACTATTGATTGCCCGCCCTGGCCGCCTAACCCTTCGATATACAGTGGCAGAATTTGAATGCATAATATGTAGTATATGATCAAATGATTATTTTGAAAAAATTTCCTTCAAATTTGTTGTGCCGTTCTTGATAACAAATATCACTAAAATTATTTTGGAAAAAGTGTTTCAACTTTACTGATTTTTTAAATTTTTTTGTAAAGAAAACAAGAGTATAGGTCACACAATATGATCACCGCGAAATCAATGGCCCTATTATTAGGCTTTTAATCCATTCTATTCATACAAATTATTGATAAATTATTGATCGTCATGTGACCCAAGCTCAAGAAGACCTTTTTATAAATATAGCCGTCCTAGCCCATACTAGTATTAATGTTTTAAAATTAATTTCGGACGATTATATCTTTTCAACACTATGGAATTAGTAAACATAGTGCTCTCGAGTGAATAGGCCTAGCAAAAACTATTGAAAAGAGTTATCCCTGGAATGACTGGCTTGATAGCCGAGTCAGTCATTCCAAGGATACATTTTCAAAAAAAGTTTATCATTTGATTATATTGTTGATTTGTTTTAAATATTTGGAATACAATTTACATTTAATATTTGTGGCTCGCTGTTATTTCTGCTGACTAATGGTAGCTGTCAATCATTCACCCGTTATCAAGTGCGCGTAAACATTCTGCGCACTTTACGGGGTCACTTCCGGCTTGCACATATTTTACGTGAGTCAACATTTTATGAACTAATATCGCGACTTTGCTTCCAAAATACACAAGTAACGCGATTTATATTGTTATCTTTGTATATAGATGATAATATAAATAGCGCCGCTTGTTCATTTATGGAAACAAATTCGAACTGAGAATAGTATTTAATGTCCGAGCATGGTGTCATATGTATGTCGTTCAAACACTAATACGTTATACGACAACGATGATTTGGGGGTGGGGAAATGACAACAAAACACGTTTTATGTAGAATATACAAATGCTATGGCGCCCAAAGTACCCCCTACAACATCATTCAATGCACATATGAGTAATACCGGTATGAAAGGTATACCGGTATTGAAATTGATACCATAACCGGTTTTCGTTTTTCCAATACCGTGAAGCCCTAGATGGCTGTCGGCCAATGAGATTGTCATTATGTCTTATGACTCACTCAATGGCTCTGGGTTATGTATTAACCCTCTTCCTGCCTCATTCCGAGATATAGCATTCAAGCGAATTGCTATGGATCTCATCATTGGAGAGAGTATAGAGATTCCTGAAGAATCCTTCAGTCACTCTGTAGCCACAATGCACAGCAAATATTGGCTGTAAAAATTTCATCCTACTACACTTCCTTTCAGAGAGGGAAAGCAATAGTAATGCAAGGAGGTAGGTTGTAATGTAGTAATAACACATTCGGATCACCGCCCCGACCCCTTTTTCTCCTAAGAAAAGGGAGAGAACTCATGAACATGCATCTTGCCTGAAACACCAATATGCTAAGAGGGTTACCTTTGCATATAATAGCCTGGGAATGAGCATGAATATATAATATGAACAAGAGCTCCGCAAACGGCGCATAAAACCCCGCCATGATGACAAACTAATAAATGGCAGCTATCAGAAAATATTTATTTCTTCCTCAAACCAGTAATCCTTATTAAGTGTCAAAGCGATCCGCTAAACGGTCAAGGAGGTATCATCCGGAAACCAATTTTCAAGATGGCTGCCACTGACTGGTGGCCATATTGGATTTCGGATTATCGTAAATTTCGATAGGTTTCTTCACCAGACATATTCCAACGACCCGAGGAAGTGATCTGATAAATGGTAACGGAGATATCAATCAAAAAAACAACTTTCAAGATGGCAGCCTGTGGCTGGTGGCAATCTTGAATTTTGGATCAGTGTCGATTTCGATAAGATTCTTCCTCAGACCTAGTCCAACCACTCTATGAAGTTTCAAAGCGATCTGATAAACGGTAACAGAGTTATCATCCGGAAACCAATTTTCAAGATGGCCACCGGTGGCTGGCGGCCACCTTGGATTTCGGATTATTGTCGATTTCGATAGGCTTCTTCCGCAGACCTAGTCCAACCACCCTATGAAGTTTCAATACGATCGGCAAACGGTAATGGAGTTATCATCTGGAAACCAATTTCGAAGATGGCCACCAGTGGCTGGCGGCCATCTTGGATTTCGAATCATCGTCAATTTCGATAGGTTTCTTCCCCAGGCCTAGTCCCACCACCCTATGAAGTTTCAATGCGATCCGACAAATGGTAACAGAGTTATCATCCAGAAACCACTCTGCCACCTGCCCGCCCGCCTGCCCACCCGGCGCCATTACATAATACCCCGCCAAATTCTTTGGCGGGGTATAATGATCATGATATATAAACATAATACAAAAAACTGTCAAACTTGAATTACCTTATGACTATTGGATTTCAGACGTGGAGCCTTCAACCAAGCACTTTTTCGACCATCCGTCACAATATTGGCTGTAATCCTCTCGCTAGACCATGTCTGTTCCATAACTTTTGCTTTTTCAAGTACCAAAAGGGAGAAGAACAGTGAGGCCGTTTAACTATCATCTCAAAACAGCTAAAGCAAGCGGATTGGCGGAGTCTGACACATCCCTCATATAGTAATTCGTGAAAGAGGACTCACAGTGCCATTGTGTAACAGCCATGATGTCCTCTAACGGTACACCATTGTAAAGGGTGGTCAAGGCGGCTATTCTTCTGACATCGTGTACCGTTGCGCATTGCACCTGGTGCCCAGTCGCAATCTCATGGGTAGATTTGATGCATTCTACCACCCAACAAGAGATAGAATCCATGGAGGAGGTGCCATATGGCTTCTTATGGCAGATCAACAGATGTCTATTATTCGACCATAATGAGTCCGTCCGTTTTTTGTACTTAGTCAAAGCACGCACTGGGCACCAGACACTGGCATCACAATCAAACCTAGTTAGTTTCGGTATAATGATCGGTTTACTGGGATATTTCACAGATTGATTCTTTGACATAAACTCTGCTCTTGGCAGTAGTCGCAGACCCTCTCCGGAGACAATAAATCAGTCCCTCTCTGCTGAAAGCGCATGGATCTCACTGCGCCTTCTCGCTGAGGAAGCTGCCAATAGAAAAACCGCCTTTAGAGTCAAATGCATTAGACTAGCCAAACCCAAGGGTTCAAAAGGGTGCTCGGGCAGTACATTAAGCACTAAAGATAGACTCCCGGCTGGAATGACTACCGTTTGTCTCGGTCGGAGATTGCTCATTCCCTTCACTATCACATTTAACTGGGCCACCTCTGGACTATCCCTGTTGGCCAGAAATGGGATAACTGATGCCAAAGCTGACTTGTATCCAGCAATTGTGCCAAGAGCTAGTCCTGAAAAGAACAGCTTACAGAGAAAGTCTGCTATTTGCTAAATAGTGGATTGAAAGGTGTCAATACCCTTTCCTTCACACCACTCTGCAAATTTGTTAACCTTGTGGTTATGAAACTTGAAGGTCGACCTCCTTCTCGCAGCTGCGATGAATTTTGCAGCCTGTCGAGAAAACCCCTCCAATGTGGGACGTTGTTTGATAACATCCACGCAGTCAATTTGAAACTTCCGGGATCCTCGTGTAGGAAAAGTCCATTGGCCTGGGAGATTATGTTCGGAATCTCGGGTAACTGCACTGGATTGTCCACCAGCAGATCCCGAAGATCCGTGAACCACGCCCTGCTGGGCCAATATGGCGCTATTAGCAGGACCAGGCACAGTTCCTCTCTGATCTTCACCAAAACCTTCAGCAGAAGAATGGTGGGTGGATACGGGTAAGCGTGCATCCCTCTCCAGCTTATGCCAGAGCGTCTGTATCGACAGCATTTGGATCTGGAATCGGCGAGACATAAGTCATGATTTGAGCATTTTCCTTTGTGGCGAACAAGTCCACGTTTGGTTTGCCCCAATGCTCGAAGATCCTGTGACGAACTGGAGGGTTGAGAGACCATTCTGTTGGCAGAATCCTCTGCCTGCGAGACAAAGCATTTGCCAGAATGTTCAATCGCTCAGGAATGTGAGCTGCTTTCAAAACAACTGAGTAATGCCTGCACCATTGAATCAAGTGCCACACCTTCGTACACAGTGTGGGTGACCTGGTCCCACCGTGGCGATTTATGTATGATACAACTGTCGAGTTGTCCGACCGTATCAATATCACCTTGCCCCTGACTTTTGGAAGAAACTTTTCCAATGCCAGTTCCACTGCCATCATTTCCAACAGATTGATATGCAGCTGGCTCTCTTGAAGAGTCCATGTGCCTGACACCTGGTGTTCTGCCAGGCAGGCCCCCCCTCCAGCGATGCATCCGTGTACACAGATAGCTGGGAGCGGAGTAGGTGCAGTGAAACTCCTACTAGGAGGTTCTGACGCTTTTTCCACTATACAAGATGCGACATTATTGGCTCCAAAACGGGTACCAGCTTTGACAGGGATTCTGGTCTCTGTTTCCAGAGACATCAGATACAACTGGATAGGTCTTCGCATCAGAGCAGCGTACGGGATTACCTGCCCATGGAGACCATCATGCCCAGCATTTGAAGAAACTGCCTCGCCTGAATGTGGTTTCCCAATTGAAAACTCTTGAGGAGGGCCAACAGACACCTCTCTGGGCTCTGACGGGTACACCCTGCCTTCCTCGAGATCAAATCGCATCCCCAAACAAACGAAATGTTGAGTGGGTGTCAATTCAGATTTCTCCTTGTTGACTATCCAGCCTAAATCTGAAAGTAACTTCGGAGTCAGAGCAGTATCCACCCCTAACCTGGCTGGCGTGTCCACCTTGATAAACCAATCGTCTATGTAGGTGTGCAACGCCACATTCTCTCTTCTGAGAAACGCTGTCACTGCAAGGACCACTCTGTCTAAAACCCTCGGAGCTGTCGACAGGCCGAATGGGAGGACTACAAACCCCCATACCCGATTCTGAAACGCGAATCTCAGAAAACCGTGACAACCCCTGTTCATTGGAATGTGGAAATATGCATCTTTCAGATCGATTGACACACACCACATTCCTTTCCTCAATCTTGCCATTACTAACCTTGGAGTTTCCATCTGAAACTGAGGCGTATGGATAAACCAATTCAATGGCCTGAGATTGAGTACGGGTCTCCAACCCCCTGTGCTCTTGGAGACAAGGAACATGTTTGAATAGAAGCCTGGAGTGTTCTGGTTTGCTGGTTTTATTGCTCCCTTCAGAAGCAAACCTGACACTTTATTTTGAATGGCTTCTAACTTGTCTGGTGCCCTTGGTACTTGTGTCCAGATAGGTGCCAGACAGATTTTGCGGTGGAAAATCCCACCACTCTGGCATGTACCTCTGTGATATCCATCCCAGGACCAGACTGTCTGACGTCACACCTCGCCAAGCCTCGACAAAATGCATGAGCCTTCCACCCACTATAGACGCATTGATGCCTAACGCGGGTGTCTGGCTCGTGATACGCTCCCCCTTCCTCTCTTGACGAGACAGAGAGAGAACCATTTTGGTCTTGGCTTGACTGGTCTGACTGGCACCGCTGTTCCTGTCCCACAGGCGCGGTCCAGGCAGATACGAAGGGAGCTTCCATACCCTCAGGTATGATCAGCTCCCTTCTTTCCGCCCTTTGAGGATTTACCCTTGCCCTTCCCGCCTCTCGGGTGATCAGGAGCAACAGTGGGGTGGGCAGGAACCTCTACAACCTTCTTAGCTGGAGACGGCTGCGAAGACCCAGCAATAGCAGAAGAAGCTGGCTTGGCTTTCGCCTTGCTCTTATGCTTTTTCTGTTTTTTGGAAGACGGTTGCATGGTCAGCGGCTTGGCTACAGCCCCTAGTGTGGGCGCCTGTCGCACTAGTTCTAGCTGTAGATTCACAGCCAACCGATTCTGCATGATATTCACCATGTCCTCTAGGATGGCCTGCGCTTGGCCACCAAAGATGCTTAAGGGTCATTCAGGAGCGTTCCAAGCAAACGCCCCCTGATGGCAGTAGCCGGACGCATATGGTCTAGGACCATCTGCCTCCTGGACTTGGTTACTCTCGCTTGCACCCTTGCCAATGAGTCCATTGACAGCACCAGGCCACCATTAACACATGATAGCGCCACAGGTGGCACAGGGCAGCCTGCCCCAGCTTCAGCCCACACCGACTGAAGCAGGCGATAAGTGATTGACAGCACTCATTGCTGCCCTCACCCCCTCATCGCACAGGGCCAGGACTTCCTCATGGTGTGCCTGGGACCTGTCCACAAGTGCCGGAGTGGGGCCACCCGCTCCAGCACTCTGAACTCCAAGCACCCAGCGGTCATCCTCAGTGACCGCTGGCACCACGCACCTTGCCCGCACATCCCTGGAGGCCGCAGGGAGCTCACTCTTGGTCAAGAGTTGCTTGCTATAAATAGCATCTAACAACTCTTTAAACCGTGGATCCAGTCCAATGGACTGGATCTGAGCCGTGGGCAAGGTCCCCATCCTAATCGACACAACCGACGGACAGGGTGTGTCTTCCTCGGCCATGGCTGAAACCACAGCCGGGTCCACCCTGGCTAGCCAAGCCAGAGCCTCGGAGCAGTCTGTCTCCGAAGAAGACACTCCCGTGAATACATCACCCGTGGATGTATTCACGGTTCTACCAGCAGTGGCCTTCCGGCTAGGAGCCACCGTTGGTAAGCCAGAAACACGGGTACCATATGGTTTCGCCGCCACCCCATGGAGTTCGCCAGTCCATGGAGTAGGCCGGCACGGAAAACCGTGCAGACCCATAGCGGTTATGGAACCGTGGCCATACACGGGTGCCAACGGTACCCCATGTGTGACCGCCGGACCAGGCGAGATAGGCATGTATCCAGCCTGGCCAGCAACACCCTTCACCGTGTCGCTTGGTGGCAAACCAACCAGCACTGGACGGGTGCCCGGTACCGGTGTGGCCTCAACCACGGCTGGAGGGACTGTCCTGGCTTGCACCAAACCAGACAGATGGAGAGCGGTTCCGTCCAGGACGGAATCGACCTTCATGCTCTCCACCCATGGCATCTCAGGCCATAACACTCTCCTCCTCAGCCTCCTCATCTTCAGACCCCGAAGAGTCATCACCAGATGAGGAGACACTGGAGCCGTCCTGGCGAACGGCTCCCATGCCCGCGGACCAGCCACCGCTACTGGACCACCCGGAGGTGGCCGCAGAGATACCGAACCCATCAGGCCGGAGCCCGACGGGAGTGCCAGCGAGCCATACGAGGGTCAGTACCGGACATGGGAAGAGACAGTGCCACAACTTTCGGGATCAGGGATGACACCAACGTGGGCAGGCTTCTTGTATAGCGGGCCCGAACCACGCTGGAGGTGCCATCACCAAAACCTCCGCTTGCGGACATGGACCGGCCCCAGGGGCTGAAACGGACGCTCCACGATTTGACTTCGAGCTGCCTGACCCCACGTCAGACACAGCCAAGTCCTTCTGGGAAAGGAACTTGACTAACATTTTGACTGGCCACACTGAACATATGTTACACCTATTATCGACATTACACAGTGAACAATGGTAACACACATGATCTTTGTAAATGACATTCACAAATTTGTGGCACTCCGGGCATGATGGTGGGGTAGGCTTGGCCTATAAAATAAGCACAAACCCTAAAATAAACAAGCGGAATGAAACAGGAATGAAAGGCAGACAAATAATTAAAAAATATATTGACCATAAATTAATTGTTAACCCTCCAGCACCCCACCCCGCAATGTTAAAACAAAGATCGCATTTTCTGGTTACAAGAACGATAGCGGATATTAATACACCCATATACTGATCCTAACGGATGTATAGAACGGAACCAGGAACCATATTGCTTAGCATTCGCGGTATATTTAATAATAAATTACAAATTATACTCTCAAACGAAGGCCAAAAAGATATGTGAAGAAAACAACAAAATGATTTTAAGCAAACTGCTGTAAACCACAGTAAAACCGCAGAACACACATCTCAAATCAAGAATTTTGAAACCACCGATCAACATAAACAGATCGTGATTACCACGCAAAACGTGACATAATTCCAAAGTTTTTCTGGTACAAAAAGTACGCAGCACCCAGAACAAGATGCATGAATAAATGAAACATTTTCTTCACCATAAAAATCTGAGAAACAACACGGATAACACGGAGAATGACGTCAGCCGATTTTCGTGTTAGAAACACCGTACAGCCAACACCTCATTTCATATTACTGCCGATCGCCATTGGGATTAATGGAAGGCGACAAATCTGGCATATTTCGTTGTTAACACACATCCCAGATTCAGGGTCAGAAATTGGAACATGCGACACAGACAAAATTTTAAAGACCTAAGTCTCTATACTATAGAATAACATGAAATAATACAACCTGGGTTTCAACGGCTCCTTCCATGTTAATCCAATAATCCTTGAAGCGAAACAGCTAACACAAGAAACTCCAAATGCAAAAGCATGTATTGCTCTTGTTGCTATGCAAACAAGAATGAGCCTCACTGGCAGACGGGTACCCGTTCGTTGGGAACCGGATACCCGGTTCCAGGAGCCGGTAAAGCTTACTAAATCTAGATTCCTAGAGCCAGCTAGCTTCCTAGCTTGTTATCAGAAGTAATAGAATGGTAAGTATTGATCGAAGGAGGAAAAAGTCTTAAAAGCTGCTAAGTTTGTATTTCACAAGTCAAAAGGGGACATAATTCTATCAAAAATTTACGAAAATGTCTGAAACTCAAACCGGCTCTATAACGCCCCATAATAAAGCAGCCTACCTCTTCTCATATGAACCCCTTGAAGGAGTGCGAAAAAACTGCAGAAAACGGATATTTTTCATGTTGAAAGGGGATGGTAACTTCATGGAAAATTAACGAAAGTCTTAAACTCGAACTTACTCCTTATACTAAAGTGATGTACCAATTTTCCCTTAAATATCTTGAAGAGGTGTGAAAAAAAGTGCGGAAAGCTGATATTTTTTGTATATCTTAAGTCGAAAGGTAATTTACTCCATCAAAAATTGACGAAAATGTCTGAAACTCGAATGTGCTCTGTAACTCCTTATACTAAAGCGATGTACCGATTTTCCCTTAAATACTTTGAGGGCGTGCGAAAAAAGTGCGGTCAGCTGATATTTTTCGTAATTCTTAAGTCGAAAGGTGGCATAACTCCATTAAAAATTGACGCATAAACTCGAATTTGGTCTGTAGCTTCTCATAGCAGAGCAATGTACCAATTCTTATCCAGAAGGATTGCGAAAAATGTGCGGAAACCAACTGCGACAGACAGACAGAGTCGGATGTGTCATGAAATAAATGATACGGAATAATGGTATCTATGTACTATAGTCTACCAGTATAATGAAACATATGAGCTCAGATTAGTACCGGTAGTCCTTTAACCCTTTCAAGAAGAACCGGCCAAGACCAGCTTCTGCAGGGGTCTTGAGAAATGTCTATTTGCAGGTCA